>OU426979.1:175082253-175402329 GCA_911387785.2 Aelia acuminata
ATGGTAGATATACAGCCAAAGAAAACAATCGATAAAACACAATGCCGTGCATGATATCTATAAACAAACAGATACAAACAAAAGTGTGCGCTGACTTCTCTGAGTGAGAACCGAACCTAACCGGTTCGATTTAATCAGAATTAATGACTCGACAAGAAAATAGCTATCGATTATGCAACAGTATTATTGTAATGGATATCGCTTTATTGAGCTGAGTATTACATAGGAAGATAATGCTGATTAGAGCGTCGAACTCTTAACTGGGTAATAATTAATCAGAAACGGTTACGGGGAACTGCTTTTAATAATTATAGTTATTATTATAACAGTTATTGTATCGGTTACTCGAATACTTCTTTTATGATTCTGTAACTGCGTACTGCCTCCAACCTTGAAGGAGGTGACTAGGAAATTCTTTCCTTTTCGCACTTGGCTTCCTTCTTATTCCTTATTTTATCTGTTTATTCCCAGCTGCACCCTACTAAAGAAATTTACATAATTTTTACTTTTACTCATCTATACATTAAATATTTTTACTTTCACTTACCTATATATGAAATATATAGTAAGGGAAAGTATTGCGAACGTGAAATATTTTGACTTCCGGTTTTCAATGGAAATACACGTTTTGGGGGGGTGCCAGAGTCCAAAAAACCAAGTCTCGCGAAATGGTCTGTGTGTGAACAGACTAGCTCAAAAAATATAAATCGTACCTGAAACTGTGTATTTGGTGTTTGTATATGCCCGCGATGTGACAGCAAAAATTTCATCAGAATTGGTCAATCGGAGGGGGTACTTTATTTAATAACTTTTTTCCAATGTTTACATTTTTTTTTCTCAAATACGGCTTTAACGATTTTGATAAAACTGAGTATTTGGTGTATGTATAAGCCCACGGTATGAAAGCAAAAATTTCATCAAATTTGATCAAACGGAAGGGGCACTTAATTTCATAATTTTTTTCCAATTTTTACGTTTTTTTCGATTTTCGCAAAAACGGCTTTAATGATTTTGATCAAATTCGTCATGTTTAATGAAAATCAAGTCTTCTTTTATGCCAGGTAAGCTTTATCACTTTTTAATTAAAAAATCTAGTTAGAATGTGCATGACCGAAACTTTCAATAAAGTAAGAGTCGGTAATTATTTTTCTGATAGATTGTAGGTTCTCTGTGGTTTAAACAGGAGGATTCGTTATCTCCTTTTTTATTTTATTTAGCTCGAGAATAAGTCATTAGGGCGGTGATAAATACCGGAAAGGGTTTGAATCTGGGTGGAAACATATCCATAATCGGTTACACCGATAATTCTGTTGCTTGGCGATAAAACGCAACGAAGTATTGAATACAAAAACATTGACGAAAGCCCGTTAAAAGTAGGGCTAGAAATAAATACGGAAAAAACAAACTATATATTTCGCTATAGTAGATTTTGGCAAAATTGAAGTAGAAGAGAAAATCTTTGAAGCCGTAGAGAAATACAGATATGTGGATCTACAATAACTAGAAAAAAGGAAATGGAAGAGAAAATTAAAGCTAAGCTAAAGGCGGGAAATTCTTGTTATTTTTCGGTTGCATAATTACTTAGCTCACGCTTTTCTTTAAATATCGAGATAGGTATGAAGGGGGGGGGCTCAAAATTTTCCCCTCCTGGTTTCGTAGTTGCGCCAGTGGTAACAACTGCCTTCGAAGTAAATCAAAACTTAAAGAATTACAAAACATCAAACAATGTTTCTGATTTCGTTTTACAATGGAAAACAAAGAACTTCTCTATTTAGAGAGAATCCTTGAAGACTAATGTGAGAGAAGGTGAAGTGAATGCGGCACAAAATGATTTGCCTATCCAGGTAAAATGAGGATACGGATGTTTAACAAGTACCTGACATCGTACAGGCTCAGGACCTCCATTTTATTCCTATCCGTGGGACGCCATAGCCAAGGATTTTTTCTTCCATTAAAAAATCCTAAGACCACTTCCACACAAAATCATTTACAATTTGTAGACTGCTATGCTACTAGCCACTACACAAAAGGTGACCTCAAAATGTTTATCGATCGAAAAAAAATATGATATATTAATAAAAACAGTATATTTCAATCACTATTGATTTAAATGAAGCAATATTAACTGACACAATACCACTGTCGTTTTCTGGAAAATACACAAGTGCTCAAAATTTTAACATCTAGTTACTGAACCATTATAAGTTAAAATTAAAAATAATTGTGAAAAGCTGTTGTGTAACATAAAAGGAAGACACTTTCCGGTTTAATAATTCTAACGCATTAAGTTCCGGTAAAAAACTCCGTAACTTTTATAAAGTTAATTGAAGTTTCGCTTTTGTCATGGCCTAGCCCGAAGTTGCTAAAGTGCTTTATTACATAGCCGTGAGGTGATAAACTTGCTGTGGTAGATAACTGAGAAGTTTTAAGTAACCGGTTCATACCAGCTCGATATCGCTACGAGGCAATTACCAGTTACCAGTTCCTTTGCACTTAGTGAGAATACAATATAAGATATTTTTTTATATTTTTCCGTATCTACTAAATATCTTCAAGATGACAATTTGATTGAATTAGCTTCAAACTTCAAGATAATTAGCGAATGGTGAAGGCATGAAATGTTCAAGACTGAATTGAACTTTTGAAACAAGACAACTGTTCTTTTGTGGGCTTATATAATTTGTAACGTTAAACAAAAACATACTGTTTAAAAGTCTCAGACCTTCTGTGACAGAACGAACTAGCAGTTGAGTATAAATGATTTACTTAGTCTCAAATCAGGGCTATAAGATCATTTGCTAATGTGCTATGTTAAGTAACTGCATGGACTAACTAGTGTATTAATGATACATCACTTTGAAATATATATAACTAGCTAGTGTGCCCGACTTCGCTCCGGTAGTTGTGTGGCAGTTTCAATAACAGAAAAACTTTAAAATTAAAGGAAATATAGAACAAAATTAGCACTTCCTTGAAAATTTTAACATTGTATCAATATTAAGATTCGAGATCTGCAGTGTCTGCCCAAATAAGGAACCCTGTATACTTTATAGGGTGTTGAATGAACAATTAATTTTGCTGCAACTTTGTCGAGTCATGCATCGTTTTTGATGGTCGAATCCTATAAGCCCATTCCAAGCAGTCAGCAGATAATAAGTTATTAGATTATTAGTTAAAAAACTATATTTGGAGTACAACTTAAGCGCCGACTACTATGACTACAGAAGTTTAGAAAATACCGAAGATTCATAGAAACTTTTTTTAAAGACCTTTCTTCCAGTTCAATCTGCCTTAAGATATCCCCCCCCCCCGTAATTTGGCCGGACACTGCACCTACTATTACAAAGTGAAAACCAAAATATCATGAGGGCACAATTTTTTCATCATATTTCTTTTTATCCCGAACCATGAGGGGTGATAAAATCTTATTGAAAAAATGCTGTAATTGGAGTTAGTCATTTTGTCAACTGGAATGCTCATCATACATAGTAATAAAACCATTTTTCATAATTACATACAATAAGAACACTTCAAACATTTTATTTTGGATTTATAATCAGTCAATTCAGCTCTCCTTTTTTGTTTTATGTCTGTTTTTATTCGCTCACTGTACTGCTAAAAAATGTTCATTCATATTGCATTAAATTTACTTAAGTATATATCATATATTGATTAAATATAATGTGTTAATCAATTAACCTTCTTATGAGAAAATTAATTTTGTAAGGTATCCAGTCGGTTTTCTAATTGATATGTAAAATCATTATTTTATTTTGAAAGAAAAAACACATAAACTTCACAAATATAACGGAATGAATGAACAATAAACATCGAGTGAAACGCACCCTAGCGCTTCCTGGTAGCCTGGAGCTCGAACTAAATTTTTCATTCATAAACTCGTATCTCAATCTCAGAGAGGCTAATTAAATGGTGCGAGAGGCTTAAAATTCCAGTCCTTTTCTCTTCAATTTTACACCCTTAAGAGAAAAACAGAAACTTTCTTCTCCGTTAGGGGTTATATAACAACATGCTGACATGACTTCCTTAATCCCACGTGGAGTCGTTTTTGAGCCTTTTCGGCACGCACATTGTAAACTTTGCTTTATAATATATATTGATCACAATAGGGGAATACGAAAATAAAAACATAATAAAATCACATAAACCTACCCGCCACATACCTCAAATCACCGCACCTACCCCCCCCCCCCCCCTATTTTCGGTAATTTGTAAGCTTTTTAGGTATGATATTTGAAGTCTTAAAACATAGAATAATATGTGAAGTCTTAAAAGTGGGGGGCAGGTGGGGGCCGGTTACGCCGATTTTTAAAAATATGACTAATATGAATATTTTTGGTCTAAAAAAATGTTTCCAACCCCCACCACCTACTAGCACTAGCAAGAAAGCTCTCGCACACGTAACTTTTAAAATTTTGTACACTTTAAACTTACTTTTTAATTTTTTTTTTCTCTATCAGACATTTTTAGTATTTCAGACATTCAGAAATTTTTAAGCATTTCCACGCCACTTTTAACCATTTCGAAGTCAAATGTAATTTTATCCAAATCAATATGACCTTTTCAAAATCAAATGTTTTTCAGTTTTGAATGAATATCTAAATATTATGGATTATTTATGTTCTTATTTAATAACTATTGTAAAGTTGATATCTTACATCAAAGCTATTTTATGTATCTATAAATAGATAAAGAGTCTATGCAAATAAACAATGGGTGCCCATATCTGTAATAAATTATAAATAATAAGACTAAGCTTTATCGGAATAATATACTCGTATATGAATTATCATGATCACATTAATCAAATAGGAAGGAAATGGTGAAAAAAATAGACGATTAATCATTATTATCAGATACCCCTAAGTAAACAACGAACGATGGACCGGACGCCATTGATGATATCAATAAACAAACAGGTCAGGACAATTGTGTCTTCGCTGTTTTCGCTAGTGAGAACCGAAACTAACCAGTTCCATTTAATCAAATGTAATTGGCATCGTGCAATGTAACGGATATCGTAACGTTGGTTGATTAGAGTATCGAACTGTCGACCGGGTAGTAATTAATTAGAACCGGTTACTCGGAACTGCTACGAATAATAACGGTTATTATTGTAACAATTATAGTGTTATTATAAGCGTCTCGTATGAGTCAGTAACTGCGTACTGAAGCGAATATAGTAAAGTAACCTTGGAGGAGGTCACTAGGAAATTCTTTCCTTTCGTTCCTTCCAATTTTATCCGTTTATTTTGAAGTGCGTTTGACTAATGAAATTAAAATAACTAACTTACATATTTTTACTTTCACATACCTATATATGAAATATATAGTAAAGGAATGGTTTCCGACGGAACCGTTCAACCGTAGACCAAAAATTCTCTCTCCGTCAAAGATTAGAGAAAAAAATAGAATATAACGGTAGGACATCAGCTATATATGTCGACTTTAAAAAGGCTTATGATTCTATGGACCGCATATACCAATCAATAAGTTGTATAACATTTTAACCGAACTAGGATTTCGTCTGGACTAGGAATACCAAAAAAGTTAGTAAATCTAGTTAGGATGTTTATGACCAAAACTTTGAATGAAGCTAGGTCCGTATTTATTTTTCTGAAAGGTTTGAGGTTCGGCAAAACATTAATTTAACACTTTTGCTGTCTATTGTGATTGTACTAAACACTATACCAATTATCCCATCCCATCCCATAATATTAAGCGCAAATAATTAGTTTCTCCTTTGCTTTCAAAATAAAATAATGATTCTACATCTCTGCAATCAATTAAAAAACCAACTGGATTCCTTAAAAATTTAGTTTTCTCATAAGAAGGCAATATAGAAGTATTCACTGATCAGCACATTACATTTAATCTATATATAATATATACCTTAGTAAATTTAATGCAATATGAGTGAACATTTCTTAGTAGTACAGTGAGCGATAAAATAAAACATAAAAAAAGAGATGAATTGACTGAATATAAATCGAAAATGAAAAGTTTGAAGTGTTTTTATTGTATTTATGAAAAAGAAGTTGGTTTGGTTACTACGTATGATGAGCATTCCAGTTGACCAAACGTCTAACTCCAATAACAGCATTCAAGATTTTATCATCCCTCATAGTTCAAGATAAAAAGAAATATGATGAAAAAATTGTGTATAACATTTTAACCGAACTAGGATTCCGTCTGAACTAGAAATACCAAAAAAGTTAGTAAATCTAGTTAGGATGTTTATGACCAAAACTTTGAATGAAGCTAGGTCCGTATTTATTTTTCTGAAAGGTTTGAGGTTCGGCAAAACATTAATTTAACACTTTTGCTGTCTATTGTGATTGTACTAAACACTATACCAATTATTCCACATATATTATTTCACAAAGCGTAAAAATCGGTTTTTCATGAATTATAAGGTCCTGTCGTGCTCAAATGCCACGAATGTGGTATCGATGGATTCAGAATTTCACGGAGCTTTTGCGAATTGCATTCTCAATGTTCATTTTTTGGTCCAAAATAAAATATCGACCTAAAAGTACTGATTCAACGGATCGAAACGAATCAAATTGGGTTTTATAAATTGCGATACGAACATTAAGACTAAGTTTAGTTCGTTGGAACTAAACTAGGGTTTGTGTTTTAAAGCCCTAAAACCTACCATTTTTGAGATAACGCCTGGGTTAGGCCCCTCCGCCGCACGTGGTCAACTACTTACTGTGTTACGTTACAGCAAATGATAGGTCCTGTCGTGCCTAGGTTCTATAAATGTTGTTTCGTCTGATTTAGATTTAATTGTAGCGTTGGAAAATTGGACTCTCACAATTAGCAATTGCAGTATACTCCCACATGACCGGTTCCCGATTAACTGACTTTTCGGATAAATCGAGGGCGCTGTAAAAGATAAAAAATTCTTTTTAAAATCATTAAAAACATTTATAACTTTGTCAGATTATCAATCACTGGTCAAAAATTTTGTAAAAATTTGTAATATGTTCCGGTTCGATAGATCTTAAATAAATTAAAATGTAGGCAAAAAGACTTTGGTCTTTTATTTTTTGGCCGAACTCCAGTAAAACAAATCTCTTCGAAGTAAAATTGGTCTTGAAACGAAATCCGTACCCTCCATTCATTTCATTAAAAAAGAAATTAAGAACAAATCGATTCCTATATCTTGACAAAACCGACGAAATGACATTAAGGTGCGTTTAAACAAAAAATAAAATAAAAGATTTTGTGTAAAACTGAATAGATTGATAGAGTAAATTTTCGTAAATTGTTAAATAAAATTGGCCCAAAAAAGTTTTCTTTAATTAATATCTTTATAGCTTTTGTAAAATAGGTTGTGATAATAATAATTGATAATATTGTAAGGCTTCTGTGGGTTAAATAATACTAGGTGGACCCGTGCGAAGTGCTTCGTTTTATCGCAATATAGAAGTTAAAATAATATAATTTTTTGTTGTTTTTTTTTATATGCTTTTCCGGATTGACCGGCTCTCTCGCTTATCGGTGATATATCCGTTCCGACGAGAACGGATAAGCGGGAGTCTCCTGTAGTTATTGGCGGATCCGGGAGGGGGAGAGTGCTGTGGGGGCTGGAGCCACTAAAAAGTTTTAGTTTTTTTTTAAATTTTCGTCATTTAAAGATAGAATTTGACTTTCCTTAAAGTAAGAAAGCAAGTTAAAGAACAAAAATGTGCAGAACAGGTACAATTATAGTTGTGGGAAGGTGAAAAAGCTGATCGGCAGATCCAAATGAAGAGGTGTGGGCCTGCAGCCTCCCCTTTACAATCGGCTGGATCCGCCCAAGACTGTAGTCCAAAACATTTATAAAATAAATAAAATCTATTTATGGTGATTCATAGTAACATAGTGATTCATTAGATCGAGGTAGAACAACTTTGGTTTTATCAATTTATCTTTTTTTTAGCGGGAATTTTAGAAAACTAAAGTATCGAAATAAGAAAAATGGATTTCAATTGTTTCTATGCGGGCTTTATGCCCATACAGGTTCCACGTATACGGGCCAGGCGTTTTAAATCTCTAAAACTTATTGTTTTTATGTAAAGGCATGGATTAGGGCCTCTCAGCTTCACGGGGCTACTTATTTTTGTTGCTTCTTCATGGATAGAAAGAAACCTATTTCATGTCGTTCTTATCACTTAAAAGACTACCTTCCTATCCATTGTCAGAAAGATAACCGTAAAAGACATCTTATGAGCTGTTTTCGAAAAAACAAAATAAGTAGGGTAGTTTAAATCAGAATGTAGAAAGATTAATTTCCAAGACTATGCAACATTCTTAGCGAGTTCATATATTCCAGGAAGATTACAGGAAAATGTTTTGTAGAGAAAAACGTCAGAAAATGAAGTTCTTCCTTAACTATTAAACAGAAAAATAATTTCTTAAAAATAATTTATTCTTCCTTGCTGTAGAAAAATAATTTCTTAAAAATAATTTATTCTTCCTTGCTGTTGAAATTTTTTTTTTTTTTTTACTTTAATTATTAATTCGCACCTGTCTGCAAAGTGCGGACAATCAGCGAATGAAATGGCGGTAAGATGAAATAATGACATGTCAGGCTTGAGGAGGGAAAGCACCCAACAGCACCCCCTTCTTGGCTTGAGTCAATTACCTTGGCTGTCTAACAGAGCAGATCCCTCATCCAGCGCCTTTTTAGTCTTCTCGTATCCATGCGAATGTCAACCATATTGCTTATTAAACTGTTGGGATGTCCGTACAAATTACTAAAAAATCGGTTGTAAAGTGTCGTTATGTGTTGGTCGACTGTCGGCAGATGGAGGTCAGTATGTAAAGTGTAGTTAGTCACGTACCAAGGTGCTTTTGTGATGAGTCGTAACAATTTTGATTGAAATGTTTGAAGTTTTTGTAAGTGAGTCTTTTTAGCTATGCCGAATATCTGTGAGGAATATGTCCATATGGGTTTGAATAAGTAAGTGTACGTATTTAATTTTTGTTTCAGTTTTAATTTTGAAGATTTAGAAAGTAATGGATACAGAAGTTTAAGTCTTTTGGTAAGCGTTCTTTTTTTCATTTTGACATGCGGGCCCCATGTCATCCTTCTGTCGAAAGTGAGTCCCAGATAGTGTACTGTGTCCGTCTGAGGAATTTGGTTATTGTCAATATAAACGGGTGGACAGGTATGTTTTCTAAGTGTAAATGTGATGTGTTTTGATTTGTCACGATTTAGTTTAATTTTCCATAGTTGGAACCAGTCGTGTAGAATGTATAAGTGATGTTGTAAAGTTAATGATGCCTGTGTTGCGTCCTGATGTTTAGTGATAATTGCTGTATCATCAGCATAAGTTGCAGTCAATGTCTCCGTAATAATGGGTATGTCGTAAGTGTAGATGATATAGAGTAAGGGTGCTATTATTGAACCTTGGGGTACTCCCGCCAATATCGGATGTATTGAAGAAATTTCTGAACCCTGTCGGACGGAAAAAAATCTGTCGGAGAGAAATGATTGAAGAATAAGGTAATAAGTGTGCGGTAATATGGTCTTGAGTTTAAAGAGAAGACCCTGGTGCCAGACTAATAATTTCTTAAAAATAATTTATTCTTCCTTGCTGTAGAAAAATAATTTCACCTTAAGGCCCGGGAGATTGGGGGTGGGGATGAACATGCAAAAAAAAAGTTCATTTCATAGTTATGTTAAAACTAGATGTAAAATCTGATACAAATCTTCGTGCGAAGTGCTTCGCACGGGTCCAACTATTATTCTTTATTAGTTCCTTTTACATGTGTGTTATTTATATTTAATCTCGCCTCTGCTGAAATAATCCAGTAAGTGCTAAATGAATGGATCATTAATACTTACTATGATCAAATATTAGATATAAAAAATAAAAACTTTAACCCTTTTAAATTCTTTACCAAACAATTTTTAATTTGGCGTAAAGTTCTATTTTAAATCCCGTTGGTTCTTAGATTAGCTGAAACGTTTTTATCTTTATCAGTGAATTTTGATTTGACTGTATTAAAAAGAATAGGATATAATTGGTTCAACGCATTATAGCTACCGAGCCACTATAAACTTAATGCCACTATAACTATAGTAATATAAACTTGAATTGATAAAACTTCAACCTGAGGGTTATACAGTGAGCGAAATGTTTTAATGATTCCTCTCCTAGAATCGAATCAAGCCCAATGGGGCAGCAATAACAGAGATTAATTACACCACTAAAGTGAGAACTAATAGGCTCCCCTATTGGCTAATTTGCCCTGAGATCATCAGTAATGGTCAATTTGATTGGTTGTTTGAATTTATAGCATCTCCTCTCCATGCCGTATAAATAATATTATTTTGCGTATAATATTATCTTCTTAATTAATTAATTCTTAATTAATCTTCTAATTAAGTAGGAATATTGTATGATTAATTTTGACGACGTTTCGGGGTTGTGTCCCCAATCTCAAATTATATTATTGAATGTCTTGTTATTTCTTTCACTTGCTATTATACTATATGAAATTACTATACACTTTCTATATGAACTATGTAGTGTTGCGATCGTGAAAAATTTCGGTTTCTGGTTTTCGACGGAAATACAACTCTTGGTTCCCCCTGAGTCCAAATAATGTGTCAACAGACTAGCTAGTATACAGATAATATACAGAACTAATTATAATATTGCGTGGTATGCATTCAATAAATTATGTTAACTTTCCAGTCAGCATCAAGTAACTAAGTTATGTTAGTAAAATATCTTTATAGGATTTTTAGGAGGGGATAGTTATTTAGGATGGATTTACAGTCTTAGTAAATCAAATTATGTATGTTAGACTTCAATTCATTGTTTCTTTATTTTCATTCACTCCATGCCACAGGTTTCTTAAAAAAAAATAAAATTGGTAAACTCGTAACCTCTGGATAAGGATCCAATATACATTGATACATATTCAATATATTAATTTGATACATACCCTGTTTCTGGTAATTTTGTAATGAATCCTCCCCTAGAATCGAATCAAGCCCAATGGGGCAGCAATAACAGAGATTAATTACACCACTAAAGTGAGAACTAATAGGCTCCCCTATTGGCTAATTTAAATTAATTAATTAATTAAGACCCACCCGCTATATTCATCTTATATTGTCATCATGTGCTGTAAATAAATATTTATGGTGAAATAAGAAAGATTTTTTGCTATTTTTATCAATTAATATATAAATATCTTCCAACTAAATTTAGAAGAAAATAACAATATAAGATGAATATGGAAAATGGCAAATATCATATGAAGAAAGTTTCCAGACAATTAAAAGAAAACATGGACAACATTCTATACATGCATAGTATAGAAAGCAAGATTATATGTTTTGAGAATGGGGAAACAGCCCTGAAACGTCAACATCTGCTGTAAATAAATATTTATGGTGAAATAAGGAAGATTTTTTGCTATTTTTATCACATAATTATTAATGATTATTTAGTACCATATGTATTTCACCCCGTAAACTGCTTTGAATAATTTGAGCATCACGTACTTGCTCTCTAATGAACAATAAAAATTGTTATTGTTAAATAAAAGATTTTATTATTATTGAGATAATACTCGTGATAATCCATGAATGGATTATAAGCGTAGAGAAGCCCTTTAGTTACAAACAACCTGTCATTAAAGGCGTGTTAGGTTTTTGAGCTAGTCTGAACCAAAAGTTGTATTTCCGTCGAAAACCAGAAACCGAAATTTTTCACGATCGCAACACTACATAGTTCATATAGAAAGTGTATAGTAATTTCATATAGTATAATAGCAAGTGAAAGAGATAACAAGACATTCAATGATATGATTTGAGGGACACAACCCCGAAACGTCGTCAAAATTAATCATACAATATTCCTACTTAATTAGAAGGTTAATTAAGTAATAATTAATTAAGAAAATAATATTATACGCAAAATAATATTATTTATACGGGATGGAGAGGAGATGCTATAAATTCAAACAATAAATTTGGAGAATTTAGGACAAACGGTTTGGATTTCTATAAAGAACAAATAAACAAACAAAATTTCATCTTTATTTATATAGATTATTATCTTATAACTTATCTGGTGGGCTCTCTCTCTCTCTCTGGATCATTTCAAGTCTCTGGTGTGGATCAGTCTCTGCCATCTCTGATGCTCCCTTAGACTCAGCACCGCATTTTCTCTCCTCTCTCTCTGGACCCTTGGTCTCTGCTGCATCTTGGACCTCCGCACCTCTCGCACTTCCTCCAACTTCTTTTATCTCCTTCAAAACCTCCATATAAATCTTCTTTCCCCCACTCTCTTCAGACCTCCCCTGATTGGCTGCCTATCCTGGAATTCCCTTTTACTTCTCATGTTTTTCGGCGGTACGTTGGCCGGGACCAAACCGGGGTTTATGAACCCAAATTTCTCTAAAGTCAATAAAAATAATTCTGGGTATTTCTCTTGGTGTTTGTTGGTCTTTGAGTTAACTTATTTTGAATTTGTAACAGCAGGTTTATGGCCCCAATAACTTTCAAGGCGGTATTTCCAGTACCTTCAGGTAAAACTGACCACCGGCTTCGCCCATATCATCTTGAATTATTAATTAAATTTACTTGCCCTATCCTGGCAGCATCCACGATACACAGCAAACCTGGAGGTAATCATACATACTTATATGTTTTAGTATTAAGGGAAAACACACAGACAGGAGTGGTGGATAAGAATAATGATTTTCGCTTTCACGAAAATTATCTACATTCAACGACACTTTTCTCTTTTTGTGAAGATCAGTGGGGCGACACGATTAGAGGGACCGGCCATGGATTTATTATTTTAGCGGAGGAAGATAAAAAGAATTTGGCAGGAGCCCAGCTGCTGAGGGTAAAGGCCTGGGTCATGGCTGTTTAATGACGCTCTTCAAGTTTTTCCTTCGAGGTTTTAAGAGAAAACATATTTCAATAGCTTTCTTAATAAACCTTCTTTAGCAGTCAAGTTATCTAACTGTCGTTACGTATCAAATCAAGAAGCGGTCTCCTACTAAGGGACTTTGATTTAATGATTTAATTAAAAAAAAATTTAATTTGTTTGTTTCATCAATACATCACATTAAAGAAAAATACGAAATTTTAGATGAAGTGGATAGTTTTTTAGCTGTATCTCATAAACTGTTTGTGTTAAATTGCTGGAACAGATGTCATCTTTTTCCAAAAATTTGGTGCCATGTGCGCAACATACAACTTTCACATACCAACCTCATAATAATAAGTGTAAAAATTGACGTGTTTCAATAATATGTAAACGCCATTCTTCAACTTCACACATTTTTCCACATTTAAATGCTTATATTTTTATATCTTCTTAAGTTACAGAGAATCTGTATCGCAAACCTTGGAAGTTCTCAGTAAGTACTTTCCGATTTATTATTGCTTATTTTATTAATTTTTTTTTTTTTTTTGAGGGACCTAGTTTAGACAAGAGTCGATCTTTTTTTACTGGTTGATTGTATTCACCGCGAGTCGCTTTTTGTAAATATATCTGAAGGCATTTAAAAATGAGACAAAATTTATTAAATAACGTGCCCCCTCCGTTTGACCAATTTTGGTGAAATTTTAGCTATCACATTGCGGACATATAAATACATCAAATATCCAATTTAAGAAATGTGTTTGTTTTTAACGTCACTTTATGCCATTAAGACTAAACGGACTATGCTGAAGTGTGAGTCCTAAAACTTGCCAGGTATAATTACGGTAGAGATCATTAACGAGTACCTGACATCGTATAGGCACGGGACCACCATTTAACTCTTTATCCGAGGGACGGCAGAGCCGAATATTTTGTATTCCCTTGAACCCCCCCCCCCCTAGGCCACCGAAAGACCCGGACCCGCGAACTTTAGTATAGTAAGTTGTTATGCTAACCACTACACCATAGGTGACCTCATATTTTAAAATTTGTTTGCATTTTCTGTTCTATCACTAATAGTTAATGTATGTATTCAGTAGAATAAAAAATGTTTTTTCATTATATCTCTAACAAGACAAATACTAGTAAACTGGCTATTTAAGTCGACTAGTGTTGGGGCAAGGGACGTTTCGTGCAAATTTCGGGCGTTTTTGAAGTGCAATCCTTCCCCAGTGCGAATTTTGTCTCCCCCCTCCAAACGGGCAAAGACGAAATAAATGGACTGTATATAAAAAAAAAAAAAATTTGGGCAAGGTGGGTTTTGCTGTAAGGAAAAAAAAAACAATGGTGATAATATAAATTAATAAAAATAAAAACATTTCATGCAAAGTGAGATTAAAATAAAATCAATATAGTTTATAGGTTTTGGTTTAAAATAAATAAAAGGCCCATGTTTTACAAAAAATATATTAATCAAGAAAAAAAGGATTAAAAAAAATAAATTGATAACAGTTAACCCCCAAAATTAACATACAGATATTCAAAGAAAATAAGATTACAACTTAAAAAAAAAAAAAAGAATAAATTAGAAGAACAAAAAAAAAAAAAATTAACTTTTTTACAAAATAATGAGAAAAAAAATTAATCTAACGCTTGTACGCAAAATTAAATAAAATAATTGTCCATTAAACTAGATCTTCTTCGAGAGAAAAAAAAAAAGAAAGATGTTCTTCGACGTATATTCTCGTTAGAAAAAATGGTGAGTGAGGAGGATCCTACCTTATTTAGAAATTCTCATTGTATCCACTGTTGTGTTAAAATACTCATCGTCCTTGTAGATATAATAGATCTTGATATGCAGGATCATAAAATATTGAAATTGATTCAGAGATTGAAGATGAGACGAGGTGAAATGATAATGGTGGGTGAGGGTGGGTGGATAATTGGTGAGAATATAAGTGTGCCCCGTACAACTCGCATACTACGACTGGTACGGCGCACAGTGGTTTAAAATCGACTATTTTCGGAAAAAAAACCTTGTAAAACCCGATCTGTGAGCCGCAAAAAAAATTAAGTTGATATTATCATAACCACGATTGAATTTCCTATAAAATGTATAGGTTCGAGCCCCGTTTAACCGGCTATTCGGATTAACCGAAAGTGTAAGGAAAATAGAAAAAAAATTATACATCAATTTTCGACTCGAAATCGGCTAGTTTAAACACTTTTGCTGTTTTATGCTAGTAATATCATTGATAGTACTTGCAATATAATTTTATTTCATGAAAACACTCAAGTTAGGTAAAAAAAAAAAATCATACATAGGAACTATCAATTATTTTTGTCGTTATGTTTTATTTCTTAACTATTAAATGTATAACATATTAAAATATAAGATTGGGATCATCCGACTTTAATATAATTTTGATAGGAGATGGTGGGATTGACTGTTCAATGTAGGTTTAATAACTGCAACTCTATCTGTGAAAATTTAGTTCCCTTATTCACGCTAAATAATAGCTGAACCTTTTTTTTTAAGTAAGGCATGATGTTTTACTAAACGATTCGTAATATCCTAATTCGAAGCACAAGCTCCATAGGGAATAAACTGCACGAAATAGCGTTGGTATTTCAATAAAAAAAAAAAATCCCACATGTACAGACGCAGGTGGACGCAGCTAGGATATGTTTTAATATTTCCTTGAATGTATCTTCTTCTTAAAAAAATGGATTTTAAAACTGCACTTGAAAAATATGGATTACAAAAAAAAATTTTTGTCTTAATTTTATTGCATTTATTCGGGATTTTATTTCTGGGTTAAAACATAGACCAAAAAGCATCATTTTTATGCTAGTGTAATATGTGAGATAGCTTTTCATGATTATGAAGGAAAATTGCACCAACAAACAAAAATGCGAGTAGCAAAAATAATTATAGTGCTATAAATTTTCCGTTGAAAAATAAACCTTTTCAAAGGGTCCTAACAAGTTTAAAAATCAGAATATATCCGAATAAATTGATGGAATGTGTCAGGTAACTATTCTATTAATTAATATTTAAAACAAAAAGAATATTCCAATACCTTCAAATAATGGGTTTTTTTCCGCCTTTCGACCACTGTGCGGCGTTATCGCCGTTGTTGTGGTCCTTAATACCACTAGACACCATATATATGATATTCTTTCTTCATAATATTTCTAAATAAACATACTATTTACAATGCACATATAATTATTATTTATTAACCAATAAACTAATAAGTAATAAAGAAAGAAAAAATCATTAAAACAAATGAAAGGGCCTGGGAAAATAAAATAAAATAAAATTACTTATGAGAAAGATAAAATTGACTAGGGCTTTAACAACTAGATATAGCACAACTATTCTCGTTACCAAGAGGTTTTTTCCCCTCAATGTTTTAATCAATGGTACCCGCATTATAGTGGTTGGGTTTGCCCCAGGAGGGTCTCTCGGCCTCCAAGGTGATCTGTGACAGAATACTAATGATATCCTGAGCCAAGCCTTGAGTCAGGACCTTCAGCAATGAGCTACCGCACTCCCCAAAATGACACACCGCCAAAGTTAAACATCATTTTATTATTTATTTTTTAAATAATTTTATTAGAAGATAAAAGATTTGCCACGGCCGGGAATCGAATCCAGGTCTTATGCATCCCCCAACGCAACGCTCTTACCATTGAGCTAAGCGTGCGTTTTTTAATGTTTGATATGTTTTTAAATTAGCCTGAAACCACAGTCTCACTCAATATTCAAGAATAATGAACTTAGCGTTGTATATTTATTATTCATGACTGCGTAGAATCGTTCCAGCATATTTCAAACTCTCCATGAATCCCATCCAACTTTTAAATTAAACCTGAAGTCTTCACTGTTGAAGATTCTTTCCGGAAGTTGTGCAGAGTTTGTAAAGTACCCGGCTTAGTGGTAGATCAAGAGGGAAACGTTCATTCTTCATCAATCTGCTTATTTCAGAAATGAAACCCGTGTCTGGTGTAGGTAATCATGAATTATTCTGTTAGAAAAACTTTAAATAAACAATATTTTACATTCGATAATGACACTATTCAAAATTATCAAGAGGTACAAAAAAACTGAGTCTCTCGTCCAAAGTTCAATGACAGGTAGTTTATCATAGTTGTTGACAGATGATTCTACACTTATACTAACATTTTTAATGAGTTGCATTCCCTTGCTAGGACTCTCATATTATATTTAGATTTTTATGATTTTTCTCTTTAATGTAAATAACTAGCTGTATATACCGGTTTCACCCGGAGAATTTCATTTTTTAAATCTGTAAAGTGAGACTTGTATCGACTAAAACGGTCGATTTCGTAAAAACCAATGTAAAGCGAGATCAAAACGATTTTTATAAAGTACTACAGTGGAAGTCCTAAATTTTGCCTATCCAGGTATAATTAGGATAGGGATCGTTAACGAGTACCTGACATCGTATAGGCTCGGGACCTCCATTTTACGCCCTATCCGAGGAACGGCATGGCTAAGGATTTTTTACTCCCATTAAAAAATCCTAGGGCCACCGCTGGGCGCGAAGCTACGACCTTTAATATTGTAAGTTGCCGTGCTAACCACTACACCACAGGTGGCCCCTGTAAAATATATCTTGATAAATTGAATAATAATAAGTCGTTATTTCGAAAAGAAGATATATAATTTTCCAGTACTGTATTGAAATTAATTTTTCTGTGTTATACTCTTTGCGATTATTCGTTCTAATACTAGTAAAAAAAAAAAGGAAAAAAAAAAAAAAAGCTTCCAGTGAAATAATTCCCATCATCGGTTTCGGCTTATATATCCGATAGATTAATATGACAATATAATCGATATAATTTCATTATTGTTTTTGGTGAATATTGGCCTTTTTTTATTTATTTAAAGATATTAATACATTTTACGTATCTATATGCCATCACATTTTTCTACTTTCACTTACCTATATATGAAATATATAGAAAGGGAATTATTGCGATCGTGAAAAATGTCCACTTCCGGTTTTCAACGAAAAAATACGTTTTGGTGTCCTCTGATTTCAAATAACCACGTCCCGCGAAATGGTCTGTGTGTGTGTGTAAGTGTGTGTGTGTGTGTGTGTGTGTGTAACATCGATGTAACAGCGAAAATTTCATCAACATTGGTCAAACGGAGACGGTACTTTTTTTCATGAATTTTTTCCCATTTTTTTCGATTTTCTCAAAAATAGCTTTAACGATTTTGATTAAACTCGTCATGTTTAATGAGAATCAAGTATTCTGTAATATCAGGTTAGCTTTATCATAATTAAAATGTTCTCAGGGGGCATAAATAGGGAAGGGGTCTTTTTTGTTTTCCTATAAAGTACCTTTGATTTGGTTCATATGGAGAAAGTATCTGTCTCTCATTTTGACTAAAGGTTATACTGGTGATAACTTGTGTCCTTTTACTAAGTGCCTATAGATACTGTTTATTGTGTTATATTTTCTTGTTTTGAGTTAGTTTTCTATTCCTTGTTGTTAATTTAGTTTTTCCTCTTAATGAACATGTTTTTGATAACTTTTTGTGTTTATTGTGTTAGCTTTTTTTTGTAAATAGTGTAAATAGGTTAAAGTGGACAGGAGAATTTTGATTAAGCCACGAAGTTTGAGACTTATTTTACTAATTTATGTTGAAAGGACAATTGGCTATTGGTAAGAACTCTTATTACTAGTTTTAATTAGAACTATTAGTAGTTGGCTATATAGTTGCTTAGTTGGAAGGTTAGTGATAAGAACTCACTAGCTTTACCGCTTCTACGGTAATGAATACGGCCAGCGCACACCCTGACATGGATATGGAAGGGAGCAAAGGGAAAATGGAGATTTCCAATTCTGCCAAAAGGCCTAGAATAAGAATTGATGAAAGTTCATCGGAGGTTAAGGGAAATTCCAAAAGTAACGAGGCAAAGATGGTTCAAGAGAACCTTCAGGTTTATATCAAAACCACGAATAAGAACATTGCTAAAAAGGACCAAAGTTACATCAACAGCAAAGTCCAATGGTTAGTTGATGTAATAGGAACATTAGAACAAACGTTACAAGAAAACGCATTAAAGAGTGAAAATGTCTCTGCCATAATACAGCAGGCTGTAAAAGAATCATTGACTTGCCCAGATGTAGTGTCTCTCATCACAAGTATAGTACTTGAAAAATCAGTCCCTAAAGTGATTGAAGGGCTTTCGGTTGCTGCTGAAACACTCCAACTCGGCGTTTCTGCTCAAAGCAGGGCTGAAGTGCCAATAGCAAATCATCAAGACCAGTCTCGGCCTGGAATAGTAGCAGACTCCTTCACGGTTGTAAAAAACAAACGGCGGAGGAACAAGACCAAGAAAGTCCCTGAGCCTGCAGGTATAGAGGGAAGCCTGGTGCCACTGGCCGAGGCGGTATCCCCGAGTAAGCCAACTCAGGCAAAGCCAAAGTCAATGGCAGAGATCGTTAAAACTCTCCCATCTAAACCTACCCAGGCCCCGAAACCAACTTATATCACTATTAGTGGGGCGGGGAAGAGCCCCGTTGACATTATTAGCAACCTACCGTCCCCAACGGTTATTGGTGTAGAGGCTGCAATCGTTCGTAAGACAAAGGGGGGCTCTGTTCTTGTCCGCTTGGAAGACAGTTCCCAAGCCAATAAAATAATTGGTTGGCAGGGATTGCGTGATAGTGGCTTACAGGCAAAATTGGCCCTCAAGAAAAAACCAAAACTAGAAGTAATGGGAGTTCCTCATTCCTGGACTTCAGAGGAGCTGCTTCGATTTTTGTGGGGAAAAATAACCGAGAAGTCGGTCTCAACCACATTGGTAAGTTCCGATATCCGGCCTATTTTCTCCTCTTTGGCCAGAACTGGATTTAGTAGAAACTGGGTGATTGAAGTTCATCCAGCGGTGCGGTTCCAACTGTTGGATATCGGACCTTTAAATGGTGGATGGTGGTCCATGACATTCAAGGACTATCTTGACGCTCCTCGGTGCACCAAATGCCAAGACTACGGGCACACAAAGGCTACATGTAAAGTAGACAACGTAGTCTGTATCTGGTGCGCGGGGAGTGGACACGTGTTAAAGGATTGCCCATTGAAAAAGGAGCAGGGTATCCCTACGTGTATTAATTGCACGCGGGCAAACCTTCCGCCACCCCAACGGAAGCACAAGTCAGGTAGCCGAGAGTGCCCTGTGCACCTAAAGTGGTCGAAGGAAGTTGCTAAGAGAACCTTCTATGAATAAGATCACCATCCTCCAACTCAACATGGGACGTCGGCGCCTGGTAGCGGATGAGCTTAGAGCTCTTGCCCAACGCTACGACGTCATGGCGATCCAGGAACCAAGCTGCCGTGGGAAAATGGTCATGGGGTTTGGCCTCACGTCAAGAGTTATAGCCCTGGGCAGTGGAGAGAGGAGGCCCAGAGCTGCTATAGTGGTTAATAACCCTAACCTTGACGTGATGGATCTGAGACAGTATACCACGGCGGATTGCGTCGCATGCTATATCAAGTGGAGAAATGTTGCGTTTACGCTAATTTCATCATACCTTGCTGATGGAAATGATATAGATGAAGACATATCCGCCATGGAAATTATCACGGCTTGCACAAGGAACGTGATCATATGTTCAGATACAAACTCCTGGAACACGGTCTGGGGGTCCAATCGAACAAACCGAAGGGGTCTTAAGCTTGGCGAATTCATAGCGAGGAACCAACTAGTAGTACTAAACGATCCTTCGGCTACTCCTACCTTTTCTGGAGGAAGGGGGCAGAGCTGGATAGACGTTACGATGGCCTCGCCATCGCTTGCGAACCTCCTTGGGGATTGGACCCTCCGATCTGAGACGAGTTCTGACCACCATACTATAGTTTTTTGCATGGCTCAAAGTATGGAAGGTTCCCACGGCACTGATCAGGGCTTCCGAACTAGACAAGCTGATTGGCATGCCTTCCGCTCAGCTCTAGAGGGAAAGCTTGTTGATGAAGATTGGGATACAGCAGTTACGGAATCCACTGATGATCTGGAATACCGAGTTTCTCGTATCACTGATGTGATTCGAGACGCTGCTGAAGAATCCCTCCAGCATCGGAAGACGGGAGCCCGCCCTGTCCCATGGTGGACGCCTGCCTTAACCTTACTAAAGAGAGAGCTCTACAAGGCCCGGCGTTTGTATCAGAGGTGTACTTGCGATGAGAGGCGTAGTACACTTCGGGAGGAGTACAGGTCCAAAGCCAGGGTATACCGGAACGAAGTGCGATTACGAAAACGCAAGTCCTGGGATGAATTCATTATCAAGGAATCATCTAAGAGCCCCTGGGGTATTCCGTATCGAGTGGCATTGGGTAAGCTGACGCCTATGCAGGTTATAGCAGCTATGCGCCACAATGATGCTCAAGCTAAAACTCCTGAAGATTCTGCCAAAATGTTTATTACGGAAACTTACCCCAGGGATGATCCGTCCCTAGATAATGAAGAGGAAGAATTCGTAAGACGTACCACGGAATGTCCCCCTGGAACGGACCTGTGCCCACCATGGGATATTTGGGATCTCCGTGCTGCCGTGGATAAACAAAAGACTGGTAGTGCTCCTGGTCTAGACTCAATTGACGCTGTTGTTTTAAGGAATAGTATTCCCTATATTGAAGAAAGACTGTTGTCCTTATATAATGATTGTTTGGATAGGGAATACTTTCCCAAAAGCTGGAAAACAGCTGATGTTAGGCTCATTTACAAAGGAGGAGATAGGGATAAGCAACTAGCCAAGTCCTATAGGCCAATCTGTCTCCTCCCCGTCATGAGTAAGGTGTTAGAGAACCTCATGATGACCAGTTTAAGGCCAGTCTTTTCCAGAGCCAGTCACCCACGGCAGTATGGATCCTGCAAAGGAAGGGGAACCGCAGATGCACTGCTGAGAGTGCGCCGTGATGTTGAGGAGAGGGCGGAGAGGTATGTTATGCTTCTACTCTTTGACATAACCTCCGCCTTCGACAGCGTTTGGTGGCCCAGCGTGCTCCAGCAGCTGCAGAGATTTGAAGCGCCCAGCAACTTGTATGGCTTGGTTAGAAGCTACCTGCAGGACAGGACATTAAAAGTTCGTGGCAGCTTCTATGAGGTAGAAGAGACAGTGCAGCGGGGTTGCCCTCAGGGCTCTGTACTTGGTCCTGCCCTGTGGAAATTAGTCTTCGACGAATTGCTGGGCGTCCTGGAAAAAGAGCGGTTCCCCGCTACAGCTTACGTAGATGACCTGGCTGTTGTAGTAGCCTCAAATAGCAGGGCCCGACTGAAAGATGAAGCAGCACGTTGCGCCAACCTGGTAGCAGGATGGTGTGAGAGGAAGAAATTGAGGATGGCAGGAGCCAAGACCCAAGCTATCCTCTTGAGAGGTAAAACAGACAGGGCTCACCCTATATCAATGAGTATACAGGGAACAAGAATAATTCCGAGTGAGGTTGTCACCTATCTTGGAATCAGGATAGGGAGGAATTTCAATGTGACGCCTCACTTGGACTATTTGAGAAGTAGGGTAAGCCTTGCCCTTAATGGCTTGAGTCGCATAGGTGGCGCGTTTTGGGGCCTTAGATATCCAGCTACCATAGCCATTTATAATGCTGTGGTTGTTGGTATACTCCGATATGCGGCTCCTGCCTGGATTGGAGATCTCTCGCACCGACAGAAGAGCAGGTTGGCTACAATCCAACGGATGGCCCTGATTCGAGTGACCAGGTCATACAGAACTGTGTCTCACGAGGCGGTGCAGATCTTAGGAGGAGCTATTCCTCTCGACCTCCTCCTAAAAGAAGACCTACTTCGGTATAAAATTAAACGAGACGGCTTGGCGGATATCCCAGCAAACTTACGTGGAAGAATCTGTGCAGACCCCATCAAATGGAAGAAGATACTCCGGGAGAACACTTTGGCAGAATGGAATCGACGGTGGGTGACGACCCCGAACGGGGCTACGCTAAGGAAATACTTCCCCACCGTTGAATCGCGGCTAGAGAAGACGTGGGTCCTCCCGGACTACTGGACTTCTCAGATTCTAACGGGACATGGAGGTTTTCGAGCGAAACTTCACAAGCACGGAATAAACATTGATCCTCTATGTCCCAGTTGCGGGGTCCCAGAAACCGCTGAGCACGTCGTTATTGCCTGCACTGCCTATGAGCCACTAAGGGCCAAGCTGCTGAGAGAAACTGGGCTCTACACACTGTCGGAGAGCGACCTTCCTCAGCTGGTGTCTAAAGACAACTACCAGCACTTCATTAATTTTGTGTCCGGGTGGAAGGAAGCTTTGGGCCCAACCCACTTCACCTTGGGAAGAAGACATGCATCTCCAGTCAGGCCGCAGAACACAGCAGGCGAAGAAGAGGGCAGTGGTTGATCTGAAAAATGTTAGACACTGAGCACCGACTATGAAGTAATGTGATCTACTGGCAGCAGTGGTATGTTATGCGGTCATGCTTATCATACCACTGTTGCTAACACTCGTATTACCTTCAAGGTACGGTAGAGTGAGAAATAAAATAAAATAAAATAAAATAAAATAAAAAATATTTTGACTAAAAATATGAAATGGCTAAATATGAAATATTAAAAAAAAAACAGTAAACGTACACAGGAGAAAAAAAGAAAAATATTCCGTCAACTCATAAAACACGTTGAGCACACGCATGCGCAGTACGCCTTTAATGACAGACCAATGCTTTATAATTAAAGACGTTCATTTAATGAAAATTATTTGTTTTATAGGAACTATATGAAGTTTCAAACAACTACATAAAGAATTATAAAATCAGACGAATTATCACAAGTAAAAACTTTTATTTCATAATAAAAAAAAAATGAGTGTAATTTAAAGAGCAAATACAAAAATAAGTAAATGAATGTGGAAAAGTGTGTGACCTTGAGAAATAGCATTTAACAAAATACGTCAATTTCTAATTAAGTAAGTTGTTAAGTGAAAGTTGTGTGTTGCGCGCATCGCACCATATTTTTTTTACTTCCACTTACCTATATATGAAATATATAGTAAGTGGAAGTATTGCGATCGTGAAAAATTTCGACTTCCGGTTTTCAACGGAAATACACGTTTTGGGGTCCCCTGAGTCGAAATGACCAAGTCCCGCGAAATGGTCTGTGCGTGTGTGTGTCTGTGTGTGTGTGTGTGTGTGTGTGTGTGTGTGTGTGTGTGTGTGTGTGTGTGTGTGTGTGTGTGTGTGTGTGTGTGAACAGACTAGCTCAAAAACTATAAACCGTGCGAACCTGAAATTGGGTATTTAGTGTATGTATATGCCCGCGATGTGACAGCAAAAATTTCATCAAAATTGCTCAAAGGGAGGGGGTACTTTATTTAATAACTTTTTAAGTTTTTTTCGATTTTCTCAAAAACGGCTCTAACGATTTTGATTAAACTGAGTATTTGATCTATTTATATGCCCGAGATATGACTGTAAAAATTTCATCAAAATTGATCAACCGGAGTGGGGACTTTACTCAATAAATTTTGTATCATTTTTACGTGTTTTTTTTTATTTACTCAAAAACGGTTTTAACGATTTTGATCAAACTGGGTATTTGATGTATGTATATGCCAAAGATGCGATAGCCAACATTACATCAAAATTGATCAACCGGAGGGGGTACTTTACTTAATAAACTTTGTATCATTTTCACGGGTTTTTTTATTTACTCAAAAAAGGCTTTAACGATTTTTATCAAATTCGTCATAAAATTAAAATTAGGTGTTCTTTAATATCAGGTAAGCTTTATCATTATTAAAATGTTCTGAGGGTGCTTTTTGTTAGGGGGGGGTTTGGGCCTTTTTTGTTTGTTTGTTTCCTCTGAAGTACCTTTGTTTTTGTTTATATGGAGAAATTAACTGTCTCTCGTTACGCCTAAAAATAAGAAATGGCTAAATATGAGATATGATAAAAATAAAGAAAACATAAAGAGGAGAAAAAAAATAAAAATATTCAGTCAACTCATAAAACTCGTTGAGCCCAGGCATGCGGAGTACGCCTTTAATGACAGACCATTGTTCATAATTAAAGCCGTTCTGTTCATTTGAGAAGTGGCATTTAACAAAACGTATTAATTTCTAATCTAAGTAAGTTGGTAAGTGAAAGTTGTGTGTTGCGCGCATCGCACCATATATTTTTTATAACTAGTCTGTAGTGATGAAAAGCGAGGACATTAGAATTTTCATTACAAAAGACCAGAAGCAAGAAAGCTCGTCACAAAGGACAAAGCAGTTTTTTTTTTTTTTTTTTTTTTTTACTTTGTTCTAAAACTTATTTAAATGTTTCCCCTTGTGTTCAATATCTCGTTGTATTTTTTCCTTTGTCACGTTTTCTAAAACTATTCTTCAAAAACTGTTTCTAGACGGACTTTTCAAATGTTTATAAATTACCTAATAACGTCAGAGGAATTTTACTTAGGAATTTTATTTTGGGGAAAATAAAATATCAGAATGGTTATTATTTTTAACTATGAAATTAAAGATTATCGGGGACTATCAATGTGGTTTCAGACGGAACCGTTTAACAGTAGACCAAATATTCTCCCTCCGTCAAATATTAGAGAAAAAAAATTTATACAGCGCTATTGTACATCAGCTATATATCGACTTTAAAAAGGCCTATAGACCACTGCTATATGAGCTGCTTGGCTCATGTCAGCTGTTGAAAAAAAAAAAGAAAAGAACGACGGTAGAGTCGCCAGGTGACAGATAGTGATAGCGTCTCATTTTGAAAAAGTTTCCTTTTTATTAATTTGGAGTCTGAAAAGAGGAAAAGAAAGAAGACTTATGAACCGATGTTTACATATTGGAGTGGACACTAAAGGATGTTTGTGAGTTGTGAAATTTAATTGGTTGTAAACATGAATAGCAGCACACTTAACCTTTATAGTGTATTTAAATTTTTATTTCATATTAATTGAGAATAATAAAAAATATATATATTCATTCATAGTACTCAATTTCTTTATGATTCCCCTCAATAACACTGGTACCTTGTGGCAAAGAAAGGGACAAATAACAAATAAAGGCCCGATTAATTTAAATTAAAAATAACCACAAATAGCACCACAATTGGCTGACTGAATTAGGAATACCAAAGCAGATATTAAATCAAGTTAGGATGTGCAACACCGAAGTCTGTAATTGTTTTACTGAAAGGTTTGAGGTTTGCTCTGGTTTGAATAAAGGGGATTCGCTATCTCCTGTTTTATTTAATTTAGCTCTAGAATATGTCATTAGGGAGTTGGGGCTCCTAAATAAACGTATGTCGTTTTGGTGGAAATTGGCCTAATTTTTATTTTTAAAATATTGAATGAAACACCATAGTGGTGCGACCAAACGAAAACTTTCCTGTATCAAGAAATAATAAAAATTCAATTTTAACTCGAATGGGAGTATCTTATGTCATAAATTCGAAGCAGAGATTTGTTAATATTTTTTTATTTTTTATTTATTTATTTATTGGCTTATAAAACAGCATAGCCATGGAGTCTGGCCCAATCAATGTTAGTTAGAGTTAGTGTTACCTGCTAAGGTTAGAATAAAATTAAAGCAAAACAAAAATAAAACAAATTAACTAAATTTTCATCTTACTGATACTCATACTAAAAATAAACTTACTGAAAAAAATAAAATTTTTATAAATACCACCATTTATCTAAAATTAAATAATATCCAACTTTTCTTAAATATACATTTCTTTTAATTATAATGATGCGATGCACTTGTCATTCAAAAGGGTACCAAAATACAATAATATGCACTTTATTTATATAAAACTCAAGCATAGGAATAATTAAAAGATTGTGAGATTTGTTAATATGTAATATGTTAAATATGAATAGCGGTCAATAAGTTTTAAAAACTTAGACAATAAGTCAATTCAAAACGGTCATTATTTAGTTAAATTGATATTATCAACTTAGGCATAGGGCGCACAGAGGAAAAATTTTATAATTTAACGACCAAAAATCTATAACTCCTGATTAAATGACGATAATCAAATAATTCTTTTTTCATTAATGAGCTTGGCAATTCTATTAATAGTGAGTATAAAAAAAATATCTGGGCACTCTATACACTCTTTACACTCTTGGCAATTCAAATTAATTTTAATTTTATTAATTAAATTAATTTTAATTTAACCCTTTCTTCACTTTAATTTAAATAAAATAGTTTATTAGGTACATGGTCATACATAGAGAGTGACATGAGTCATTATTATTATCAAATTATTTTATTAGAAGATAAAAGATTCGACCACGGCCGGGAATCGAACCCAGGCCCTCCGCATGGGTTCGATTCCCGGCCGTGGTCGAATCTTTTATCTTCTAATAAAATAATTTAAAAATTATTAAACCAAAGACCATAAATAAATAACATTATTATTATCTATTGACCTTTCTGCTTATATAGATGTCTTTTTTCAGGTATTTGCTACTTTCATTAGATTTTTAAATAATTATTGTCTGGACACGTAAAAATCCAAAAAATTAAGATACAAATTTCCTATTTTTTACAAATTTTAATGAAATAAATATTTTTAATTAATTTCACTAAAAGTATATTTTATGATTTGGTTTAATTCGAGGCCGATAATATATTGAAGGTTCAAATAAAGGGATTTAAATCTTAAAATCGATATTTAGCCGATCTATCGCATTTGATCGATCAAATTCTATTATTGAATTTTAGTTCTCTTCACCCTCTACCACAGTGAAAAAATCAGAACCAATTTTAAAAAATTGAAAAAAAAATTAAATTTATTCTTAGCAAAATCTATGCTCATCTCTCTGATTTTATTATTTTTTTCTATTGATCTTTAATTTTTATATTACTGCACCAAACATATTTTATAAATAAGAAGAATGGCTAGATAATAGAATCGCATGATAAAAATGCGTTTTGATTTCATGCACGTTGACTAAGTAATTTATGAAAAATAAGAAAATTGATATAAATTCTTTTATAGACAATAGTTGGTTCTGATTTTTTCACTGTGGTAGATGGTGAAGAGAACTAAAATGCAATAATAGAATTTGATCGATCAAATGCGATCGATCGGCTAAATATCGATTTTAAAATTTAAATCCCTATATTTGAACCTTCAATATATTATCGGCCTCAAATTTAACCAAATCATAAAATATAATAATAATAATAATAATAGCCTTATATTATGTAGATTTAAGGAATTAATACAAATCAGAAATTAACTATAATAATATAAATTAAATGTTATAAAATATACTTTTATAAATATACTTTCATCATATATATATATATACATATATACTTTTAGTTAAATTATTTAAAAATAAAAAAATTTTCATTAAAATGACAAAGAAAATCCCATGCTCTTTAGTGAAAAAAGAATTATTCGATTTTCGTCATTTGGTCAGGAATTATAGATTTTTGGCCGCTAAAAGGCAAAATTTTCCCACTGCAGCATTCATGGTGCAAAAAATACTTAACGTTGACGGATTTCGTTCAAACCAGGTGTGATATTTATTGATGGGTTAAGAAGATGTTTAACATAAGGCACATACAAATAGCGAAGGGTAGGGATGGGGGTAAGAGGGGGACTGGGGGCTACATTCCATATTTATAATTACTTTTCTTTGGCGATTTCGTTCAAATTTGATGTTATGTTTATTGAAGGTTTAAGCAGATGTCTAACATCAGTTACATAAAAATAGGTCTAGCTAGAGCTAATAATATTACATATTATATTGTTAGTCTTGATTAATATACCCACAAGAAAAATGCAGAGGAATAGAATTACACAAACTACTAATTAAATAGGTTCTAAAGAAAGATATTCAGTAATGTACTTAAAGTCTTGTTTCAAACTTGATATTTCGGTTTAGTTATTTATTCGATTTCACGAAAAAAAAAAAGAAACAAACAAGATAATCTAGAAATATTAGCATATACTACGTGAAAATATAATAGAAATTCATGAAAATAAAATAGTTTTAAAATGAAAAATGCAGATTATTTTATGCCGTCAATGCAAACATTTGGAAAATGACTATAAAAGATATATTTTGATACAGTAAAATTAGTGGATTATATAATCTATAAAAGATTATACAAATTAAATAAACAAAATTAATATACCTCGTTTAATATAATTATTTTATGCAGAAGTCTGTTACCTGGGAACCGGGTTTTTCCTGAGATTTGCTCTCTCATGACTCTGGATGAAAGTTGCTGCAGCAAAACTTTACATGGTTAGTTTTGTACTTAAATATGTTATGTCATGGTATAAATGCTTACATTAAACTCGTCGGAACTTATATTTTAAAACCTTCATGAAGATTTAGGTTTTAAGAAAAAAACATGGCGAGTTTGAAAAACTCCAAGTCTACTAAAAAAAATAGTTCGGTATTCTTTGATATGCCGTTTTATAACGAATGTATTGTACTTTGGGGGAAATAAAATTATTTTGAAAAAACAAAATTCTTTATATTGAAAATAACATAACATATGCACACTACACTTTCCAATTGAAATAGCGTACTTATGAATGGCAATGTTTGAAAATTCACTGCGGCCAAACGAATCAAAATTACCTATTAATATCAAAACCAACACTACCTACCATATTATCAGCAGGTATCATCTCTATATATATAAGAGGCTTTGTCCTGACTGACAGAATCAACGCAGAGCAAAAACTACTAATGATAGAAACTTAAGTTCGGAATTTAGGTTTTGAACGCGATGTAGGTAACCACTAAGGAAGGAATTTCAAAAATGTAACCCCTAAGGGGCTTAAATGGCGAAATTGTCGTTTAACTCTAACGGAAATCTATTGTTGAGATTTTAAACCATATGTTTTTTATTTGAATATCGATTAAACTTTGCAATAGTATTAAAATAGACATTCACATAAAATATGGCTACTGATTATTTAAATATTAGTGGTAATCAAATTAAGCACACTGTGATTCCCATGATTGGGGATGGTGCGTGTTTATTTCGATCTCTTTTCCATATATATATATATACTTCTCCATATATATAAGAGGCTTTGTCCTGACTGAGAGAATCAACACAGAGCAAAAACTACTTATGATTAGAAACTTCGGAATTTAGATTTTAAAAGAGATGTAGGTAACCACTAAGAAAGGAATATCAAAAACGTAACCCCTAAGAATATCTAAAATGTAAATGGCGAAATTGTCGTTTAACTCTAACAGACATCTATTTTCGAACTTAGGAACTTAGGACATCTATTACCTAATTAGGTAACTCATTTTAAAGAATTTGATACGACGAGTTTAACTCGAAAGGCCCTATTGGGCGTCGAAAACCATGTTTTACAGCCGAAAAATGAAGCGTTCACGACGAGTAAGTCATTTTTTGTTTCGGCGGTTTTAGTGAACTCTCTCCATTGCGCGTCTCCGTCTCTTCTACCGAGCCGGCAGCTTCCCCCTCCAACATTCCACCTACCGGAAGCTCAAATTCTACTAAATCTCCTTAACATCAGTTAACATATTATATTAGATCAATACCAAGATAATGGTCACAGAATTGATTTTAAAGGCTAGCGGGCGAAGCCGCGAAGGGGAATGCTAGTGTAGATATATAGGTAAAATTATAAATTTTTTAAAAAAAAGGTGAGTTTTCGAATTTTTGCACCATGATTGCTGGATTGGGACCACGGTGCGGCGGAAGACAATGCCCCGCTGCGTGATTTGATCCAGGTTAATTTTATAATTTACGTAACGATGACTACCACCGAGCTACCTGCCTCCTGAATATTAACGGCCAATTTGATAACTGCACGTGTTGAACGATAGCGGAGTTGAATGACCCAACTGTCTGATTGTAAGGTAGCTATATCATTGGGCTCATTCTTACTTCCGCTATACACACTCGTACCTATCTCTATTTATATCTCTATGGATGTTTCTTATTATTATCTATTAAGCCGTGGACTCTGCGCCGCCTCCTTGAAGGGCAACAACCTCTTGCTGCAGTCGTCGAATAATCATTATTTTACTTTTAACCCAAGGATGGCCAAGGTTTTTCGCCATCTTAATTTGGCCAAGGGGGGGGGGGACTCCGGGGGCCCGCACATTTTTTATGACCTTTAGGTGACCACGTTTTCCTCACCCTTCCCTAAAAAATGTTATTGTTTGTTTGAGGAGTGTCTTTATTTCATTTACATTCTTAAAACTGTTTATAATATGATTATTTTTTCTTATAAGTTCAAAATTAAAAAACATACCGTAAAATGGGGTGACATTGTGACTAATGGGGTTGACTATGTGACAAGCCTATTTTTCTACAGTTTTTGAATTTCCCTCCTTAAAAAAAATCAGGTTAGGCAATTCACTGTACTTGTCAGTTGGTCAGTAATGTGCTGCAACCTACTGGCCATATATGGACCTCCAAGGGCGTACCTAGGATGAAAACTAGGGGGGGCAAGCTATGGTCGTTCAGGTTGTAACATCTTACCGCGGAAAAGGTGAATGAAACCAAAATTATGTATAATTATAGCAGTGCTTTATCAACTAAGTTATTACAATTATTTGCTTGAAAAAAAAATATTCTATTTCTGCTTCCCGCCTTAAAAGCTTAAACAATTATTGCATCCAGACATCTATAACTTGAGAACTCTATAACGCCCATGTGGACCTCTATAACTTCTTTCATTCCATTTACCATGGGGCTTTATTTCAAGGTTTCAACTAAATGAAAACAATCAAACATAACCTTGAAATAAAGCACCATGGTAAATGGAATGAAAGAACTAGGTTAGGTTGCAGCACATTACTGACCAACTGACAAGTACACTGAATTGCCTAACCTGGTTCTTTTTAAGGAGGGAAATTCAAAAACTGTAAAAAAATAGGCTCGTCACAAAGCCACACCATTAGTCACAATGTCACCCCATTTTACGGTATATCTATTTGCTAATCTTTAAAAAGGTTTAAATAACAGAAGATAAGAGGCAATAAAATAATTTTATTTTATATATATTCTTACATATAAAAAAATAAAAACTATTATATTTCCAAAACGTTGCATACAATTTTTTTTCCGAATGTCAATTGCAAATGTTTTTTTTACAAATTCCACAGGTTTGCTTACTTTTTGTTCTTCTGTCGTGTTCAGTTGGTTTCCTTTACACATATGTAGCATCGTTTCTTCCCCAAATGCATACTTGTGCTCGTTTGATCACATGACAGTTTATGACATAGCGTTCGGTGTGTGTCTCTGAAGTCCGCTGAGGTTCTGGCTCCCTTCTTGAATGCAGTGCTTTCCAAATAAGTCAGCAAGCTCGTAAAGAAATAATTTTTGTCTGTCTGACTTATTTTGGTTCCACGTTGGCTGACTCATTGTATGCAATTTATATCCATTGAAAGCAGAAATCAGAGTGTGCCTCTATTACATGAGTATAATCTCTAATCTCTTAACTACGGCATAAAAAAATATATGTATATTCCCTTTTTCCCCAGTTTCATAATCTGCAGCATTTTTCTCACAGATAAAATTTTAAAAGATATAAAAATTACAAACTATTCTAATACATGTTCATGACTGTTCGAGAATCTTCTACACTTGTCTGGAACCTTCTAGACAGTTCTAATTCAGACTAAAAATAAGGAGAGATGGATTGGAGAGTTAGTCTTCCTCTGAAGCTCGAACTATATGGTTATTTTTGTGTTACTGTTTCGTTACAAGTTGATACTTTTTGCAACTTGGTGTTTTTATTGTATCTCAGATATTGAGAATTATTATTTTCATTTAATAAAAGTTATTTTAACCCGCATAAGTGTAACAATCATTATCAATATTGTAATTTTCACTCAAAAATAATGACCAGTTATGATTTTTTTTACTTTCACTTACCTATATATGAAATATATAGTAAGTGGAAGTATTGCGATCGTGAAAAATTTCGACTTCCGGTTTTCAACGGAAATACACGTTTTGGGACCCCCTGAGTCGAAATAACCAAGTCCCGCGAAATGGTCTGTGTGTGTGTGTCTGTGTGTGTGTGTGTGTGTGTGTGTGTGAACAGACTAGCTCAAAAACTATAAACCGTGGGAACCTGAAATTGGGTATTTAGTGTAGGTATATGCCCGCGATGTGACAGCAAAAATTTCATCAAAATTGCTCAAAGGGAGGGGGTACTTTATTTAATAAATTTTTAAGTTTTTTTTCGATTTTCTCAAAAACGGCTCTAACGATTTTGATTAAACTGAGTATTTGATCTATTTATATGCCCGAGATATGACTGTAAAAATTTCATCAAAATTGATTAACCGGAGGGGGGGGACTTTAATTAATAAATTTTGTATCATTTTCACGTGTTTTTTTTTATTTACTCAAAAACGGCTTTAACGATTTTGATCAAACTGGATATGTGATGTATGTATATGCCCGAGATACGACTGTAAAAATTTCATGAAACTTGATCAACCGGAGGGGGGACTTTACTTAATACATTTTGTACCAATTTCACATGTACATATTTTTTATTTAATCAAATAAATTAACTTTAACGATTTTGAAGAAACTGGGTATTTGATGTATATATATACCAAATATGTAAAAGCCAACATTTCATCAAAATTGGTCCAACTGATGGGGCACTTTATTTTATGACTTTGTTTCCAATTTTTACCTTTTTTTCGATTATCTCAAAAACGGCTTTAACGATTTTTATCAAATTCGTCATGTTTAATGAAAATTAGGGTTTCTTTAATATCAGGTAAGCTTTAACACTATTAAAATGTTTTTGGGGGGGGGGGGGCCTTTTTTATTTGTTTGTTTCTTTCTTATAAAGTACCTGTGTTTTTGTTTACATGGAGAAATAAACTGTCTCTCGTTACGCCTAAAAAAAGAAATGGCTAAATATGAGATATGATATAAATAAAGAAAACATAAAGAGGAGAAAAAAAGAAAAATATTCAGTCAACTCATAAAACTCCTTGAGCCCACGCATGCGGAGTACGCCTTTAATGACAGACCATTGTTCATAATTAAAGCCGTTCTGTTCATTTGAGAAGTGTAAATTAACAAAACGCATTAATTTCCAATCTAAGTAAGTTGGTAAGTGAAAGTTGTGTGTTGCGAGCACGCACCAGATTTTTTTTCACTTACGATCAAAAATAAAAATCACTTTTGATAGAAGTCATCAAATAATTTTGGAATTATCGACTTCAAACCCTGGTTAATACAATAAATGAGGTTTAATAACTGCAATAATAACAAAATTAATATTAATTAACCTAGGACTACATATAAATAGGTAAACTTCTCACATAGAATCCTCACACGAGATTGAAAAGACCAGAAACCGCCCGCAGATTCCGATTACTACAACATTTACTGACAAACGCTCCAAACTTTTAATTCACTACAAAAGATTAATCTAGACGACAATAATAAGACCTATCTGGACTTACGGAGTCGAACTTTGGGATTCCACCAAACCATCGAATTCCTCTCGCATCCAATCCCTACAATCCGAAATCCTGAATGCTCCTTATTTCGTCCCAAATAAAATTATCCACGCAGACCTTATTGTTCCTCATGCCACCGATTTGGCCGGATCCAGATACCAGATCTTTCACAGTAAACTCCCTGCTCATCCTAACCCTCTTGTCTCCAACCTTGCTTCCTCCTCTATCCCAGACAATCCTCCGAGGCGTCTGAAAAGAGCATGGCCTAGAGATCTACTAAATTCGAACAAGATTCGAGTGCTGCCAGTTTCTCCACACGCCTTTTGATGTCATTAATGCACTTATTGTATAAATACTTTACAGTTGTAAGTTTCAATAAATAACTTGATAAAAAAAATCATATACTGTATTATTTCTCAAAGCCTTTTTTTTTTGTCTGTACGCCATAACTTCCTTAGTACTTCATCAAATTTCATGAATGAGGCAGAATTTTAAAGCTTTCCTCAAGCGCTACCCCGGAAAAATATAAAAATCACCCATTTCGCCTTCGATTGCGGTTTTGGTAATAGGGGTTTAGTAGTAGAGGTTTCTAAATGTTGTCAATCTTTTCAGGTTTTCATGGAGAACATTTTCGTTCATATACATTTTTTTTACCAACTCCTTCGTTTGTGAGTTTAAAGCGAAAAACTGCAATCCTCAGCGAAAATAATCGGAGGACTTTTTCGAAGATGTCATTTTTTTCAGTTTGTCAAGACGAACATTTTTGGCAATACACACTAGACGATTGTCGCCGTCGTTAGCGAGTAACAAGCAAAAACATGCGATTTCAGTCAATAGAATCTTAATTTTTTCTAGCTTTCCTCGAAACCGATACGTGTATTTAATTAAGTACGGGGCATTTCCCAGGGTGCGCTCTTTCAGTGACATCTATGTCTTTGTAAAACAAACCCACCAACAAACAGTCACAGATGACCATATTTTAACTACAAACATAGTGTTCAAAAAGGTCCTCTAGACACTATGTAAATACTTAAAAAATACCTTATATGTAATTTGTAAATACCTCAAACTTATGTTTCAAAAAATAAATAATATACAATTTAAACACATCTATTCCTTACTTCAACCCTCATCTAAGCCCATGACGCTATTTTTTTTTTTTTTTTTCGGTTGGCGCATTAGGCCTAATGAGACCTATGGCCGCGCAGTGTGGTCTTCTTACAGACATTTGTTTTGCTTGCGGGAGTACAGACAGCCTGGAGGGGGTAGCCCAAACCTCACGTTGCTGCAAGCCATGGTCACCATGGTACAGCGGCAGACTGCCCATAGCTCCATAACCAATCCCATTGGGGCCAATTTGGCAGTGTCCTTCCCACCGATGGCGTCAGCTCTATCGGGTTCAAGGACAGTGACAAACTGGTCTAGGTCCAAGGATTATGGTAGCTCAGAGTCAGCAGGCTCCGAGGACCTATATTTCTTTCCCTGAAGCATATCGTCCCTGAACCAAACCTGGTTACTGACATCCTGGAAAACCACACCGCGATTCTCGATGAGATACACGGGGAAGGTTCATCACTCCTACGCCCGGTCGGTGTGAGTCGCCTCCAGTAGGCTGACGGGCCTCACATACCCGGGGGTGGGGGTAGACTTGGACAATATACGGTGTGTACTTTAATAAGGTGGGATTTAAGTAGGTTAGAGTGCGAATAATTCACACGGGTCAGCTATTTTTAATTTAAAACAAACTCTAGTTCTTATCATTTAATATTTTGTTTCCAATAAATGCTCAATATGTCGTCTTTCTGAGACAGTAGGTCTTTTTAAGGGCTTACGTGGTCACCTGTGGTTTAGTGGTTGTCATGGCCAAGTACTGCCGTACCCTCGCCAGGGTATTAACGTAGGCCGGTAGAAAATTTGTTAATGGAAGTAAAAAATCATTTGTTATGCCATATATGTAAAACTAGCATTCCTCGTCGCGGCTTTGCCCGCGAGCCTTTGAAATCAACTTAATGATCATTATCATGGTATTTATTTAATATAATAGGTTAACTGATGTTAAGGAGATTTAGTAGAATCGGAGCTTCCAGTAGGTGGAATTTTGGAGGGGGAAGCTGCCGGCTCGGTAGAAGAGAGGGAGGCGCGCAATGGAGTGAGTTCACTAAGACCGCCGAAACAGAAAATTGCTTAAAACTTGGTTTTCGACGCCACGTAGGGGCTTTCGAGTTAATCTCGTCGTATCAAGATCTTTAAAATGAGTCCAAATTAGATATTTTTTCTCGAAGTGAAAAAATAGGTGACCGTTAGTGTTAATATCGCCATTTAAACCCATTAGAGGTTAAAGTTTTGAAATTCCTTTCTTAGTGGTTACCTACATCGCGTTTAAAATCTAAATTCCGAACTTCAAGTTTCTATCATTAGTAGTTTTTGCTCTGCGTTGATTCTGTCAGTCAGGACAAAGCCTCTTATATATAGAGATGGGGATCCCGAGCCTGTACGATGTCAGTTACTTGTTATAGATCTCATTCCTCATTATCCCTAGGTAAGCAAAATTAATAACTCCCAATGTAGCATCCTCCGAATAACCTTAGTTTCAAACATTGACGTAACACAGAATCTTAGTGTATTATAACGTTAAAAAAAAAAAAATATAAAAGACAAAACATATGGTTTAGAATGGTTTTATATTTATTGTTGAAACGAACTAAAAGCTGGAACAAACTGTCATAGTACGTGTTTGTGACTGCGATGTTCGAGTACCATCTACGCCGGAACAGAACATTCTACGCCCGTCCTCTAAAGACTTAATATAAGGAGCGATAGACTGGAGAGTTAGTCTTGTTCTGAAGCTCAAGTCATATCGTTATTTCTGTGTTACAAAGTGACAATTGAGCTGCGGGTTCGAGTCCCGCCCTGGGTGGTGCTTTTCTATCGTCAGAGAAGTATCACCCAGTGCCAAGGGTGTTAGTATGGGCGGTATAGGGCTTCGGTGGAAGCCTTAAAGTCCCCAAAAAAAAAAAATTGATAATTTTTGCAACATATTTAAATATTTGTGTTGCATTGAATATTGTTATTTTTTGTTAAATAAAAATTGTTTAACCCATATAAGTGTTACAGTATTTATTCATAAACAAATGTATTTTCAATAGTTAACAATTTTAAAATCTGTAAAAACTTATATATGGGTCATTCTCACGTAAGTGGGCACTTTTGTGTCCCTGGCCGATTATAGCGATTTAGAAAAACTTAGGACTCTAAGACATCAATTTTGTAAATCCAGGCGAGTTGTAAAGGTAGACCCCATACGACTTTATTTTAATTGTATAACACGCGTACCTTAAAAACACCAGAAAAAGGTCGAAATTCATTACCCTGTCATGTCCCGAGGTCTGATTCTGCTCAAAGTAAGAGTTCTGTGTCCGTATACTAGGTCAATTTTTACTTTTTTTTCTGTTCAATTTGTTCAAAATACTGTGAAATTTCATAAAAGCAGTCCAATCCTTGATGATAAAGGATTATAATTGAAAAATAAAATATATTTTTATGATGTCCCACAGGTTTTCTTTCATTCCCCTGTCAATTTTTAAAATTAAATTGTCACCACACTTTACAGGCGGGAAATTAGTAAAACATATATAGTCAGCAGGAAGGGTTCTTTCCCTAAGCAACCCTAACAGTTAATTTAACCTCAGTACAAATCCAAGCTCTCCAGAAGCAAATAAGTTCTCAAACTTGAGAGGTTACGTTTAATAGTCTTCATTCCCCTGTCCTCTATAGTTTTGGTCAGGCAAGATTTTTTTTTTTCTAATTTATGAGAGGTAAAAGATTTTGTAGCACAGATTTCGTTTTTCAAATAGCATTATTATATTTTTTTTTCCTTTCAACGGTTATCAAATAAGCCTAAAAAATTCATTCCCCTATCGTTCATTCCCCTGTCTTACTGTAAATAAAATGCTGCAGGGAAATGAAGATAGCGACGTGGATTGAAGCTTTCTTTTGGTGCTCAACTTTTTCAAAGCATCATCAGTACTTAATAAGGAGAAATTAAAAAAAAAAAAAAGAAACGAAAAAAAAACGTTCAACGTGAATTGGTGCTCTTCCACGTCGACTCCTTGCTTCTTATAGGCTAAGGAATAGTATTACACCGAAAAAAAAGTTTATTTGTAACCATAAAATTTAAAATAAAAACGCCGTAAAAAGTGCCCACTTTGGTGAGAATGACCCATATAACAGTAATAATTTGAAAAATGAATCCATAAAAATAGATTGATTATGTTCTCCACGTTCTTTGGAGATAGGATCCATCGGATTGTGATGAGAATGTACCAGGATCCATTTTTCTCCCTCGTGGGAAGAAATTTCCCATCGGGGAGCAAGCTGACAATTACCAGAAAAATTGGAAAGTTTGCTGGAGCTTCCATTTTGAAAACTCACCGGAAGGGGCGGAGCGAAACATGTCAGTGCCTCTGTCCTAACTCTAGAGGGGATAAAATTCTCTCTCACTCTCGTGAGATATTCAAATATTTCCGTTGATATGTGAAAAATAAATAAAAATTAAAACATTCTTCATAAATCTTTTATTTCAACATACCTACTGTTCTTCAGAAAATTTATTATCTCCACCACCAGGGGTTACATGTTTATCCCTTATTCCTTTCCAATGGAATAGTCACTAACTCGCACATTTCCTAAAAATGATTTTATTTTTAAATTTCATTTTAAAAATATCTGGCGCGATGCGCTCAAAACTCAACTTTCACTTATGAACTTACTTAGATTAGAAATCCACGTGTTTCGATAATATGTAAGCGCCATTCCTCAAGTTCATACATTTTTCCAAAAATGTGTATCCTTAAATTTGTATACCTCCATAAGTAAGAAACCTTCATATACAAAATTTTACGACTAGTAACGAACGCACCTTTGTACTTAGTAACAAAACACTACATACCGACTTTCAAATACCAACTGTCGACGAACAAATACGGACTCTCAATTCTGGCTTCCATATCAAATTACACGGATAGACTTATTAATGAAATGCAACGACTGAGATGCCTTTTATGAGGCGACTGAAAAGAAGTTGGATGAGAGACCTCTCCTGGAACAACATCTGGATGATGTACTGCTGGGCACTACTACCTTCCCTCATAAAATGCCAACATAACAGCAGTTTATCTCAAATTTGCTGAAAAAAAAAAAAAAAAAAAAAAAAAAAAATATTTCTGACAATGTTCCAGTTATGACACTGTAACAAAAAATAAAATTAAAAACCTCGAATATATATAAATATTATGAGATCTCTATGTTTTGTGAGGAAGGAAAGACGTGGTGGCGTGCAGGAGTTTATTCGCCCCAGTTTCGTCTTATTAGCTAGGCCCTTGGAATAAATTTTCATAACGGTACCTTATGTAATATTTATAGCTTGTTAGAAGTATATTTCCCCGTATAGGAGAGAACTGGTCGATGAATATATCTGAATGTATGTTAAAACGTGTAAAGAAGTTCAAACTCAACTTCAAAGGTTTTTATTAATAACTAGCTGCATATACCGCTTTCACCCGGAGAATTTCATTTTTTAAATTTATAAAATCTATAAAGTGAGACTTTTATCGACTCAAACGGTCGATTTCGTAAAAAGCAGTGTAAAGCGACATCAAAACGATTTTTATACAATTATAAAATATACCCCGAGATTGAAGTTATGGAATTTTAATATGGACAGGTGTTCGCACCTGGTATGAAAGAACCACTGTACCACGTAAGAACCACGTATGGTAATTTGGAGAATTAGGAAAAACGGTATGGATTTCAATAAAGAACAAACAGAATTTAATCTTTATTTATATAGCTAACTGGCTGTATATCCCGGTTTCACTCGGGGAATTTCATTTGTCTAAAGAAACGGTCGATTTCGTAAAAAAAACAATGTAAAGTGAGATCATTATGATTTTCATAACAATAAAGATCAGCTGAAGATCGGCTGAGGTTATGCGATTTTAATATGGACAGGTGTTCGCACTTGGTCTGAAAGAACCACTTAGCGAAATTTGGAGATTAAAGAATTTCAGCTGAAGATCGTCCGAAGTTATGTATTGGGTTGTAAAAAAAGTTCGTAGCGTTTTTTAAGAATATATTTAATTAAAAATTTCAGATACATGTAAATATTTTTAATCAATGATATATATGGTAATTCCGTCCTCCCAGAACTATTCAGTTTTCTACGCGATGAACTCGTCTATGTGCTTTTTACAGTCCTCGAGCGAGTTATATTGTTTCCCGTTGAGGGAGTTTTGGAGAGACCGGAATAAGTGGTAATCTGTTGGGGCAAGATCTGGTGAATAGGGTGGGTGGGTTATCACATCCCAGCCAAACTCCAACAATAAATTCTTTTCCGTCAAATGTGAGGAACCCATACATCGCTTCGAGAAACATATCCCGCAGCTCCCAAATGATTTGAAACACTTGTATGTGATATGCCAAGTGTTTTTGGGTTATCCCGAGTCGTATAGTGAGGGTTATCGGTCACTAATTGTTGAATTTGTTCGTCATCAACAGTTGAAGGACGACCAGAGCGCTTGGCGTCTTCCAACTCAAAATTTCCGGTTCTGAACCGAGCAAACCACTTACGGACGGTGCTTTCCCCTACGGCGTCATCTCCATACACGCTGCAAATTTTGTTGACCGTCTGTGCAGCGGATTTTCCTTTTCGGAAATAAAATAGCATTATATGGCGAAAATGAATTTTTTCCTCCTGTATTTTGGACTAACACAATACACTTGAACAATAGAAGATCCCGGTTGAAACTGATGGATAAAAGAACGTTATCTAATCCCTTTTTAGGATACGTAAGCATTATTGACCATGTAAACAGGATTAACAAACACAAAAAGGATTAAATTAAAATAATGAAAAACGCTACGAACTTTTTTTACAACCCAATAATTTTAATATGGACAGGTGTTCGCACCTGGTATCAAAGAACCACTGAGCGAAATATGGAGAATTTAGGACAAATGGTATGGGTTTCTATAAAGAACAAACAAACAAACAGAATTTCATCTTTATTTGTATAGATAAGATAATAATAATAAAAATAATAAAGGCTTAACGAACCCGAAGGTTCGATGCCGACACCACCACTCGCTCCCTGCACACCTCCATCCATCGACCGTCTTCCCGACCCAACTTCGACAGATCCGCCCTAACGGAATCCTCCCACCTCCGTCTCGGCCTAACCCTCAGGCGTATCCCATTCGACACCGCGCTTTTCAATCTTTTCAAGATTCGTTCACTACTAAGAATCTCATTTTTCCACGCCCTTTTTATCACGTCAATTATATTTACCGGCTACAGTTCACTTTGGTACAGTTCGGCGTTGTGTAAGCCTCTAAATTCTCAGGTTAGTTAAATCCCTCTTCGGTCCAAATATTCTATGCAGTACTTTTTTTCAAATACCCTACGCTGTTGGTCAATTCTCAAAGACAGCGCCATCGCATCCGTAAAAGACCGTTTGAAGAATAATGATTTTGTGAATATTAATTTTTCAGTTTCACAGGTTTTATTGATATAAAAAATTAATTTTGAACCGATTCGGAAATTTACCAAAATCTATTTAATTTCTCTTATTTTGGTGGTTTAATTTAGGTCTGATTACATGATAGACAAATGCCTAAATAATATGCATGTTATATGAGTTGAGTAAATACGTGATTTTAACGATAGGTTAAATGATGGTCAGGATTTTCAGTTTACAATGTTTTTATTATGGTAAGCCAACGTTTCGATCCAACTTGTGGATCTTCATAATAACACTTATCATTAACAATGCTAAAACTCAAAATCTCTCTAACAACTCTTCACAACGTCCGATCTCTACTTTCCAATACAGATCTATCCCATATATCCCCATTCTCTCAAAACAAATTAAAAAATCCTTCTCATCGAATTTCCCACACATGCGCCTAGTATTAAAAAATAACAATAAATTAAAAATTCTTTATACCAAACTCAAAGACCCAGTACCTCTCCAAGACAAGTGTAATGTAGTTTATCGTATCCAGTGCTCCACGCTTAATTGCAACAGTTGCTATATCGGTGAAACCAAAAATTATTTTAAAAAACGTATTTATCAACATAAATACAGTATTTCCACGCGTAATTTTTCTACATCTAAATTAGCAGAACATGCCATTGCCCACAACCATTCCTTCGACTTTGAGAACCCCTCCATATTAGCTACTGTACCTAACCACGATAAACGACTCCTCTCAGAATCCATTTTCATCCATCTAGAAAAAAATAACCCGGTAAATCACAAAACAGATAAAGAGATAATTTCATCCACTTATTCTAACATCTTCCGTATCCTCAAATCCTAGTTTTGATTTCATAGGTACCTGCAATTATCTCTGTACCTCTTGTACTTTTATTATCTTTTTGTATTGTATATTTTCCAATTTTTTATGCATTGTTACGTTATGTATTATCTCATTTTTATATTATTATTGAGTTCAGACACAACTATTTGTATACGAGTACCATCTATTTTGTTAGTTTTTAAAAAATTTTGTTCACTCAGTTGTCATGTGCCTTTCACTTCGAAAGGGTTGGATTTCCTCGTCATAAACCTTTGAAGTCGGCAAACTGACCCCCTACCACTACTTCTCACCTTATTTTTACCTTTAGTCTTAGTATCCACCTGGAATCAGTAGGTAAATATCAGATTCTATTTTATCTTGTTAACCAGCCACTTATTTTAATATTCATGTTACACCATCTTTTATATTATTATAAGTTCTGTAATGTATCCATTTATTGTCACCCTCTACCATAGATACTCATATATTTGTTGTTTTTTTTAGCCCTGATGAAGATCCACAAGTTGGATCGAAACGTTGGCTTACCATAATAAAATCATAGTAAACTGAAAATCCTGACTATCATTTAACCTATCGTAATTGAAGAACAGTTGACTATCTCTCACCTCTAACACGTGATTTTAATTATGCATCTATTAAATTTTTTGAGCTAGGTTGTACTGATATACATACAGTACAATTTGCAAAACTTAATTTTTTCTAACTTGGTGGTCATTTCGATTCAATTTGCCTCAAACCTTGTAAACCCGAATTCGATTTTTTTTTTTTTTAAAGATCTAAATAATGTAGAGTAAGAAACTTGAACGATTTTTTGACTCTTTCATAAGCATAGCACTCTGTGAGGATATTCCACACCGCCAGAGGCACACCACAGGTGATTTACCGCATCGAGGCGGTGCTTTCCTTGTTATGAGGTACTCGTGGGTGATCCTGGTGTGCCTAGTGTGTAGGCGGCTGAGAAGTACTTATTATCTTCTTTTCAGCTGGAGTTCTTTTCGATTCGGAACTACGCTGGGATCTGCTACTCTGAATTAATTATAAACTCTTATAATTAGTTATTATTTAATTATAACCCCTAGTTATAAATAAATAAATTGCTAGCTGACGGTGATAGGTGAGGGTTGAAGTAAAGAATAGATCTATTTCAATTGTAGATTATTTATTTTTTGAAACATAAGCTAAAGGTATTTACAAGACCTCTTTGAACACTACGTTGGAAGTTACGATATGGTCATCTGTGAGTGTCATCTGTGGTGGGTTTGTTTTACACAGACATAGATAGCACTGAAACAGCGTACCTGGAAAACGCCACATACTCAAATCACATATCGGTTTCGCGGAAAGCGAGTGCACTGATTCTATTGAATGATATCACATGTTTTTGCTTGTAACCCGCAAACGATGGCGAATATCAGAATAGTGTATATGACCGAAAAAGTTCGTCTTGACAGACTGAAAAAAAATACGTTCCAAATAGCGCTGCGACGATTTTTACTGAGAATTGCAGTTTTTCGCTTAAAACTCACAAACGGAGGGGTTGATCGAAAAAAATGTATGTAACCGAAAATGTTCTCCTTGAAAACCTGAAAGGATTGACACCATTTATAAACCTCTACTACAACCTCTCTTACCAAAACCGCGGTTTTGCGCTTATAACTCGCAATGCGAAATGAGTGATTTGTGATTTTTCCGGTGTAGCAGTTAAGGAAAGCTTTAAAAAGATGCCTCATTCATGAAATTTGATGAAGAATTAAAGAAGTTATGGCGTACCGACAAAAAAAAGGCTTTAAGAAATTATATATTAACTAGCTGTATGTCCCGGTTTCACCCGGGAAATTTAATTTTTCTAATGAAACGGTTGATTTCGTAAAAAAAAACATTGTAAAGCGAGATCATTACGATTTTTATTAGGATAAAGAATATCAGCTGAAGATCGGCTGAAGTTATCCAATTTTAATATGGACAGGTGTTCGCACCTGGTATGAAAGAACCACTGAGCGAAATTTAGGATAAACGGTATGGATTTCTTTAAAGAACAAACATAAAAACAGAAATATTGCCCTGCAGTTTCAGCTTCTCGCAAATCGGCTTGCCTAAGCCTCTGTCGCGCAAGTCGGGCCTTGTATTCCTGGGCTGACTCAGTTTCCCGCGATTTTGCCTGTCTAAACCTCTGTTGTTCAATCCTATTTTGATGTTCGTCGAGAGTTTCAGCTGCTCGTATTTGACGTTGTTTATTAGCTTTTGAGCTCACTACTCCTATTGAAGCTCGCTACTTAGGAGGCATTTTTAAAAAATGAATTTACCATACATGTGAATAAACGTATTGTAATGTTAAAAAAAAAAAAAAAAAAAAAAAAACATATGGTTTAAAAATCCCAGAACTCGACGCCTGCCAAGGGACGGTCTTACCGGGCCTTGTTGGCCTCTTCAAAATCTATAAAATGAATTTTAAGGCCGTTTTTCGACTCAAACGGTCGATTTCGTAAAACACCATTGTAAAAGGAGATCATGACGAATTTTATAACAATAAAGAATATACCCAGAGATTGGCTGAAGCTATGCAGTTTTAATATGGACGGTGTGGATTTCTATAAAGAACAAATAAACAAACAAACAAACAGAATTTCAAATTTATTTATATAGATATGATTCATCTGTTCCAAATATGTACAAAAATAATTAAAATTAATTTTTTGGTTGTTGATATTTGATGGATCTATGGAAATTGATGGATATTTCCTGCTTTATTTGTGCATAACTCTCGACTCAATTTTAATATTATTGAGTAAATAGGTAGAATTAATTTTCAGTAGTAAATAGGTGAGAATATAAATTAGATAAATAATGGTACAATATAATAAAATGTATAATATAATGTAAATATAATATAATGTATATTGTAGATAGTTGACTGGGGTATATCGGATCGGAACGGGGGCATAAGGTTAACGGCCGGTATTGAACTTGACAGGCTGTGACCTCTCCTCCCACGCTAATGCCCTGCGATGTCGCCCTTTCACAGAAATGTATTTCCAATTCTTTTTTATTTTTCTTTCTAACTTTTTATATTTTCTGATTAAAAATACGTAAATCTATATAAATAAAGATGAAATTCTGTTTGTTTGTTCTTTATAGACATCCATACCATTTGTCCTAAATTCTCCAAATTTCGCTCAGTGGTTCTTTGATACCAGGTGCAAACACCTATCCACATTAAAATTGCATAACTTCAGCCGATCTTCAGCCAATATTCTTTATTGTTGTTAAAAATCGTAATGATCTCGCTCTACAATGTTTTTTTACGAAATTGCCCGTTTCATTAGAAAAATGTTATTCCCCGGGTGATACCGGGATATACAGCTATAATCTATATAAATAAAGATGAAATTCTGTTTGTTCTTTATAGAAATCCATACCGTTTGTCCTAAATTCTCTAAATTTCGCTGAGTGGTTCTTTCATACCAAGTGCGAACACCTGTCCATATTAAAATTGCATAACTTCAGCCAATCTCTGGTTATATTCTTTATTGTTATAAAAATCATTATGATCTCACTTTACATTAAGTTTTTTACGAAATCGACCGTTTGAGTGTGATTTTATAGATTTTACCGGATTGCTTCTTTGTTCTTTGATATTTGGTACCTGATTGATTTATGGAAACTACCCGGACTGTTTATATGGTTAATTGAAATCTATCACCTCCTTGGTCATCCCCTTCTGCCCTTACGGCTTTCCAAGCCTGGAATCCCCATTGTCCTCAGTGATATACCCTTTGATTTCAAAGGAGTACAATTCCCAGCCCTGTTCGGGTAGCATTTGCGATGACTATAAATAAAGCTCAAGGGCAACCACTGAGGGTAGCTGGTATCAATTTGGAATCCCCATTTGTTTCTCATGATCAGCTTTATGTCGCATGCTCTAGAGTAGGTTCATTTAAAGAGCTAATTGTATATGCCCCAGAGGGTAAAACTAAACATATAGTCAATCCTAAATCCTTGGAATAATAATCTATTAGTCTTATTTTTGTTGTATTTTTACTTTCACTTACCTATATATGAAATATATAGTAAGTGGAAGTATTGCGATCGTGAAAATTTTCGACTTCCGGTTTTCAACAGAAATACACGTTTTGGGGTCCCCTGAGTCAAAATAACCAAGTCCCGCGAAATGGTCTGTGTGTGTGTGTGTGTGTGTCTGTGTGTGTGTGTGTGTGTGAACAGACTAGCTCAAAAACTATAAACCGTGCGAACCTGAAATTGGGTATTTAGAGTATGTATATGCCCGCGATGTGACAGCAAAAATTTCATCAAATTTGCTCAAAGGGAGGGGGTACTTGATTTAATAACTTTTTAAGTTTTTTTCGATTTTCTCAAAAACGGCTCTAACGATTTTGATTAAACTGAGTATTTGATCTATTGATATGCCCGAGATATGACTGTAAAAATCTCATCAAAATTGATCAACCGGAGGGGGGACTTTACTTAATAAATTTTGTATCATTTTCACGTGTTTTTTTTTATTTACTCAATAACGGTTTTAACGATTTTGATCAAACTTGGTATTTGATGTATTTATATGCCCGAGATATGACTGTAAAAATTTCATCAAAATTGATCAACAGGAGGGGGGACTTTACTTAATAAATTTTGTCCAATTTTTACCTTTTTGATCGATTATCTCAAAAACGGCTTTAATGATTTTTATCAAATTCATTATGTTTAATGAAAATTAGTTGTTATTTAATATCAGGTAAGCTTTATCATTATTAAAATGTTCTGAGGGGGCTTAAATGGGGAAGGGGCTTTTTTTGTTTTTCTATAAAGTACCTTTGTTTTAGTTTATATTGGGAAATTATCTGTCTCTCATCACGCTTAAAAATAAGAAACGGCTAAATATGATATATGAAGAAAATCAAGTAAACATATACAGGAGAAAAAAAGAAAAATATTCCGTCAACTTATAAAACACCTTGAGCTCACGCATGCGCCGTACGCCTTTAATGACAAACCAATGTGTTATAATTAAACTGTTCTGTTCATTTGAGAAGTGGCAATTAACAAAACGCATTAATTTCTAATCTAAGTAAGTTGGTAAGTGAAAGTTGTGTGTTGCGCGCACGCACCAGATTTTTTATTTATAGAATCGCTCACGTTTATTAGAAAAATGAAGCTCCCCGGGTGAAATCGGGATATACAGTTATTACGTTTTAAATACAAATTATTAACTACATAAAATTCATTCTTATATAAAAAAAACTTATAAAAATATTAGTACATATATATTATAATCAATAGACATGTGGTGAATCTAATCTCTTCCTTTATAACATTTTTATTTAAAAAAAAAAAAAACAAGTCCAATCTATATTACCTTGTGGTGACCCACAAATAATTATTTGTATTTATAACATGAGGGCTATAGATAATATGTATGTATATATTGAGTATGACAATATATTTGATTATTGTGATTAGATGGCCTAGATCATTGAGTTTATATATTTATATGCTAAATAATAACATAGGGCCAAACTTTGTACTCTAAGCCCTTGTTATCTGCCCAAGTTCTGAGAATGCCCCAATCTAGCAAAGACTCTTGTTCCTGACTTTGATGTAGATAGACGTATTTTGTTGCCTTGTGTGCCCCGGTCAACCCCACTTCCTATATCCAGGCTTGTACAGTTATAATAATTAGATACATTACATTATATGTATATATTAATACGATAATAATTTACTTCCACTGCGTAAACTCTGTGTTTTTGCTCATGTTTCAATTATTTGATATAATTAAGATCCACGGACCTTTATTAACAGTCACTATCATTATAATTAAAACAAGGAACATAGAAAACTGTAAGAGTTTTTTTTTAAATAAAATCAAAAACTGATAAGCACAGCACGATTTATCGCGAATAAAAAAACGTTTCGGAATTTCTTTCCATCTTCAGAGTTTATACTCAGATATATCTCTTATTTTTCTATTACCCTTCTCTTCTAATATGTTAATTTGTTTCCCATTACTAAACACAGTAAATCATTATACCTTTTATTTTTCTCATTACAGTAACCCTGTAATGAGTGATTTTATTTCTACGCGCGCCATCTTGCAACATAACGCGTATTTAACTACATGCATAAAATCAATTAATACAGCTTTTTGTCATATGTCTTACATATATAGAAATTTAACAATGAAAAATTTATACCTAATGGAATATAAAATAGAATACAATACAACAATGAAATACATACATGAAAAGGGTGAACATATATCTTATAAATAAAGTTGAAATTCTGTTTGTTTGTTTGTTCTTTATAGAAATCCATACCGTTTGTCCTAAATTCTCCAAATTTCGCCAGTAGTTCTTTCATACCAGGTGCGAACACCTGTCCATATTAAAATTGCATAACTTAAGCCGATCTTCAGCTGATAGTCTTTATTGTTATAGAAATCGTAATGAACTCACTTTACAATGGTTTTTTACGAAATCAACCGTTTCATTAGAAAAATGAAATTCCCCGATCAAACCGGGTTATACAGCTCAAAGATGAATTTCTGTTAGTTTGTTTTTTCTTAATAAAAATCCATACCGTTTGTCCTAAATTCCCCAAATTTCGCTCAGTGGATCTTTACTAGGTGCGAACACCTGTCCATATTAAAATTTCATAACTTCAGCCTTTTCTGGCTGCTCGCTTTTCTGGGTATATTCTTTATTGTTATAAAAATCGTTATGATTTCACTTTAAATTTGTTCACGTTTATTAGAAAAATGAAATTCCTCGGGTGGAACCGGGATATACAGCTAGTATAACATAATATAAACATACTATAAACATAATATAAACAAGCAATGCATAGAAATATAAAATACAAACAATAAACAATAAACATAAAAATATATGTAAATGCATATGATGCATGTATCATATGCATGCATGTGTCATATTTCAGAAAAGTCAATCCGGTCCACAAATGCATCGAATTCTGGAAAATATTTCCCTATTAGATCCTTCTTTGAAGGCGGCCATTTGTCGCCGTTCAATAGTACTGCCGAGACCAGTTTATGTCTGTACCTGTCCATATTAAAATTTCATAACTTCAGCCTTTTCTGGCTGCTCGCTTTTCTGGGTATATTCTTTATTGTTATAAAAATCGTTATGATTTCACTTTAAATTTGTTCACGTTTATTAGAAAAATGAAATTCCTCGGGTGGAACCGGGATATACAGCTAGTATAACATAATATAAACATACTATAAACATAATATAAACAAGCAATGCATAGAAATATAAAATACAAACAATAAACAATAAACATAAAAATATATGTAAATGCATATGATGCATGTATCATATGCATGCATGTGTCATATTTCAGAAAAGTCAATCCGGTCCACAAATGCATCGAATTCTGGAAAATATTTCCCTATTAGATCCTTCTTTGAAGGCGGCCATTTGTCGCCGTTCAATAGTACTGCCGAGACCAGTTTATGTCTGTACCTGTCCAGTTTGGAACAATTAAAAAGTAAGTGGTCGTAGGTTTGTTCGCTTTGTCCGTCACAGATACAGATTTTCTCGCCAGTTAGCTTAAACCTGAACAGATAACTTTTGGCTGCACCATGTCCTGTCAAAAATTGTGTTAGTTTGTATGTTATTTTTTTAAGTTCAGCCCTGTTGTTTAATGTTTGCATGTATTCGTAAGTATATCGACCTTTTGTTGATGTCGCCCATTTTTCGTCCCAAGTCTGTTTTTTTGTTCTTAAAATGTGTTTGATTGCGCTGATTGGTGCCTTGTTGAAGATAATCGGGAGAGCCGTGTCCCTTGCCGCAGCCTTAGGTGCTTCATCCGCTAGCTCGTTTCCTAATATACCAGCGTGAGCTTTTACCCATTTAAAGGAAATAAGCTTTCCTTGGGAGTAGCAAGAGATCAACACTCGCCGGATTTCCTCAACAAGGTTTTCATGTATGCTTATGTTTTTTAATTTACGTATTGTGGTTTGGCTGTCTGTATGAATGCAATATGTCTTAATAGCTGAATTTCGAATGTATAACACGGCTTGTATAAGGCGAATAGTTCTGCTATCATTATACCTTATTTTAAAAAATCTTTTTGTTGTACTCTCAATTATTATTTAGACACGTGGATTTAGTATGTACTCATTTCAAAAGCACCTAGTAACGTGACTAATCAAACCTTACATACTGACTTCCACATACCAACACATAAAAAATCTTTACAAAGAGGTTCAGTCAATAATAAAAAAGTATATTATGGCGACGTTTCGAAACTGTATTGTACTCATAACCATGACCTATATTGAAAAAATAGGTTGGAATACAATTATATGAGTTAAATAGGTAAAGTTTACAGTAATATTATTTTTAGTAATTTTTTTTTCGGTACCCCTTCCTGGCCATGTGTGGTATACGGGGGGTTACTCTACAGGTGTAACCAACCTATCCTAACCATGGTGGGTAGGTCGAGATTTTATTCCGTGGGGCCTCCACGAAATAAAAGTCAACCATCCCAGGGCGGATTCGAACCGCCACCGTTCGGCTCGAGCGTGTTAAAGCGGGCCGCGCTCCAACACGCTCGGCTATCCCCGGCCCAAAATACGTAGGTTGTATGACAGTATACAATTCAATAAAAGTGTATGAATACAATATAAATGCAACCTATATATTTATATACATAAAAAATCTCTTTTCCCGATGTTTGTCGGAGGTAAAATCAGAAACTACTCAAACCAATTTGGTTAAAACTTGGCTCATTGTCTTTTTTTTTTTTTTTTTTTTTTCCAATTTAAAAGATAGGATACTTTTTACCTCGATCATTGACCTCAATATTTCTTTTTTTTTGCAAATAAATGCTCATTATACTACAATTAGTGTGATTATTTGTAAGTTCTATAATTTTTCAAGATAGCGGTTGATAAGTTGATTTATTGACAAAACACTTCATTTCCTTTCCATTTTAAGGATGGGTAAGCATTCAGTAGGCAAATCTATTTTTTCCGGATTGGACAAGGAAAATCCGTGTTTTTCCCATTGCAAATATGTGTCGCCTTTTCACGTTTGAAGAGATCGAATCTATTTGTTTTAGCAAAAGACAGGTTAAAAAAAAATCATTGTGCACCTTAATTTTTATGTTTTGATAAGTAGCATGCAGAACATTCAGGATGCTTTGAGGTTGCTCGCTTTTCATGACATGTTTCAGGTAGAACCTCAACAGGTAGACGATATCTCATATCATCATGTGTTATATTCTGAATTTAATTAATATGTATTATGAAAAAAGATTAATTTGGTACATTTTAGCCAACTGTCTGTGGTGTTTGTACTTAACCCTATTCTAATTGTATTCTTTATTCGTTCCTTTTACATGTGTGTGATTTATATTTAATCTCGCCTCTGCTGAAATATACCAATAAGTGCTATATGAATGGATCATTAATAGGAACTATAGTCAAATATGAGTTGTAAAAAATAATCACTTTAAACTTTCTAAATTCATTACCAAACAATTTTAAATTTGCCGTAAAGTTCTATTTTAAATCCCGTTGATTTTTAGATTAGCTGAAACGTTATATTTATCAGTGAATTTTGATTTGACTGTATTAGAAAGAGTTGGGATATGATTAATTCAACGCATTTTATTTAGCTACTGAGCCACAGCAACGTGTGGCCGGGACTGCTCGTATATATATACATATTATTGTAAACTTTAAGTTTTATAAGTTAACCTACAGTACCAGTCAAAAGTTTAGACTCATCCTTAGATTTTGTAAAATAAATAAGTAACAACATTTTATTTATTGGAGTAAGTAACAGCTATACTTTTATTTTTAATTTATTTATAGGTAACTAGCTTTAATATCACGGTTTCACCCAAGGAATTTTGAAAACAATGAAAAAAGGGTCCAGAAAAGTTCGTTAGGACAGAAATGAGATTTTTTGTTTACTCCAACGGTTGATTTCGTAAAAATCTAATGTAGAACAAGATCTTAACGATTTTTATAACAACAAAGAATATACCCAGAGATTGGCTGTTATGCAATTTTAATATGGACAGGTGTTCGCACCTGGTATGAAAGAACCACTAAGCGAAATTCGGAGAATTTAGGACAAACGGTATATATTTGTATAAAGAACAAAAAAAAAAAAAAAAAAAAAAAAAAAAAAAAAAAAAAAACCGAATTTCATCTTTATTTATATACTAGGTTGTTACAAAAGTCCTTGTTCACAAAATTAATTTTATTCAAATGTGAGTACAAAATTTACAAATCAAATTTATTCTTCAAAATACAGGCCATCATTTTCAACTACTTTAACCCATCTTTCAGCCAAAAGTTGCATTTGATGTTGATACCACTCTGCAGTTTTCGAGGCAAAGAACTCCTCGCATCCAGATTTGACGTCATCGAAGTTTTCGAAGCGCCGACCTTTCAAAAAATGCGCCATTGACCTGAAAAGTCCATAGTCAGACGGTGCGACGTCTGGGCTGTAAGGAGGGTGGGGCAAGACGCTAATCCCGTTCATTTCTGAAAAATTTTCTTTAACTAATCGTGAGCGATGAGCAGGGGCGTTGTCTTGCTGAAATAACGCTTGCTTCCTATTAATCAAAGCGGGGTATTTCACTTTTAAAACTTCATATACCCTATCGAGCTGTTCACAGTATAGCTCAGCGTTGATAGCCCTGCCCTCTGGAACCAGCTCGAAGTGATCTAGGTTCATCTTCAAGGCTTGTATTCCCAGAATTAAACCGCCTGAACCAAAATGCGGCCGTGTTTCGATGCACCACACTTTCCCCTTCCACTGCACAAATTTCCTCGGCTGAGGCCTTTGCACTAAAACCTTTTTTCCATTAATGCCTAAGAAGGCCGCGGATGACAAATTTTTCTTCCGACATTTCTAGTGAAATTTAATAAACTGAATGAAAGGCAGGGACAGTTGGCGTACATAGATAATTAGAAGATTAGTTAATGTAAACATTGACATAAGAATTGTATTCGTCAGAGATTAAATAAGGATTAAATTAGAGACCTCAATGTAAACAACTTGATATGCACAAGGACTTTTGTAACAACCTAGTAGATTGTCGAAACAATGATATAATTTTTGAAATGTTATCTCTTGAATTACAATTATTTTTTTAAACTTGAAGATTGTGAAATAAATACAACCGAGTCTAAATTTTTGACCGGTACTGTATGTAATTTTAATTAGAACTCATACAGGGCTTGTTGAAACTATTTAATCGATTATTTCAACGCCCACTCGGGGATAAAATGTTATCTTACCAAAATACTTTTCTTTTTTTTTTTTTTTACTGTTTTCCCGTTATAACCCGAGAGCTCTAAACAATCCAATGAACGATGCAGGACGCAGATATTGCGTCGGGTGCTTGGGACTTGGCTGGCTGCCAATATCCGGTATTATCCAGTGCTAACCGGATCTTAGGGGCTATATTTAGTGACGCTAAGTCAGCTGTTCGGGGAAGGTCACTGGGTCCCCAACACTAATCTAGTCGACGGGCCTTCAAACCGGACGTTCCCCGACCTCCACGTGCTATCTATCGATTATATTCATGTTGAGCGATTAGCATCTCTATTTATTTATTTAGCACACCTAGCCTCGTTTACATAAACGACAGTTTACTATCACTACCGTGACAGTCGTAAACATGACAGGGTCTTACTCAGATGCATGTGAATGCATGCATCTGCTTATGGATTATCTCCGCTGGATTAATATTGATAATTTTTCGGTGAATTGTTACATGCATCAAATTGAAATAAAAATACGAAATTTCAGATTTCTCGAACTTAAAGTATTTTGAGATATAAATTTTTGAAGTAAAAAAAAAAATGCAAAAACGGTGCGTTTTTTTAACATTTTTTTTTTGGAATTACCTCCAACTCCATTTGAACTAGACAGCTGTAACAGGTAACGTATTTTTTTTTTTTTATTTAAATGTAATTTAATAATATCAATGATGTCGCAGCTTTATACAATTATTCGTTCAGAATAGGCAAAATAGTTAACCGATTACAGCAAAACTACCAAAAAAAAAATGAACAAATATTACCCAAATTGTAAACTAAAAATTCATTATAACAAACCAGAATAAATAATGTTTACGCAGATCTCATATAAGATAGTAAATTTCTATTAACTCAACTCGCATATCTAGGCCTAAATCCGCAAAATACCTCGGTGTAACGCTGAACAAATCGCGTACTTTTACAATCAAGTTATCTTAAACTTTTCCAGTACGTTCCTCTCGTTTTTCTTTAAAAGAAATTTCAAATAATGCGTTCTTTAATAGCTCTACCCGACCTTACAGATTGGGATGCCTCTCTCTTTGATATAACTTCGATTACATCTTCTCTTGGCAATACCACCTTCAAAGGTTTAGGTTGTTCAAAAACAACTTCTTTTGATTTACGAAAACGAAAAAAATCGAGTTAGCTGGGGTTTATACCAAAAATTTTGGCCAAGGAAATAATTAAAATGAAAATATTTTGGCATAAAGAAAACACCGAACATTGTAATAAATTAAATATTCCATTAGAATACCATAATAATCAAATAATTTCCCGTATTCTCAATTAATTAAAAAATAAATTTAAGGCAGACATGTTAGATAAAGCTCGATCGTCTAATTTTCACGGTATCTACCATGAACTAAACAGAGACTTAGGTAAAAGAAATTATTTGTTAGATATAAATAAAATGAATTTTATTAAGGCTATATTTAAGTTGCGAGGCCAATTAGTATATCTTAACAATAATATAATGAGTGAACAGCAAAGAATGTTTAGTCTTTGTAATTTAAAAGTGATTGAAGATATGTATCATTATATCTGTGTCAGTCCTATCCTTAAAGAATATAGAATAAGATATTTTAAAAACAATGTTAAGTCGGAATAAATTAATAGAAATATTGAATGGGAAAGATTGGAGCAGTTTATTCTTGTATCACATTGCGGCCCCTAAGTATAGAATGTTTTTAATTCAATATTACATTTAACAAACATCCTGTATATTACATACAATATTACATATAACAAATATCCTGTGCACTTTTTAAATCAAAATTAATTATTATCAGTTATTATGAACCAATTTCTGTTTTTATATTTTTCTTTTACCATTATACAGGGTGTCCCGAATTTAAGTGACAAAACTTCAGGAACTTATAGGGGATCGAAAAACTAAGACAAAAAGTCCTTTAGAGATTTGCTCGTTTTTGCTTAGTTTTGGAGAAAATCGCAAAAAAATAAACAAAACAAAAATGTTATAGATAGCGATTATCACCTTTAAAAGTTCGTCAGGCTAGGCAGTGAGATATGTAAACACTTAAAGTTATCCTTTACATTCTTTTATTTGTTTACATTTTGGAAAAGAAATTATGTCCAACGCCACTTCGATAACAACCCTGAGACTAGCATTCGAAGAGCATCTGCTGCATTAGGAATATCGCGGCAAGCAATATGGCGAACTTTGAAAGGTGCTACCCATACCATCTTCAAAAAGTTCAGAATTTATTACCTCAAGATTATGTCAAGAGATTGAATTTTAGTAACTGGTTTCTTGAAAAAATTCGCGATGATAATTTATTTCCATAAAAAATTATATAGACATATGAAGCTACCTTTAAAAGAGGAGGAATTGTTAATCAAAGAAATTATCATGTATGGGCTTTTGAAAATCCCAGAGCTATTAGAGAATATAGGTTTCAGCATGAATTTGCTATTAACGTTTGGCTTGGAATTTGGAACGGATTACTGGTGGGACCATATTTTTTACCTGAAAGATTGAATAGAATCATATTAACACATTTTTTGGAGAACGACTGTTCTAATTATTTAGATGACATTCCCTTACAACAGCGGATTGAAATGTGGTTCCAACTCGATGGATATCCAGCTCATTATAGCAGAGCTGCTCGAGCTTGGCTGGATATAAATTATCCAAAACCATGGATTGGAGGTGGAGGAGTAGTACCTTGGGCACCCAGATCACCTGATATGACACCCATGGATTTCTTCGTATGGGGAACCTTGAAGCAGGAAGTTTATTCGGTATCAATCAACTCAAGAGAGCAATTAAGAGACCGAATCCTAGATGCAGTGCACCAAATATCATCATAACAATGTTTAGCTGCAATTTATCAAGTGAAAGCTAGATGTAAATGCTTGCATTGGTGCAAGAGGACAACATTTTGAGCAATATTTACATTAAAAAGAGCATAACATAAATATAAATGTAAATAAATAAGTATAAAAATGAAAACTTGTTTTGTTTCTTTTTTTGCGATTTTCTCTAAAACTAAGCAAAAACGAGCAAATCTCTAAAGGACTTTTTGTCTTAGTTTTTCGGTCCCCTATAAGTTCCTGAAGTTTTGCCATTTAAATTCGGGACACCCTGTAAAGTGCCTATGCTAGAAGATGAGGTCATTACAGATAGTAACAAGAAGAAGTAATAAAAAAATCTGGTGCGTGCTCGCAACACACAACTTTCACGTACCAACTTACTTAGATTAGAAATTAATGCGTTTTGTTAATTGCCACTTCTGAATTGAACAGAACGGCTTAAATTATGAACAATGGTCTGTCATTAAAGGCGTCCTCCGCATGAGTGGGCTCAACGAGTTTTATAAGTCGACTGAATATTTTTCTTTTTTTCTCCTCTTTATGTTTTCTTTATTATTATCATATCTCATATTTAGCCATTTCTTATTTTTAATATAATTAATTTCTCCGTATAAACAAAAACAAAGGTACTTTATAGGAAAACAAAAAAGGCCCCTTCCCCATTTAAGCCCCCTCAGAACATTTTCATAATGATAAAACTTATCTGTTATTAAAGAACAACTAATTTTCATTAAACATGACGAATTTGATAAAAATCGTTAAAGCCGTTTTTGAGATAATCAATAAAAGAGGTAAAAATTGAAAAAAAATTATGAAATAAAGTGCCACATCCGTTTGACCAATTTCGATGAAATATTGGCTGTCACATCTTTGACATTTACATACATCAAATACCCAGTTTGATCAAAATCGTTAAAACCGTTTTAGAGTAAATAAAAAAACACATGAAAATGATACAAAATTTATTAAGTAAAGTCCCCCCTCCCGTAGATTAATTTTGATGAAATTTTTACAGTCATATCTCGGGCATATAAATACATCAAATACTAAGTTTGGTCAAAATCGTTAAAACCGTTTTTGAGTAAATAAAAAAAACATGTGAAAATGATACAAAATTTATTAAGTAAAGTCCCCCTCCGGTTGATCAATTTTGATGAAATTTTTACAGTCATATTTCGGGCATATAAATAGATCAAATACTCAGTTTAATCAAAATCGTTAGAGCCGTTTTTGAGAAAATCGAAAAAACTTAAAAAATTATTAAATAAAGTACCCCCTCCCTTTGAGCAAATTTGATGAAATTTTTGCTGCCACATCGCGGGCATATACATACTCTAAATACCCAATTTCAGGTTCGCTCGGTTTATAGTTTTTGAGCTAGTCTGTTCACACACACACACACACACACACACACACACACACACACACACACACACACACACACACACACACACACACACACACACACACACACACACACACACACACACACACACACACACACACACACACACACACATACACACACACACACACACACACACACACACACACACACGCACGCACACGCACACGCACACACACACACACACACACACACACATACACACACAGACCCTTTCGCGGGACTGTCGAAAATTTTCACGATCACAATACTTCCACTTACTATATATTTCATATATAGGTAAGTGAAAGTAATAACGAAACAAAATCAAAACATATATATGTAAATATATGTTTAGAGGCAGCTCCTGGCAGTCGGTATCTTACCATGCCATAAATTTTACATATACTAGCTTTTTGTTTATATTTTCAATAAAGTTTTGTTTATGTTTAATAAAGTTTTGTTCACGTTTTTGTATATATAAAAACTTTAAAGTAGTAAAATTCATTCCAAAATTTCTTTTTATTTCCTTAACTATGGACTCTTTAAGGGTCTTCATTTATGATGGCATATTTGTATTGTTTGAATTTTTTTTGGGAAAACAGTTGACGACTTTTTGCACGGCATTTTTTTTTTTTTTTTTTTGGTCAGCACGCCTTCGAAACTTTTAATTCACATCCTGATATCCATAATCCTACTCACCTCGAATGTATTGAAACACTTACCAACCGCTCATTTAGTAAACAATAACATGTTCATCCCAAGATTGAACAAAAGAAAAATGACCCTGTGAAAAGCGCCCCTGCGGTCAAAAAGCGAACTAAGTTAGTTACCAAAATTTCGGTTCTTGTTCGGTAACAAACTTAACCCTGTAAGCAGACCTTAGCACATAAATAATAGTGAATGTAACTGAATTAGTCGTTTGGGAAACCCAATGTGTCCAAAAAGATTTTCGTTATATTTTATTTTTGAGCTTGATCTCTCGGCTTTTATAGACTATTCAAATGATCGTTGTTGAAACTCTTTTAAACAAAGCAGTAAGTAGGGTAAACCGTACAGTTATTGGCACCCTTAAGACTACATTTCTGTGGTTAAATTAAAAAAAAAAACTTTTTATAAAGGGATCAAATAGACACTTCCTATAGCTCCTCATTATCTATCCTCATAAAGACTCAAGAGGTTTTTTTTGGGTCAAAAGTTCAATAGTTTTACAATATGGTAATATTTATTTTCAAAAGTGCCAAATCTAGTTATTGGCACCCTGTAGATTTAATTGTGAAATCTTCCCTATGGTTAGTTTGTTAAAGTCTTACTTCATAGATGACTTAGAGGACCCTTCAAACATTAGACTCATGTAGTTATATCTTGTAATAAAATTAGGACTTGTTTACCTATTTTTTTAAAGTTAAAGTTGGGTACGTTTGGCGTAAAATTTTTGCTTGACTTGTCACTGTCAAAGGACCTATAGAAGATTGAAGAAGATTTTTTTCATTTATTCGACAGTTTATGTTAGCTCCTGTATTGTGTAGTTATTTCCAATATACTGGGTGTCCCACACCTAGTGTAAAAAAAAATTGGGTAATGCTGCATGCTAAACGGGGTAGAATGGCGCAGAAACGAGTTTCCTATCTCAATCTGTTGAGGAGATAGAATTTATTTTGTTTTTATTTTTAAAATCTTACTCTTTTCTTAAAAATGGCAGTTTTCTCTACTTCGGTTTAGCGTAGAAACAAAAACAATGATATTTTCTTAATTAACATTAAATTTCCTAAAATATGAGTTAGGTTTGGTTATTTTAAATCCACTTTCAGTAGGACGCGCTAAACACAAAACATTTATTAAAACTTAAATTTCTAATAGTTTTTGAAAATTCCTCACTCCCCACTGGAGCACCGTAGAAACTGTCAAATTTCCTAAAAACTGCGGAATTTAGTTAGCTTTTTAGTAGTGTAACCCATGATACAACCTTTTGAGTCTAAAAGAAGTTTTTCTGATGAAAAACACGCTAGAGAAGACACTGCTGGGGCAATGAGGAAGCGCGCTAGATCCTACATCCAAAGTAATGGATGCCTAACTTCCCATGATTTAGAGTTAGTTTTACTTTTTTAAGACTAGAAAGAACAATATATGAATTCTAAATAATATAAAAAAGGTATAATAATCTAAAATTAAAAAAAAAAAATGTTTAAGACAAGCCTGCATCTAAAGTAATGGATGACATTTTGAACAAGCGCTGCAATAATCCATTTTAGTATGGTTCTACAATAATAATATTATTTTTTATCTTCAACGTTTTTTATGTAGGAGTTTTCAAATTTTAGTTGAAGAGAAGAAAAAAGTTTAATTTATTTTAAAGGAAGTATTTTTAAAATTTAAACTAAGCAGTTTTTTTTTTAATTTTAAAATATTATTACCCTTTTTATGTTATTTAGAATTCATACATTGTTCTTTCAAGTCTTAAAAAGTAAAACTAACTCTAACTCATGGGATGTTCGGAATTCATTACTTAGATGCAGGCTCTTCCGCGCTTCATTGCCCCAGCAGTGACATCCCTAGCGTGTTTTGCATCAGAAAAACTTCTTTTAGACTCAAAAGGTGAAGTGAATTGTATCAAGGGTTACACCACTAAAAAGCTAACTAAATTCCGCAGTTTTTAGGAAATTTGACAGTTTCTACGGTGCTCCAGTGGGGAGTGAGGAATTTTCAAAAACTATTAAAAATTAAAGTTTTAATAAATGCCTTGTGTTTAGCGCGGTAAAAGTCCCACTGAAAGTGGATTTAAAATAACCAAACCTAACTCATATTTTAGGAAATTTATTAAGAAAATATCATTGTTTTTGTTTCCACGCTTAACCGAAGTAGAAAAAACTGCCATTTTTAAGAAAAAAGTGAGATTTAAAAAATAAAAACAAAAAAATAAATTTCTTTTCTTTTCCTATAATTTAAATTTGTTGTCGACCCCCGATTCAACTCCGCACGAATTAAACTAACCAATTCAACTTCTACTGTATTATAAATAGCCGAGCATTGCCAACTGCTAATATAAGAACCTCCACCGGAAACCAATTCGCACTCAACTAATTATTCAAATCAGAAACAATTGGTATCTTAATTAGTTAGAATAATAGACCAAGGACAATAGAATTAACCGGAAGGAATAATTACGCACTATTTACACAATAATAATCTACTTTGGCTACTGAAATCTCTTTACCTATCGCGAAATATACATTATTACAAATTTACAATAACGTGTTTTTGCACAGCTAATAACTGTATGTTGGTCATTATAAAAATATGGGTTATTTTGTATTACACAGCTTCTATGCATAAACTGTTCGTCATAGAAAGTTCAAAAATTTCGGAGAGAAAAAGCAAGCTGGCCGCTGTATGGACTCACTAATCTGACTTCAAACAATTTATAATATTCGCAATGAAAAATTGTTTACCTCGTCAGTTCTCACTCCCTACACTTGTCACATGGGTTATGTCTCGAAAATCTCGATTTTTTATTTTACTCTAAATGAATGGATTTGTTTTTGCAAAAATTATATTTGCCTCAAGGATACCCTTCTTTTCGATAATACCTCGATGGAACATGAAAATAAAATCCTTTAACCATACATCTAATAAGTTTTATTTCTATCGTCCAGCTTTTTTTTTTCACTTCCTACAAATTTTCTTAAATACCCTTCCAAAAGCAGGGAATGGTGTATTTCAATTTTTGAAAAATTTGAGGGAACGCAGCCATAACATAACTGCCATACTAACTACGTTTTGTTTCCATCAGACAACACATGTTCACTGAAGAAGATTGTTTTTTGTGGAAGTTCTTAGAGTAGTTTTATACTTTCTCATTCCCTACAATACTTTTGTTAAACAAGTAAAGTCTTTAATCCATTAATGGCAATCAGTTCATGAGAACGTAAAGGTGGGCATTTCGTGAGAAATTTTTAAGGTGAGAAAAGCTGTAGCTCTCCATCACAAAACTAGGAATTTATATAAGATTCTAGAACTCTAGTTGTAAGGGTTAGTATGTACACACATTACATCCCACTTAGGAATTTTTGAAGCGCAATATAAGGCAGGTGCACATGAATTTGGTGATGATTCTCCCTACTTTGTTTACCTAGAGCATTGTAGATTATTAAAACTTAGCGTAGCTTTTTTTTTTTTTTTTAAATTATCGTTTTTCCTTTTCTAAATTGATCTTTTACAATATAGATCTTTAACACATATCTCTTTTTATACTTAAGTAAAAGTTTGAAGTTTGATTTTATCTGTTATTATTTTGTTTAACGTCCCTTTATACTAAGGCTAATCGGACGATGCTACAGTGGGAGTCCTAAATTTTGCCTATCCAGGTTTAATTAGGATAGGGATCTTTAACGAGTACCTGATATCGTGGAGGCTCGGGACCTCCATTTTACGTCTAATCCGAGGGACGGTATAGCCAAGGATTTTTTACTCCCTTAATTAAAAAATCCTAGTGTCACCGTGGGCCGCGAACCCGCGACCTTTAGTATTGTAGGTTACCATGCTAACCACTAAATCACAGATGACTCCTTTTACCTGTTGTTTCTCACTTCTAACAAACGATAAATTTCTTAAAAACCGCTTTTTCTCAAAATATCCACTAAAGTGAGTGCAAGCTCTTAGGATTTTTCAAGTACGCGTACTGTGGCACTTTGTGGGGGGGAAAACGGTTAACAAAGATATCTTTTTATTTAAAAAAATTGAAATGAAAATAATCCATAATTTTTAAATAACCTATGTAGAAAAACTTTTGCAGTGTTAGAATTTTTTATGAATCGTACCCTAGTAAACAGTGACATGGCTTGCAATGGCGTCCGCACTGCTGGTCTCTCAATCTCCATGGGGACCACATATCATGGAATTTTCACACACCCCTTCTTTCTTCCCCGGTCATCATTCTCAATAAAGAGGTTAGGCTCCGAGTGGTCTCGGTATGTCTAGACTACTAATAAAATAAACTTTTTTTTTTCTAGCATATTTTCCGTCTTTTAAACAAAAAAATCAAATCATTTGGACTTTAGTGTTATTTTTGGCAGCCGGCTTCAGAAAACAAGATATTTCGAACACACCGATACTATCGATCGTTTTAAACTACCTAGATTGATCGTTTTAAACTATCTAGATCGATAGTTTTAAACTATCTAGAGCGATAGTTTTTAAACTATCGATAGTTTTTTAGCTATCGATAGTAATACCGAAAATAATGTTTTTAAAGGATAAAGTGATAGCCTCTGCCTGTAAGCACCCATGTGCTATTCATGGAAATGATAAATAAACAAAATGTAACAGTTTAATTTTATTTATATTTCAAACTTATTTATTCTTTATTTGTTAGAGCTATATATGGGACGTTCTTTTACAAACCGAACACCTTTCTGACCGACACATTTCAGATTTAACTGAAACTTTTTTTACGGGTTCTATATCGAAAAAAAGAGATACGTGTAAAAGGATTTTTTTTTATTTTCGATATTTTGAAAAATAATCAAGATCGAAAATTCGTGAATTTGGTGATTTATCGATAATAGCCTATTTTTCAAAAAATCATAACTCCGGTTCTATTTAAGCTAAAAAATCTATTTTTTTTTTATTTTGAAGGTAAAAAGACAAACTTTAAGAAAAAAATACTTTCAAAAGAAATTGTCAAAAAATTCAAATTGTTATTAACAATTTCAATGTTTAAATCGGTTTTTAACAGTGGCGCCACCCATGAATCAACTTTTTACTATTTTTATCGTATTCTGCGTCAAATTTTCTATCGAAAACGCTTTTAAAATCGATGGAGAAATTATTCTTACTGTAAGAAAAAAATTAATTAATTTAGCGCGGTACGTCACATCGACAATGTGGGTCACATTTCACGGCTCATATTCTTGTTTTACACTGTTTATCTCTTAAATACAAATAATTGTTTCATTTTTTTAATTAAAAAAAATATTTTATTAGCCAAGAAGATGGGAAAAATAGAAAAAATACATAAATAAAAATAAATAAAAAGCATTGTTGAAAATGAAATTTTTTTATTAAGATTTCGATAATGCATTAGTTAATAAGAACAATATTTAGAATATAATAATAAATACAATATTTAAAAATAAGACAATGTTTACATTTTCTGTTTAAACATTTTTACAATAACCTTTTTTTCACAAGATGAAAACCGTTTTGCTTCCAATTGCTGTAAAGAAATCGGATTAATACAATGATATTTTAAAAATCCTTTTATTGTTAAAGTTTTTTGGAAACGTTCGTACAATCGAATAACAACACGTTATATTCGGCAATGCTTCTGTTGCCCAGTAATTGATATTGCTTCTGTTCATGTATTGCACACACACAGACAGAATGAGTGACGCGAATTCATATGCAAAAAGACTAATCTTAAATATAACGTTTCCAAAAACCTTTAACAATAAAAGGAACTTTAAAATATCATTGTATTAATCTGATTTCTTTACAGCAATTGGAAGAAAACGGTTTTCATCTTGCGAAAAAAAGGTTATTGTAAAAATTTTTAAACAGAAAATGTAAACATTGTCTTATTTTTAAATATTGTATTTATTATTATATTCTAAATATTGTTCTTATTAACTAAGGCATTATCGAAATCTTAATAAAAAAATTTCATTTTCAACAATGTTTTTTATTTATTTTTATTTATGTATTTTTTCTATTTTTCCCATCTTCTTGGCTAATAAAATATGTTTTTTAATTAAAAAATGAAACAATTATTTGTATTTAAGAGATAAACGGTGTAAAACAAGAATATGAGCCGTGAAATGTGACCCACGTTGTCGATGTGACGTACCGCGCTAAATTAATTAATTTTTTTCTTACAGTAAGAATGATTTCTCCATCGATTTTAAAAGCGTTTTCGATAGAAAATTTGACGCAGAATACGATAAAAATAGTAAAAAGTTGATTCATGGGTGGCGCCACTGTTAAAAACCGATTTAAACATTGAAATTGTTAATAACAATTTGAATTTTTTGACAATTTCTTTTGAAAGTATTTTTTTCTTAAAGTTTGTCTTTTTACCTTCAAAATAAAAAAAAAAATAGATTTTTTAGCTTAAATAGAACCGGAGTTATGATTTTTTGAAAAATAGGCTATTATCGATAAATCATCAAATTCACGAATTTTCGATCTTGATTATTTTTCAAAATATCGAAAATAAAAAAAAATCCTTTTACACGTATCTCTTTTTTTTCGATATAGAACCCGTAAAAAAAGTTTCAGTTAAATCTAAAATGTGTCGGTCAATTTTTGTCCAAATCTGTTCGGTTTGTAAAAGAATGTCCCATATACGTCGCGAAAGTAATTATATTTTTAAATTATAAACTAAAAACATTAAAAATACTATTTATGTTTCTGAAAGTTAACGCTCCTAACCCAAAATATTTTTTTCTTCTTTTGTTTATAATATTTATTTGTTGGATGTATATATACTTCGCTAAAATAATTATATTTTTAAATTACAAACTAAAAATATCAAAAATACTATATAATGAGGGTTCATTTTTAATTTAATTACTATTAAGTGTAAATATATTTTTTTTCTTCTTTTGTTTAAAATCCTTACTTAGATGTATATATACTTCGCTAAAGTAATTATATTTTTATATTAATTTAACCATCATTGTGGGTAACCACCTATTTTTTAAATTATGTTAAATAATTTATTGTGAAGAGAAAAGATCTGGCTCCGCCGGGACAAAATTGGACAAAAATTGTCCATCTCCCGTAAATACTCGCAAAACTTGCGAGATCGTGGGAGAGGTGTCAGTGAAGAGGAAGGATTTGGCACCGTTTGGAAGCGACTCCGTGGCGTAATGGATAGCATACCGCGCATGTCACGCGGAAGGCCCGGGTTCGATTCCCGGCCGAGCCTGATCTTTTCTCTTCAAAAATAAATTATTATAATTATATTTTTAAATTACAAACTAAAAATATCAAAAATACTATTTAATGAGGTTTTTTTTTTTGGTTTTTTTAACTTCATTTCAATATTCAGGCCTGTCTTAACTGAAAGACAACCAGTGAATTTGCTGTAATCAGGGGATAATTTTGGCATGATAGGCATGGGGAAGATTTGTGCCCAGCGGCACCTCTTCCTGTCGTGATTAGCACTCAGGCAGGGAAAACCAGCTCCCTTTTAGTCTAGGGGTGTTATCGGGCAAGTGGGTATGCCACTACATAATGCTTGGGCAACCTGTGATAATTGCTGAAGGAGGCTTAACAGAGGCTGGATGAGGTTGTTCAAGCTACTAACCAAGTTGGTAAGTTGGTCCGATAATGTGTTATTTTCAGAGCTGTGCTGGCTGATCGTTTCGCTTTCTGTTTTCAAAAGATTCTTGTTTTTGTTGGGGTGGTATCCTTTTATAAATTGGTCTTGCAGGGTGCTGCTGATAGTGTGATTCCAGTTGAGCTCCCGAATGAGGCTGCTGTTGTGGGAGAGGCGGATACTCATCTATCGGCGGAGGAAGTTTGATTTGTGGACGTTTTCTTGGATTCCTGGCTGCTTTAATTGTTTCAGAGCTGGGCACCCTCTGTAGCTAGCAGGATGTGGCCCACCACAATTGGCACACTTTGCTGCGGTTTCTCTCGGCTTGATGCATTCAGTACTCTCATGGCCACGGCCACATTTTACGCATTTTGGTTCGTGATTGCAATAGCTTTTGTGTGTCCGTATTGCTGGCATCGAATGCACTGAAGAATGATTTTCTTTTTTCTTGGTTCTTCGATTAAAACTTCAGTATGGTACAGAAATTATATGTCAACAAAGAATATAGGTAGAGGTTTTTTGAAACGTGATATAACATTTATTTCGTTAGTGGCTTCATAACCAAAGTTTCGTAGTTCATTTTTTATGATTGAGATGGGAGTTGAGTGGTGTAAGTTTTTTATGACCACTCTAGGACTTCGATCTTCAGCTAACTGGTACGTATGAAAATCCGCACCTTTCTCTCTTAAACTAGCAACTATTCGACGATATGTATCTGTACTTTCGGCGTATACGCTGACACCTTTAATAGTAGACTTTAGTATGAAACTGTTTTGACCGCACAGTTTTTGAAGGAATGATACAAAACCAGTGTAATCCTGTATATTATTTAAGTGTATCGGTGGAGGCCTTACACGAACTGGCTGTTTCGTACTTGATTGTGATTCATCTTCTTGTTTGTCAAGTTTCGATAGGGCATCGAAACTATTATATGAGGGTTCATTTTTAATTTTATTACTATTAAGTGTAAATTTTTAAATAATTTATTTTTTGAAGAGAGAAGATTTAGCTCCGCCGGGAGTTAATAAATTTATCAGATGTATTTCATTCTTTGTAAAACTAATTAATATGCGTCATTATATAGCCCAGCCAGGCTCTATTTGTATGGGGACTTCCCCCAAAGACAAATAAATATATCAATATCTATCGAAATCATATATTTATATAACGCATTTTCAACAGCTCATCAAATACTTCTCTGACTTTAAGCTAATTAATATAGAAGCTTACAAGTATTGATAACAAATATTATATACATATATATTGAAGATTTTATTGGTTAGTTAACTTTCAGAATCATAAACATTTATTAATAAATAATAATTTATCCTTATTTAAAACAGACTCTTATTTTTATTTATTAGATTATATACCGAAGCTTTCAGTGCTTAGCACAATATTCATCTTAATTTATTATGCTCAGTGGATATCGTCTAATTTTTGTATTTTTTTTTCCAAAAATTATTTTGATAATTTTAATCATAGGCGTGTGTTATGATATTTCTGACTGATGACAAGAGAGAGAGACCCTCCATTTATTTCGGCTGTAATGCAACTGAATAATTGTTTAATTATTTGTGTTTTCATTGTTCTTGTAGCATTGTAAATCATTATTTTCGTTCGATAAAACATTATTTAACACACATAAGTGTTACAATATTTAAAAGTCTTTATTGATTTGCAAATCATGTTGGTTGTTTAAATCACACTTTATAATTATACACATACTAGCTAGGGTGCCCGGATTCGCTCCGGTAGTTGTGTGGTAGTTTTAATAACAGAAAAACTTTAAAATTAAAGGAAATATAGAACAAAATTAGCACCTTCTTGAAAATTCGGTTTTAACTTGGTATCAATATTCTGCAGACTTGAGATCTGCAGAGTCCTCCCAAATAAGGGGGTTTGATGGTCCTATTTAATCCAGAAGTATAGAAACTACCGAAGATTCATAGAAACTTTTTTTTAAGACCTTTCTTCCATTTCAACCTCCCTTAAGATATCCCCCGTAATTTGAACGGTTTCTGCATATCTAGAATCTTACTACTATTACAAAGTGAGATCCAAAATTTCTTGAAGGCATAATTTTTTCATTATATTTCTTTTTATCTTGAACTATGAGGGATGATAAAATCTAGAATGCTGTTATTGGAGTTAGTCGTTTTGTCAACTGGAATGCTCACAATGCTAGTAACCAAATCAACTTCTTTTTCATAAATATAATAAGAACACTTCAAACTTTTTATTTTCGATTCATATTTAGTCAATTCATCTCTTTTTTTATGTCTAATTTTATTCGCTCACTGTACTACTACGAAATGTTCACTCATATTGCATTAAATTTACTTAAGTATATATTATATATAAATTAAATGTAATGTGCTGAACATATATTAGCCTTCTTATGAGAAAACTAATTTTTTAAGGAATCCAATTGGTTTTCTAATTGATTGCTGAGATGTAAAGTACTTATTTTATTTTGGAACGCAAACTAATTATTTTCTCTTAATTTTTTAGTCATTTAAAAATAACAGCTGAAAAAATATATAACGATTACATACTGAATGAATGGACAATAAACATTGAGTGAAACGCACCCTAGCGCTTCCTGGTAGCCTGGAGCTCGAACTAAATTTTTCATTCATAAACTCGTATCTCAATCTCAGAGAGGCTAATTAAATGGTGCGAGAGGCTTAAAATTCCAGTCCTTCTCTCTTCAATTTTACACTCTTAAGAGAAAAACTGAAACCTTCTTCTCCGTAAGGGGTCATATGGCTAAACGAAGACATAACTTCCTTAATCCTAGGTGGAGTCGTTTTTGAGCCTTTTCGGCACGCACATTGTACACTTTGCTTTATAATATATATTGATTGATTATTTATAACAATCAGCTGTTTCTATTTGCTTCCCATAATATTAACCCTTTGCACTCGGCACCGTTTCGGACGTTACCTACCGGGAATTCGACGCAACTTATTCGTGAAAACTTACACCCTGAAAACTTAATATTATACAGTAAAATTTTAGAACCAAGTTATGAAATTTAGGTTATATGTTATATTGTTATGAAATTTAGGTTATATGTATTTGTGAAGCTTCAAGAGCACATAGTTACAAAAAAAAATTTAATTTTATATATTTTTTTTTTAAATCTAAATTTAAAGGGACCTATTTTGGGAATACCGAAAATTTACCTAAAAATTGTGTAAAATTTTTGATAATTAAGAGAACCGGAGCGGATAACGATGGAAATCCCTTAGATTTCAGAAAGGTTTCGCTGTTCCTTATATATAAAAGCATAAAAAATCTAATAGGAGAAGTAAAAACAGTTGAAAAAATCTGGTGCGATGCGCGCAACACACAACTTTCACTTAACAACTTACTTAGATTAGAAATTGACACGTTTTTTTAATTGCCATTTCTATAAATAATATAAAAAAGATGACTTGATTTTGATTAAAAATGATTAATTTAATTAAAATCATTAAAGCCGTTTTTGAGATATTCGAAAAAAATGTAAAAATTGGAAAAAAACTTATGAAATAAAGAGCCCCCTGCTTTTGACCAATTTTGATGAAATTTTGGCTGTCACATCGTGAGCATATACATACACCAAATATCCATTCTGATCAAAATCATTACAGCCGTTGTTGAGTAAATGAAAAAAACACGTGGACATAAGAAAAAGTTTATTAAATAAAGTACCCCCTCCGTTTCACCAATCTTGATGAAATTTCGGCTGTCGCGTCGCGGGGATATACATACATCAAATACCCAGTTTCATCAAAATCATTAAAGCCGTTTTTGCGTAATTAAAAAAAAAAGTGAAAGTGAGACAAAATTTATTAAGTAAAGTGCACCCTCCAATTGATCAATTTCGATGAAATTTTGACTGTCATATCGCGGGCACTTACACACATCAAATATCAAGTTTAATCAAAATCGTTAGAGCCGTTTTTGAGAAAGTAAAAAAAAACGTAAAAATTGGACAAAATTCTTTAAATGAAGTACCCCCTCCGTTTGACCAATTTTGATGAAATTTTTGCTGTCACATCGTGTCACCGTGCAAAACTGGTAGAATATGGTAAGAACATCGATCCCTTATGCCCAAATTGTAGGGTACCGGAGACAGCAGAACACATTTTACTGGCTTGCACCGCTTATGAGGCACTGAGAGCACAATTGCTGAGGGAGACAGGGCTCTATGTTCTGACGGAGTACGATCTTCCTCAGCTGATGACTGAGGAGAACTACCCGTACTTCAAATCTTTTGTGTACGGGTGGAAGGATATAATCGGTCGCTCCCACTTTGCCTTGGGAAGAAGAACTGAAGCAGTCCCAGGAAGACCACCGGACTAAATAAGAAGTGTGGAAGGAAAAATGAGAACGGAAAAATGAGAACAGAAAACTTCTTGCCGCAGAAAAAAGTCAAATTTGTATATAATTGTTAACATGCGGCAGTGAGGTGTTTTGCGTATGCGAAACATCTTATTGCTGCAAAATCCGTATTGCCTCAAAGGCAAGGGAGGATGTATAATAATAATAAAATAAAAAAAATATAGGTAAGTGAAAGTAAAAAATCAGAAAAGCTGCTAAAATTTGAAAATCTACTTAATTACTTTCCGGTTAAAGCAGCAAGTATAAGCACATGGGAAACTAAATCAAACTAAAGGAATTATTCGGTGCCCCGAACTAAATTATTGTACGATTGAGGAAATAAAAGATGAATTAGAACCACAAAATATAGCAGATGTTAAAAGATTAACAAAAAAAAACACCGCGAGCCGGGACCTTTTTACCACCTCATTTATCACCAAAATGAAATATCCCATAAATAGTTTTTACGATTTGTTTATGTCCTTATACGTTGAAAACTGAAAATTATTTGCATTGTCTCCGTAGCGGAGCCCTCGAGTTTGAAGACAAATTTTAAATGGCTCAGCTCCGGAGACCTCGAGTGCAAAGGGTTAACGCTTTAGTTTTATGAGAGGCGGGAAGGTAACCTTGACTAGATATACTCGGCAACTCTCGGTAAACCCGACCTGAACTCTGGACGACGTGTAGGGCCTGATCTAAAAATCTTGTTTTCTGATTATAGCCGCTATACTGTATCACCTTAAACCAAGTGTTATTTATTGTTCATTTTTAAAAATTTTAACTGATGTGTTATTTTTAAAGATTCATCTCTTTTAATAAAAAAAAAAAATATATTATAAAAATAAAAACCCTTCAAGCAACTGGGTTTGAAGAAAGTGTTATATATGAACTGAAGGCGGCCGCCTTTTATAATTGTGAGCGCTGCCTCTTTGATATGACTCCACTCGGAATTAATCCAACTGCTCTTTATAACGGCTAGCTGTTGTTTAGCAATGCAAAGTCATATCTACGTCCTCCTCGTCCAGTATATGATACTAGGGACGTACGATACCAACAAAGTATCGATACCAATACTCATTTAAGTACTTTCATCAAATATTCGATACCACCAAGGTATCGAAAGGAAAGTATCGATACATACGAGTACCCATATAAAGTACTAATAACAATATTATAAATAAAAATATAGTTAGCACTAGCTACGTTATATCATTAATTAAATTTCATGTTTTTATAACTCATTAATTATAAGATTGGTTTTATGGCCCTTAATGTCATAATGACACGCCATAATGTCTTAATAGTCATTATTATATCGTTACGAGCTGTATAACCCGGTTTCAGCCAGAGAATTTCATTTTTTAAATCTATAAAATCTATAAACCGAGAATTTTATCGACTCAATCTGTCGATTTTGTAAAATCCAATGTAAAGCGGCATCAAAACGATTATTATAACAATAAAGAATATACCCAGAGATCGGCTGAAGTTATGCAATTTTAATATGGACAGGTGTTTGCACCGGGTCTGAAAGAACCACTGAGCGAAATTTGAAGAATTTAGGACAAACGGTATGGATTTCTATAAAGATAAACAGAATTTCATCTTTATATACATAGATTATTGCTGTTTATCGCGGTTTCACTCGGGAATTTAATTTTTCTAAAGAAACGGTCGATTTCGTAAAAAAAAAAAAACATTGTAAAGTGAGATGATTATGATTTTTATAACAATAAAGAATATCAGCTGAAGATCGGCTGAAGTTATGCAATTTTAATATGGACAGGTGTTCGCACCTGGTATCAAAGAACCACTGAGCGAAATTTGGAGAATTTAGGACAAACGGTATGGATTTCTATAAAGAACAAACAAACAGAATTTCCTCTTTATTTATATAGATAATCGGAATTTTAGACATAAAACATTTTCTTTATTTAATCGTTTCGATCCAAAGTGGGGGTCTTCATCAGGGCTACAACCAAACAAATATATGAGTATAAAATATAACACAACTTCATGACTATCAGTCATCTCCGAGAATCTTTTAGAAAAACAGTCGACTCAATACTGATATCGGTACTGATTCAAGTATTTTATGTTCTAATATATTCAAGTGATTTATATTCGAATATACTAAATATCCGATATCAGGTCGATTAAGTTAAATTAAGGAACTCGATAAATAAAATTATATGCAAACAGTTGCAATGTTTGATTACTGGATCCGTTTTCAATGGGGCTCTCAACGCATTTAAATATCGGGATACTTCATCCTGGAAATCAACTTTACTTATAATATTTTTTTTCATGCACAATTTCCTAATGATGTTTCCAAAAATCGTAGGCTTCTGCACTGGAACCTGGGGATATGTCTTCCTCAGATGAGCTAGACTGAGTGGAAAGTATTTTGGAGGGCAAATTTTTGAATCATTACACTCTAGTAATTTTTCTAGTACTAACTTTAAGTATCGATTCCAGTACTCATACTTGAATACTTGGTATCGATACCAAAACTACTTAGCATCGAAATGAAAGTATCGATTCTTTACTTATATCGATCGGTATCGTACTTCCCTATATGATACATCCCAAACAATTTTGACGCTAGGCTTCGTTTTAAGATTTTCGGTAAACAAGAAAAGGCACATAATAAAAATATATGATCAATCTTTTAAAGAGAATGTTTGCAGAACGGTAGCCATGATACGGTCGTACTTTCGGATAGTAGTAGTTTAGTCATTGTTGGGTATTATTCGATTTTTTTTTTTTTTTATTTAAATGATGTTGAAGGATCTGTTTAGCAATCAAAAGAGTGACATCTAACTTGATTTTTTTCAAAAATGACAGACTATTTCTTCCGAAGTCCATTCAAAAGGCAGTGAAGCCCTTTGATTCCTGAGATACTGAGCCCACACGACTGTTATGTGTTGCGTGTCCTTAGGCCCGTCTGCACAATCCGTCTTAAGGCGTCGATGATTTCAACGTCTTGTAAACTGGACGATATTTTACGTAATAACAAGAAATCATTTTTGGCGTTGTATTTAGCATTTGAACATGTAACTTCAAACCATGTACCGTCTCACTGTTGTAAAATTCTGGTGCACGCAATACAGAACTTTCACTTACCAACTTAGATTAGAAATTGATGTTTTGTTAATTGGCACTTCTCAAAGTCACACATTTTTCCACATTTATTTCTTATTTTGATTTTTTATTTATTTATAGAAAACACTATTTTTTTTTATTATTAAATAAAAGTTTATACTTATGATAATTCGGCAATGCAAGCATAATAATCCAAGTCGTCTGATTTAATAATTCTGTACAAAGTATGTTGAAAACTTCATTTAGTTACCATAAAACAAATAATTAAATGAACAGAACGGCTTTATTTATGAACAATGGTCTGTCACTAAAGGCGCACTACGCATGCGTGGGCTCAACGTGTTTTATTAGTTAACGGAATATTTTTCTTTTTTTCTCCTCTATATGTTTGCTTGGTTTTTTTCACATTTCATATTTAGCCATTTCTTATTTTCAGGCGTAACGAGAGACAGTTAATTTCGCCATATAAAAAAAAAACAAAGGTACTTTATAGGAAAACAAAAAAAGCCCCATCCCTATTTAAGCCCCCTCAGAACATTTTAATAATGATAAAGCTTACCTGATATTAAAGAAAACCTAATTCTTAATAGAAATGACGAATTTGATCAAAATCATTAAAGCCGTTTTTGAGATAATCGAAAAAAAAGTTAAAAATTGGAAACAAAGTTATGAATTAAAGTGCCCCCTCCGTTTAACCAATTTTGATGAAATTTTAGCTTTCAATTCTCTGTCATATACATACATCAAATACCCAGTTTGATCAAAATCGTTAAAGCCTTTTTTGAGTAAATAAAAAAAACCCGTGAAAATGATACAAAATTTATTAAGTAAAGTACCCCCTCCGGTTGATCAATTTTGATGAAATTTTTACAGTCGTATCTCGGGCATATAAATACATCATATACTCAGTTTAATCAAAATCGTTTGAGCCGTTTTTGAGAAAATCGAAAAAAACGTAAAAAGTTATGAAATAAAGTACCCCTTCTGTTTTACCAATTTTGATGAACTTTTTGCTGTTACATCACGGGACAATTACCATTTTACCAATTACCAATTTTGATGAAATTTTTGCTGTTACATCACGGGAATATACATACCCTAAATACCCAATTTCAGGTTCACACGGTTTATAGTTTTTGATCTAGTCTGTTCTCATACACATACACACACAGACCATTTCGCGTGGCTTGGTTATTTAGACTCAGGAGACCCCAAAACGTGTATTTCCATTGAAAATCGGAAGTCGAAATTTTTCACGATCGCAATACTTTCCCTTACTATATATTTCATATTTTGGTAAGTGAAAGTAAAAGTATTCAATAAAATAGGGTGAATGCCCTTGTCAGATAAAAATTAAAAATTTTTACTCGTAAAAAATCAGTCCTACTTTATCAAAGCTTGAAAGTCAAAATTGGTAAACTAGGATTGATTTTTGACTAATATAAATTTTTAATTTTTATCTGATTATATTGCTACCTTGATAATGGTATAGGCTTAAATAAAGGATCAAAAAAATACTTTACTAAAATCTATCTAGCCTAAAATAAATAAAAAATTATCATTACTTCGGCAGTTTTACTATAAAATAGTGTGTTGTTTCTGATCAACACTGCAGGAATGGCTAAAGCATTATGTTATATAAGGGTCATTCTCACCAAAGTGGGCACTTTTTACGGCATTTTTATTTTAAATTTTATGGTTACAAATAAACTTTTTTTTCGGTGTAATACTATTCCTTAGCCTATAAGAAGCAAGGAGTCGACGTGGAAGAACATCAATTCACGTTGAACGTTTTTTTCTTTTTTCTTTTTCTTTTTCTTTTTTTTAATTTCTCATTATTAAGTACTGATGATGCTTTGAAAAAGTTGAGCACCAAAAGAAAGCTTCAATCCACGTCGCTATCTCCATTTCCCTGCAGCATTTTATTAACAGTAAGACAGGGGAATGAATTTTTAATGTTTATTTCATAACCGTTGAAAGGAAAAAAAAGATATAATAATGCTATTTAAAAAAACGAAATCTGTGCTACAAAATCTTTTATCTCTCAAAAATTAGAAAAGAAAAAACTTGCCTGACCAAAACTATAGAGGACAGGGGAATGAAGACTATTAAACGTAACCTCTCAAGTATGAGAGCTTATTTGCTTCTGGAGAGCTTGGATTTGTACTGAGGTTAAATTAACAGTTAGGGTCGCTTAGGGAAAGACCCCTTCCTGCTGACTATATATTTTTTACTAATTTCCCGCCTGAATAGTGTGGTGACAATTTAATTTTAAAAATTGACAGGGGAATGAAAGAAAACCTGTGGGACATCATAAAAATTAGTTTTTTTTCAATTCTAATCCTTTATCATCAAGGATTCGACTGCTTTTATGAAATTTTACAGTATTTTGAACAAATTGAACAGAAAAAAAAGTAAAAATTGACCTAGTATACGGACACAGAACTCTTACTTTGAGCAGAATCAGACCTCGGGACATGACAGGGGAATGAATTTCGACCTTTTTCTGGTGTTTTAAAGGTACGTGTTTTATACAATTAAAATAAAGTCGTATGGGGTCTAGCTTTACAACTCGCCTGGATTTACAAAATCGATGTCTTAGAGTCCTAAGTTTTTCTAAATCGCAATAAACGGCCTGGGACACAATAGTGCCCACTTACGTGAGAATGACCCATAAACTTGTTCCAAGTTCAAAATCCCCTTTGCTTTTTTGTTTCTGATTTTAATAAAAAAATTAGTTAGGAAAGTTTTGATGATATTCCAGAACTGATATTGGATCTGAAGCTGTACAATCCAGCATGAGCTGCTCTTGTGTCAGGTGAACCAAACGACTTGGATTTTTTTGGTCGATTTAACTCAAGAATAATATAACATAGAAGGGGACTTCACACAAGAAAGGCAGGGATGCAATTAGAGGATGAGAAGGGTTTGTTTTATTTTATTTTAATTTATTTTGTTGTTGTTTTTTTTTTTACATTGTTAAAAAACTAAATTAAAGATTTAAATTCCTGATATGACCTAATATGAAGTCAATATAACAAAATGTAATAATGATAGGTTCATTATTCAACTGTACAAGTCTCGATTAATTTAATAAAATATTTTAAATTTAAAGGAATTATATAATGTTTATAGTAGTGGAGAGCGGGGTTGGTTGGCAACAGTTTTCACTTTTTTGATTGTTGAGTCGTTCTTGTTAATATAATCCCTATAGGGCTGATACAAGTGTAAAATCCAAGTCTTTGAGTACTTCAAATATTTTATTCACCACATAATATTTTATACTAAGATTATAGAAAGTTGAAGAATTCGTCAATCCAGAGTATGCCAATTAACCCCCTATGTGGGGCACGTTCGCCTAGAAAGTAGGGTTGTTTAGCCATCTCCTTCAAGTACTGCCTGACACATATTATTGTTTTTAAAGGCTGCTTTATTATAATGGTATAATAATTTTGAATCGGTTTTAACCAGCTTTTAAGGGAAAATAGAATGACAATAGAAGATAGAAGTTTAGACTGTCATCACTTTCTGCATAAGAAAATTTGCTCTCATCCTCCTTGCTGGAGCTAAAGACACTTGTTTAGTTTCACCTTTGTTTATGTTTACCTTGCTTTAGTGAATTGCTACTGCTCCAACAAACCCCAGTTGAAGAGAGCCAACTAACCCCATAGGAGAGATAATATGAAAGATGACTGAACTGACTAGGACAGTGGAAAACAATCAAACAAGAAACTGGTTAGTCGAAAGGTTAGGTTTTTCAAAGGAGTTTGGCGCTATGTGAACAGAATCGGAGTCAAATATTTTGCCATTCCTTTAAACCAAATTTACTGAACATATAAAAATTTACTTACATGTTGTAAAATCAATCAATGAAGCACACTCTTCTCTACACTATTAGCATTGGATTGAAAACTCAGGACAAGACTCCCGAGGTCAAGCGGGTCACATGGTACAATGGTGGGTCCTTCACAACAGGTGTGACGGAAACTATAAGCCAATGGCCAACCTGCCCCCTATGCCAACCAACGCCGCTCTCCCCTATGAAATAAAAATTACTCCTCTTCCTCCTGTGTCTTAATAAATAAGAAATATATCACAATTAAAGTTTTAGGGTTTTACCCTATTTTCAGAATCTCAATGAAGTATCTTTTTTTTTTTTTTTTTTTTTATTATTTATTTTTATTATTTTTTTTTTTATTTTTTTTTTATAAATAGAGGGAGAGAGGGGAACAATGAGACGGGTTTTACAAATCGAATTTTCTTTTCAAATAGAAAAACTATAGCTAGAGTTCTGAAATTTGTGTAGTACATCTTACTATATTTGACCTTTGTTCAGTAGATATGAAATCTGTAAACATTGCACTCAAAAATATTTATCTTCATAAAACCACAAGAAGCTTATTGTCTCAGTGTACCCCACTGCAGGGAACACTGACACATTGCTCTGGGAACAGTGAGACACCATATCTAAATATTTTAATAAAATTATTAATAATAAGAGATAATAACGATTTATTACAAATATTTTATCATGATAATTAACATAAAAAATCTGGTGCGTGCTCGCAACACACAATTTTCACTAACCTACTTACTTAGATTAGAAATTAATGGGTTTTGTTAATTGCCACTTCTCAAATGAACAGAACGGCTTTAATTATGAACAATGGTCTGCCATTAAAGGCGTACTCCGCATGCGTGGGCTCAACGAGTTTTATGAGTTGACTGAATATTTTTCTCCTCTTTATGTTTTCTTTATTTTTATCATATCTCATATTTAGCCATTTCTTATTTTTAGGCGTAACGAGAGACAGTTTATTTCTCCATGTAAACAAAAATAAAGGTACTTTATAAGAAAGAAAGAAACAAACAAAAAAGGCCCCCCCACAAAAAAAAAGCCCCCTCAGAACATTTTAATAATGATAAAGCTTATAATAATAATCCTTTATTTGCATTGAATAATTTTACAAATAATTATATACATTTATTTACACACTGCAAAATCAGCTTTTAGCTGATAAAGCTTACCTGATATTAAAGAAAACCTAATTTTCATTAAACATGACGAATTTGATAAAAATCGTTTAAGCCGTTTTTGAGATAATCGAAAAAAAGTTGGAAAATTGGAAAAAAGTCATGAAATAAAGTGCCCCCTCAGTTGGACCAATTTTGATGAAATGTTGGGTTTTACATATTTGGTATTTAAATACATCATACCCAGTTTTTTTCAAAATCGTTTAAGCCATTTTTGAGTAAATAAAAAATATGTACACGTGAAATTGGTACAAAATTTATTAAGTAAAGTCCCCCCTCCGGTTGATCAATTTTGATGAAATTTTTACAGTCATATCTCGGGCATATACATACATCATATACCCAGTTTTATCAAAATCGTTAAAGCCGTTTTGAAGTAAATAAAAAAACCACGCGAAAATGATACAAAATTTATTAAGTAAAGTCCCCCCTCCGGTTAATCAATTTTGATAAAAAAATTTCAGTCATATCTCGGGCATATAAATAGGTCAAATACTCAGTTTAATCAAAATCGTTAGAGCCGTTTTTGAGAAAATCGAAAAAAACATAAGAAGTTACTAAATAAAGTACCCCCTCCCTTTGAGCAATTTTGTTGAAATTTTTGCTGTCACATCGCGGGCATATACCTACACTAAATACCCAATTTCAGGTTCCCACGGTTTATAGTTTTTGAGCTAGTCTGTTCACATACACACACACACAGACCATTTCGCGGGACTTGGTTATTTCGACTCAGGGGGTCCCAAAACGTGTATTTCCGTTGAAAACCGGAAGTCGAAATTTTTCACGATCGCAATACTTCCACTTACTATATATTTCATATATAGGTAAGTGAAAGTAAAAATATATGTCTTTTTTGAAGTAGTCATTATGAAGAGTTGTTGGCAAGATTAGTATCACTAGATATAATTCTTTTTTGTTTTTACTTTCACTTACCTATATATGAAATATATAGTAAGTGGAAGTATTGCGATCGTGAAAAATTTCGACTTCCGGTTTTCAACGGAAATACACGTTTTGGGGTCCGCTGAGTCGAAATGACCAAGTCCCGCGAAATGGTCTGTGTGTGTGTGTGTCTGTGTGTGTGTGTGTGTGTGTGTGTGTGTGAACAGACTAGCTCAAAAACTATAAACCGTGCGATCCTGAAATTGGGTACTTAGTGTAAGTATATGCCCGCGATGTGACAGCATAAATTTCATCAAAATTACTCAAAGGGAGGGGGTACTTTATTTAATAACTTTTTATGTTTTTTTCGATTTTCTCAAAAACGGCTCTAACGATTTTGATTAAACTCAGTATTTGATCTATTTATATGCCCGAGATATGACTGTAAAAATTTCATCAAAATTGATTAACCGGAGGAGGGACTTTACTTAATAAATTTTGTATCATTTTCACGTGTTTTTTTTATTTACTCAAAAACGGCTTTAACGATTTTGATTAAACTGAGTATTTGATGTAATAATATGCCCGAGATATGACTGTAAAAATTTCATCAAAATTGATTAACCGGAGGGGGGACTTTACTTAATAAATGTTGTCTCATTATCACGTGTTTTTTTTATTTACTCAAAAACGGCTTTAACGATTTTGACAAAACTCAGTATTTGGTGTTGGTATATGTCCGCGATGTGACAGCACAGATTTCATCAAAATTGGTCAAAGGGAGGGGGCACTTTATTTCATAACTTTTTTTCCGATTTTTACCTTTTTTTCGATTATCTCAAAAACGGTTTTAACGATTTTCATCAAATTCGCCATGTTTAATGAAAATTAGGTGTTCTTTAATATCAGGTAAGAAATGAATGTGGAAAAATGTGTAACTTTGAGAAGTGGCATTAACACAACGCATTCATTTCTAATCTAACGTAAGTAAGTGGGTAAGTGAAAGTTGTGTGTTGCGCGCACGCACCAGATTTTTTAATTTAGGGACCAATACTTACAACGAGAATTCATTCACATTACCAAATCACATATTGACAATAAATAAAGTAGAATTTTGATAAAATTATGTGATGTAATAAAACAATTATATATTATATTTTAATGAAAATAACTATTTTTGATGGCCTGTTCCTTTTAAGGTATTCCTTCCTTCTTGGGATTTGACGATATAACTTTAATTTCCTACATAACAGTAAAAGTGTCTTTGTAGGCTGTCTCACTGTTCCCGTCACACTCATCCCCATAGGGCTTTGCCGTCTTTCATTACGAATTTCTGTTTCCGAAGTGAACAATCATTGGCCGTTTAAAGAGTAATACAAAGAGTTTTAGTTGGTGAATGAAAGGCATTAACAGAAATTCGGTGAAATGAACTCGCAACGAGTAAGCAAGTCATAAAATAATGTTTACTTGCCTCGAAAAAAAATGAGACGAAAATAGTCACAAACGTATGATAATGTTGGTTTTTTTCCTATAAAAGCTTATTCGACTAATATTCTACACTACAACAAATCCTACACTAACTGAGTCCTTGCAATTGGTCTGTGAGCTAACTGTCTCACATTTAACTGCTTCTCACTGTTCCCCACTCTACCCTATGTGTTACAAGAAAAATTACTAAATCATTATTTTGTAAATTAAATTTTTCAAAATTCAAAAAGAAAATGGATTGCCAGGTACCTATATCTTTGTAATTAGTGACTTTCTAGTAATTTTTTCTTCTTTCCTTGAAAGAAAAGAGAATTATGCAAATGTCTATACTAAAGTTATATTCAAATAAAGCAGCTCTTTCTTTTCTTTTATTATTTTTGGTAATTTTTTTCAAAATTAATAATTTAATATAAAATTTCTTTCGGTCGAAACAAAGACTTTTGTCAGGACTTTAATTGTGAAGGCACATGTCATCCTAGTTTAGATTATACTATCGGATCATTTTTAAAATCTTATGTTTGAAGTCTATATTCTCAAATAGGGAATATGTACTTTAAATCATAAAATTTGCCCGATAAAAAAGTTCAAAATCATTATCTTCTTAAATTCCTCATTTAAAATAACTTACCACTTTGCCTTTAAATCTAATTGAAAACGCATTTATGTTTCACTTTTTTGTATTTAAAATTGTTTTTATTTTTATTTTTATGTCTCAAGTACAATATTAAAACTCCTTTCTTAATATTATAATTAAAGATTACAAACTGTTCACTATTCAACTTTTGAATTCTAATATTAACTTTATTTGAGTAGTTATAAATTTTAGTTAGTTATTTATCAGTATTAAATTTATCGGGTAATAAGTTATAAAAAGCAGGGGCGGTCCTACCCACATAAGGTAAGAATATTTTTGTATATTTATATTTTTTTTATTCATGTTTTTAATTTATGTTCTAATTTATGTTCCTACTATAGTCGTTGCACAAATCTCAGATGATTCCAAATAAATATTTTTTAGTTTTTTCCTGGGAGTTTCAATATCATTGCTATCCCCACGCTAATCTTCTGTATAATTCTTTTTAACATTCTGCTGCTTTCTCTGCTTCTTTTTGTTGTATTTTGTAGTTGCAGAGTTTCTTATTCTTCTGCTTTGACGCTTTTATTCTCATTTTTTCCAAGGTATCTCCTCTCCAAATTTTTAGGATATAGTAGTCAGAGCCTGTTTCATATAATCTTTTATCTTTTACAAGAATTATATTCTTTAAATTATTCTTTCTTATATGATAGTAGTAGTCAATAAGAGGCACATACATTTAACTCTTAGCATTAAGCATTCCATTCTTGCCCAGGACAAAACCGTGTATAGCTGAAAAGGTGATGTAGAGGATAGAAAACAAAAAAGTTTTCTCATTTCAGTGTACCTACCTTCCCCAGTATTTTTTATAATACTGTAAATATTGAATGTTTAAATTATACAGTCTGTAAGGCCCTGTGAACACGGGGATACTAAAAAGAAACTGATTAATGACACGAATTTCCAACTGGTTTGCTTTGAGTCACTACCTATGCATTACAATGGAACACCATACAGGGCGCTACTGTTTGGGGACGGTTTTGTGATTCAGAGAACTCGTTTGCAACTAGTCGCTGAGTGATTCGCATGTCGGGCTGCCTGGTGATTTGAGTTTCCTGTTTTTTATTTTCACATACCGATATATGAAATGTATAGTAAAGGAAAGTATTATGATCGTGAAAGTTCAAATAACCAAGTCCCGCGAAATGGTCTGTATGTGTGGGTATGTGAACAGACTAGCTCAAAAATTATAAACCGTACTAACCTGTAATTGGTTATTTGGTGTATGTATATACCCGCGATGTGACAGCAAAAATTTCATCAAAATTGCTCAAAGGGAGGGGGCATTTTATTTCATAACTTGTTTCCAATTTTTACGTTTTTTTTTTTTATTTTCTCAAAAACCGCTTTAATGATTTTGATAAAATTTTTCATGATTAATGAAAATCAAGTCTTCTTTATTATCAGGTAAGCTTTATCATTATTAAAATTTTCACTACCTTTGCATTACAATGGAACACCAAACAGGGCGCTACTGTTTGGGGACGGATTTGTGATTCAGAGAACTCGTTTGTAACTAGTCGCTGAGTGATTCGCATGTCGGGTTGCCTGGTGATTTGAGTTTCCTGTTTTTTATTTTCACTTACCGATATATGAAATATATAGTAAAGGAAAGTATTATGATCGTGAAAAATTTCGACTTCGGGTTTTCAACGGATATACACGTTTTGGGGTCCCCTAAGTCCAAATAACCAAGTCCCGCGAAATGGTCTGTATGTGTTTTTTTGTGTGTGAACAGACTAGCTCAAAAATTATAAACCGTACTAACCTGAAATTGGGTATTTGGTGTATGTATATACCCGCGATGTAACAGCAAAAATTTCATCAAAATTGCTCAAAGGGAGGGGGCATTTTATTTCATAACTTGTTTCCAATTTTTACGTTTTTTTTTATTTTATCAAAAAACCGCTTTAATGATTTTGATCAAATTTTTCACGATTAATGAAAATCAAGTCTTCTTTAATATCAGGTAAGCTTTATCATTATTAAAAATTTCTGAGGGGGCATTAATAGGGAAGGCACCTTTTTTGTTTTCCTATAAAGTACCTGTGTTTTTGTTTATATGGAAAAATTAACTGTCTCTCGTTACATCTGAAAATAAGAAATGGCTAAATATGAAATATGAAAAAAATCAAGTAAACATATAGAGGAGAAAAAAAGAAAAATATTCCATCAACTATTAAAACAAGTTGAGCCCACGCATGCGGAGTGCGCCTTTAATGACAGATGATTGTTTCTAATTAAAGATGTCCTGTTCATTTATTGGAAATTATTTGTTTCATTGTAACTGTATGAAGTTTTCAACAACTATATAGAGACTTATAAAATCGGACCACTTTTAGGGAGAGAGGGCACTTTATTTAAAAACCTTTTTTCCAATTTTTAGGTTTTTTTCGATTATCTCTAAAACGGCTTTTATGATTTTGATCAAATTCGTCATGTTTAATGAAAATCAAGTCTTCTTTAATGTCAGGTAAGCTTTATCATTATTAAAATGTTCTGAGGGGGCTTAAATGGATATGGGCCTTTTTTGTTTTCCAATAAAGTATCTTTGTTTTTGTTTGTATGAATAAATTAGCTGTCTCTCGTTACACCTAAAAATAAGATATGGCTAAATATGAAATATGAAAAAAATAAAGTAGACATATACAGGAGAAAAAAAGAAAAATATTCAGCCAACTCATAAAACAGAGCCCACGCATGTACAGTACGCCTTTAGTGACAGACGATAGTTTATAATTAATAAATATCACTCGACTCTTCCCACATTTCTCGAGCGATATCCATGACAACACTTAACGAGCTGGAGATTTCGGTTGCTTTTGAGTAGCCTCGTCTGCGGAGTTAAGTCACCATTCAGTCTGTAACTGGTGAGAAACCTAAGTTACCAACTGTTTTAGTTCATTTCCAGTATCCCCATGTGCATAGGGCCTTAATGTCAAATTAGACATTCTTTCTTCTAAAGTTACTGTGGAGGTGTGGCTAACCTATTCTAACAGGTAGAAAATTCAAGATTGATTCTGTGGGTCTGCCACAAAATATATTTTTGGATTTGGGGCTTCACTCAAAAAAACTACAGCTGGCAATGATCTAACATGCTTGGCCATTAAGATCCTTATCAAAATAAGTCAATGAAATTTCTTTTAGCTTACTTTTGTTGAAATATGGCAGGATATTATGAATAACAAGTAAACGTCACCTCAGAGAAAAGTCTCCTCACAGTTCATAACTTTCTTACATTGACCCTCCATATTAGATAATTTCATACCTGTTTAATGATCACAAAAGTACTTTTCAGATTTTTTTTAATAATGCATTTACAGCTAACATGTATTTGCGATTTTGTTTGATGCAGGTGGGTGGCTCGCCCCTGTGATGACATTGAACAATGGATAACGAACAGCACCACCAGGAACTGGTGAAATGCGTGGTGGTGGGAGATACTGCAGTCGGAAAGACTCGACTTATCTGCGCACGGGCATGCAACAAGCAGCTCTCGCTCAGTCAGCTCCTCACAACCCACGTCCCCACTGTGTGGGCTATAGATCAGTACAGGATATACAAGGATGTGAGTATGCTTCTTTATATCATTAAGATATTATATACATTTTTGAAATAAATCAATGTATTGGGTTGTCCGAAAAGTTTGTAGAGATTTTTAAAATAAAATTTACCTTTTATTTTTTCTACTAAAAATGAATCACAAAGCTAATGTTTATTTATATACCTTTAATCCTCATGGAATTAACTATGTTTATATACTGAATTCGTCTTTATTAAGGCTCAGTAGTGTAGTTTATTGCAAACCAACATGAGTGATGATTCAGTTCATTTTAGGAATATTATGCTGTTATTTTTTAAAAAAGGGAAAAACGCAGCCCAAACTGCAAGAAAAATTCATGCTGTGTATGGCAGCGATTCAATTGCTGATAGCATGGTTCAGAAGTGGTTTTCACGGTTTAGATCAGGAGATTTCAATTTTGGCAGGAGAGGACCCAATGTAAACAATTAAATAAAAATGCAATTTTACAAATTTATCCAAGTTTAACCAATCAAATTTAATAAAATATCAGTTAATTACAGCATTGCTATTGATTGATTACATTGATTGACACCCAATTAAAGATTAGCTTTACAATATCACTACCATAAACGCGGGTTACTTGAGCCCTTGGGGGGTAACTTGAGCCCAAAAACTGAAAAATGTTTGGTTCTCTGGGTATTTTCGACATACGTTTAACGACATATTTCAATGCTATGCTGGTAGGCAGAAGCACTAGGTAGACCATAGTGCGAGTTTAGGAGGTTTGAGAAGTCACCAATAGGAACAGAACTAGTTTAGCGAACTACACAACTGTTGTTCGTTGTTCGTTCGCAAACTTTAATCTGTATAGACATCAGGAATAACCTAAAACTGAAGCTAAGCTCAAACATTGCATCCTAAGTTTATTGTCAAAGCAAATTGAGGCCTTTTTTAAGTCCTAAATACCTCATATATGGAACAGTATGTTATTAACTGAAGCTGGGACACATTTTCTAAAAATACAGGTTACTTGAGCCCAAGGATTGAAGTGACCATGATCACATTTAAAATTTTTAAATCATAATTTAATGTTGGCCGGTACGTGTAAGCCGGACGGACATATGCTGACGTTACTGCCAAAAAGTTGGAAAAAATGCCTGTAAGCTGTAAGGAGTAAGAGGATGACGCAGCGAGCGGTGGGATTTAATAAAATTAGCAAAGCCACTTTCAGAAGGAATGACAGGCTTCAATATAGCTGAATTAGTGCCTTTAGATTTTAAGCCATTTGCTAAATCAAGATAAAGATGTCCTAGAAATAGGCAACTTCGTTCTGGTGAAATGGAACAAGACGGAGTATCCAGGTATCATCCTCGCCATAATAAGTCCCCCAAAACTGATGAAAGGAGGTTTGTTTTATTTGACAGGACTCTAAACATTGTTATATGCTCAACTAATGATGTATGGACAATATCTCTAAAGTGTTGCTCAAAATAATATTTAAATTATATTTTTCAAAACTAGCATTATTAAAATTGTGTTTTAAAATAATATTTGTCTTTAAAATGAACGTTTTGATGTTTAGTGGATGTTCAGAAATTATTTTGTTTTAATAACCACCCTCTTACTAGGAACCAAATTGCCTTCAAATAGTATTTTCAATGGGAATTGAGTCTGGGGTCAAGTAACCTGACCTTAAGGTTAACTTGAGCCCAAATTAAAAAAAATAAATAAAAATATCTACTACGACACAAACAATGCATATTATATGTTAAAGTATTCATAATAAACTGTAGTCTAATAATATAAGGCGAGTATGTCAAAGAAAATAATATCTTGTGCCTATTTTCAAGAATAATGTCAAAAGTTTCAAAATCTGGGCTCAAGTAACCCTTGTTTACTTCTAAATAATTGCTATGTAATGCAAACAATCTGGTTGCTCCATGGTATCTACTTCAAACTAATCACAATAAATTAACTGATCTGAACTAAATAAACTGAGCACTAGACTAAACTATTTACTAACTTTTAACAACTACTACTCAACTCAATTTAACTCTAAACAACTACTGATGAACTCTGTGAAATAACTTAACTGCAATTCTCTATTAACTAACTGCACTCAGAAATCCTTCAATCTTTATTTACTAGGTACCTTCTTGGAGGTTATAAACATTTCACCGCCTTCTTTAGATCATTCCAGGTTCAAGCCTATTTTCAAAAAATCATCAACAGTGACGAAAATTATTCAATTTAATAATTCAAAAATCATTACAATATAAATTATACTTAATTAGCTAAATCTAATTTTTTACAGTCTCACTGTTTCAAATAAACCAATGCCACACCACTGCTTTTCTTTGATTGCAGCAATTCTCAAAAATAATATTTTCTTTATCAAAAAATTAAAACTATTTAAGAAAATAAAGTAGAATATAAAAACAGTTTGGACTGTTAAAGCAATAATAAACTAAACTGTTAAGGTTATTGATATTTGTTTCTTTAATTAACATCACTTTATGCCACTAAGGCCAATTGGAGGGTGCTACAATGGGAGTCCTAAATTTTGCCTATCCAGGTATAATTGGGATAGGGATCTTTAACGAGTAACTGACATCGTACAGGCTCGGGACCTCCATTTTATGTCCTATCCGAGGGATGACATAACCAAGGATTTTTGACTCCCGTTAAAAAAATTCTAGGGCCACCATAGGGTGCAAACCCGCAACCTTTAGTATTGTTGTCTGTTTTGATGGCCGCAAGACCACAGGTGACCCAGGTTATTGATATTGTGACCACATACAGAGTCCTTATTTTTTTAACTTATAGTTATATAGTTAAATTACATAGCTGGAAAATTACCATTTCCATTAAAGCATATTAGCAAATAAGTCGTTGAACCTTATAGTATGACAAATTAATAATATTTCCTATGATTATGAGAAAAAAAATATTTTTTTATTTTGTTTGTTATTATTTGGAAACATTTACTTAAAAGTATTACACATTCACTATGGTAGAAGTATTTGTTTTAAATATTTCTCTTTTTGTAATATTTTTAAATTTTTTCGTTTTTAAATTTAAAGGTTTTGGAGAGATCTTGGGAAGTGGTGGACGGCGTGAATGTTTCCCTGAGGCTATGGGACACCTTCGGAGATCATGAGAAAGACAGGAGGTTCGCTTATGGAAGGTAAATTTTCATACATGCTAATTTTAATGTTGCTTATGATTCATAAATTAGTTTTATTCTATAGATTTTATTGTATAAATTTAAAAAGATTCCCTTTATATCTTTTCGGAAGTGGAGAATTTGTATCAGTTATTTTTTTTTAATTACCTCTGGAATGAAAAATATTTAGGAGTTCCAATCAAAATTTGCTTTATTAGATAGCCTATGTGCAGGCGCGGTTCCAGAAAAAAATTTCGGGGGGGGATTGGACGGTATGAAAAAAAAAACAGCGTAAAAATAGCACACTTTATTTGCTTATGCTTATACATTAAGTTCATATTCAAAGTTCTGTATAAAAAATTCTAGTCAAAATTAAACTAAACTTCCCTAGAAAACTCGTAAAAGTTAGATGCGTAATTAATTTTTTTAATTCATCCCACTAATTTTTTTCGTCAAAATTTCGGGGGGGGGGGATTGATCCCCAATATCCCCCCCCTGGTACCGCCACTGCCTATGTGTATCGCAGTCCCAGTGAAACCCCTTTAAACTCACCAGTCCTATTAATGACCCACATGCTTTAAAACATAGGCTCTAAACACTTTCAATTTGAATTTTTATATGTGCATGACACCACTAACAAGATTTTAAATGATGAAAACATTTAAATTTAAGTTTTTTCTTTGGAGATTGGGTCAGAGACATTGAATTTCCAGATCGTCTAATGATAACATTATTTCACCCCAAGTAACATAAAACAGCTGCTTCCATAGGAGGTAAATTTACCTCATCCATAGGTGACGTCGGCTCGGAGGAGAAAATTTTCTTTGTTTAACCTGACTATTTATTAAACTATACTATATTTCTTTTTACTTTCACTTACCTATATATAGAATATATAGTAAGTGGAAGTATAGCGATCGTGAAAAATTTCGACTTCCGGTTTTCAACGGAAATACACGTTTTGGGGTCCCCTGAGTCCAACTAACCAAGTCCCGCGAAATGGTCTGTGTGTGTGTGTGTGTGTGTGTGTGTGTGTGTGTGTGTGTGTGTGTGTCTGTGTGTGTGTGTGTGTGTGTGTGTGTGTGAACAGACTAGCTCAAAAACTATAAATCGTGCGAACCTGAAATTGGATATTTAGAGTATGTATATGCCCGCGATGTGACAGCAAAAATTTCATCAAAATTGGCCAAACGGAGGGGGTACTTTATTTAATAACTTTTTATATTTTTTTCGATTTTCTCAAAAACGGCTCTAACGATTTTGATTAAACTGAGTATTTGATCTATTTATATGCCCGAGATATGACTGTAAAAATTTCATCAAAATTGATCAACCGAAGGGGGGACTTTACTTAATAAATTTTGTATCATTTTCACGTGTTTTTTTTTATTTACTCAAAAACGGCTTTCACGATTTTGATCAAACTGGATATTTGATATCCGTATATGCCAAAGATGTGATAGCCAACATTTCATCAAAATTGATCAACCGGAGGGGGGACTTTACTTAATAAATTTTGTATCATCTTCACGTGTTTTTTTTTATTTACTCAAAAACAGTTTTCACGATTTTGATCAAACTGGGTATTTGATGTATGTATATGCCAAAGATGTGATAGCCAAATTTCATCAAGAATGATCAACCGAAGCGGACACTTTATTTCATAACTTTTTTTCTAATTTTTAGATTATCTCAAAAACGGCTTTAACGATTTTCTTCATATTCGTCATGTTTAATGAAAATTGAGTGTTATTTAATATCAGGTAAGCGTTTATTAAAATGTTCTGAGGGGTTTATAGAGCAAATGAAAACAAAAATATGAAATGAATGTGGAAAATGTGTAACTAATAATAATAAATGTGTGAGAAGTGGCATTAACAAAACGCATTAATTTCTTATCTAAGTAAGTTGGTAAGTGAAAGTTGTGTGTTGCGCGCACGCACCAGATTTTTTTTACTTTCACTTACCTATATATGAAATATATAGTAAGTGGAAGTATTGCGATCGTGAAAATTTTCGACTTCCGGTTTTCAACGGAAATACACGTTTTGGGGTCCCCTGAGTCAAAATAACCAAGTCCCGCGAAATGGTCTGTGTGTGTGTGTGTGTCTGTGTGTGTGTGTGTGTGTGTGTGTGTGTGAACAGACTAGCTCAAAAACTATAAACCGTGCGAACCTGAAATTGGGTATTTAGTGTAGGTATATGCCCGCGATGTGACAGCAAAAATTTCATCAAATTTTCTCAAAGGGAGGGGGTACTTTATTTAATAACTTTTTAAGTTTTTTTCGATTTTCTCAAAAACGGCTCTAACGATTTTGATTAAACTGAGTATTTGATCTATTGATATGCCCGAAATATGACTGTAAAAATTTCATCAAAATTGATCAACCGGAGGGGGGACTTTACTTAATAAATTTTGTATCATTTTCACGTGTTTTTTTTATTTACTCAATAACGGTTTTAACGATTTTGATCAAACTTGGTATTTGATGCATTTATATGCCCGAGATATGACTCTAAAAATTTCATCAAAATTGATCAACAGGAGGGGGGACTTTACTTAATAAATTTTGTCCAATTTTTACCTTTTTGATCGATTATCTCAAAAACGGCTTTAACGATTTTTATCAAATTCGTTATGTTTAATGAAAATTAGTTGTTATTTAATATCAGGTAAGCTTTATCATTATTAAAATGTTCTGAGGGGGCTTTAATAGGGATGGGGCCTTTTTTGTTTTCCTGTAAAGTACCCTTGTTTATTTTTATATGGAGAAATTAACCGTCTCTCTTTAAGCCTAACAATAAGAAATGGCTAAATATGATATATGAAGAAAATCAAGTAAACATATACAGGAGAAAAAGAGAAAAATATTCCGTCAACTCACAAAACACCTTGGCTTTAACGATTAACAAAAATAAGATATGAATGTAGAAAAATGTGTGACTTTAGGAAATGATAATTAGCAAAACACGTCAATTTCTAATCTAAGTAAGTTGGTAAGTGAAAGTTGTGTGTTGCGCGCACACACCAGATTTTTTATTATTATTTTCACTTACCTATATATGAAATATATAGTAAGTGGAAGTATTGCGATCGTGAAAAATTTCGACTTCCGGTTTTTAACGGAAATACACGTTTTGGGGTCCCCTGAGTCGAAATGACCAAGTCCCGCGAAATGGTCTGTGTGTGTGTGTGTGTGTGTGTGTGTGTGTGTGTGTGTGTCTGTGTGTGTGTGTGTGTGTGTGTGAACAGACTAGCTCAAAAGCTATAAACCGTGCGAACCTGAGATTGGGTATTTGGTGTATGTATATGCCCGCGATGTGACAGCAAAAATTTCATCAAAATTTCTCAAAGGGAGGGGGTACTTTATCTAATAACTTTTGAAGTTTTTTTCGATTTTCTCAAAAACGGCTCTAACGATTTTGATTAAACTGAGTATTTGATCTATTTATATGTCCGAGATATGATTGTAAAAATTTCATCAAAATTGATCAACCTGAGGGGGGACTTTACTTAATAAATTTTGTATCATTTTCACGTGTTTTTTTTTATTTACTCAAAAACGGCTTTCACGATTTTGATCAAACTGGATATTTGATGTATGTATATGCCAAAGATGTGATAGCCAACATTTCATCAAAATTGATCAACCGGAGGCGGGACTTTACTTAATAAATTTTGTATCATTTTCACGTGTTTTTTTTTATTTACTCAAAATCGGCTTTCACGATTTTGATCAAACTGGATATTTGATGTATGTATATGCCACAGATGTGATAGCCAACATTTCATCAAAATTGATCAACCGGAGGGGGGACTTTACTTAATAAATTTTGTATCAATTTCACGTGTTTTTTTTATTTACTCAAAAACGGCTTTCACGAATTTGATCAAACTGGGTATTTATGTATGTATATGCCAAAGATGTGATAGCCAACATTTCATCAAGATTGATCAACCGAAGCGGACACTTTATTTCATAACTTTTTTCTAATTTTTAGATTATCTCAAAAACGGCTTTAACGATTTTCTTCATATTCGTCATGTCTAATGAGAATTGAGTGTTATTTAATATCAGGTAAGCGTTTATTAAAATGTTCTGAGGGGTTTATAGAGCAAATGAAAACAAAAATAAGAAATGAATGTGGAAAATGTGTAACTTTGAGAAGTGGCATTAACAAAACGCATTAATTTCTTATCTAAGTAAGTTGGTAAGTGAAAGTTGTGTGTTGCGCGCACGCACCAGATTTTTTTTATTTTCTGATTGTGAAAGGTGTCTGTGAAGTTTTTTTTTTTTAATTTAGACCATTAGACCTTGGTAAATATAATTCGATGGAGCTTGTTGATATTGCCATTATCTTGACTAATATTACCATTTAGTGATTTTTTTTTTTTTCTTTCTAAATCCAGTATAGATTAAATGATTGTCAGGATTTTCAGTTAAATTTTTTTTACTTTGAAAAACAAAGTTTCGTTTACACCTGTGGATCTTTATTAGGGCTAAAAGAAAACAAATATAATATATGAGTAGTATCTATGCTAGAAGATGACAATATAATGGATAAATTACAAAACTAATAATTATATAAAATATGGTAAGCATTACACATTAATATTTTAAATAAGTAGCTATGTATTTTAAATACTCATTATGAATTATGAATAAATAATAAATATGAATATTTTATTATAAATAAATGTTATTATTATCAATAAATATTCATGTATAATGCTTACCATATTTTATATAATTGTCAGTTTTGTAATATATTCATTTAATTGTCATCTTCTAGCATAGATACTATTCACATATTTGTTTTCTTTTAGCCCTGATGAAGATCCACAAGTGGGATCGAAATGTTGGCTTTTCAAAATAAAAAAAGTTTTAACTGAAAATCCTGACAATCATTTATCCTATCGTAAAGAATAACAGTTGATGATCTTTCAACTCTAAATAAAGTATAGTTTTCCTAATCTGCATTGGAGCAGGGTAGCTCAGAGTTTAAGACACTGTGTTCTTACTCTCCGAGTCCAGGTTTGTTATACTAGCCTTTGATAGACCCAGGTCTTCGAAGACCCTCTAAGGATGTAACCCAGCCTCTATGATATGGGTAATCTTTATTGTGTAATTATAAGGAAGGAAAATATATACGAGGTGTGGCTATTAAATAACGAGACTGACGCTGCTACAGAAGAAGTGCTCATGCGCCAAACGCCAGCAACCAACAGCTGTTATCGTGAAGCCTTCTCTTTCGAATGTAGTGCCTCTCGCTTCTGTAAACAAATCAGTACAGCCTTAGCCATCGTTCGCATTAGAGTTGTTTTTTTGTTTCGCCGGAAAAATGTTAAGTGTAACAGTAGAGCAACGAATTGTTGTGAAATTTCATGTGAAACTTGGAAAAACCGCTACTGAAACTTATAATTTATTGAAAGAAGTGTCCACCATCCATGCACTGGAAGAGCCCATCTTCACCGAGAGCCAAAAAAGCTCGAATGAGCAAATCAAAATTCAAAGCAATGTTGATTGTTTTTTTCGATATTCATGGGATTGTGTACCTTCACTGGGTTCCTGAAGGTCAAACGATTAATCAACATTACTACCTTCACGTTCTTGCTGAACTCCGCGAAAGAATAAGGAAAAAACGACCTGAATTGTGGAAGGACAAGTCATGGGTTCTCCACCAAGACAATGCGCCGGCTCATTCCGCATTGTCTGTTAAGAGGTTTATAGCCAAATTCAGCATCCCAGTGTTAGACCATCCACCTTATTCGCCGGATCTTGCGCCGTACGACTTCTATCTGTTTCCTAAGGTGAAATCTGCATTAAAAGGAACAAGATTTGAGTCTGTTGAAGCTGTGACAGAGAAAGCGGCACGCGTCCTGAAGGAGCTGACAGAAAAAGACTTCCAGCACTGTTTTGAACAATGGAAGATTCGCATGGAGCGTTGTAGGGATAGAGGAGGGGTGTATATTGAAGGTGATAATAAGTAAAAATGTATGAAATAAAAATAAAATGTTTTACAGCGTCAGTCTCGTTATTTAATAGCCACACCTCGTAGTTTGAATATGAATTTGGTAAAATCACCTTCTGTACAACTTTTTTTTTTTTTACTGAGTAACCTACATATTACACTAAGTAATGTGAATACCAAATTTAAAGAAACAATAACCTAGCAGATGGTACAAATAACTATCACATCTCTTGGACTACGGATCTACAATCAAGTTAAGAAACAAATGAATAATTTATACCAAAATTCCGCACCGTATTTGGATATAAAACCATCAAGAACCTCGGTATAACCTTCGTTCAACATCTCACCTGGAATCATCACATTTCCCAAATTACCCATAAATCCATCACAATCCTCAAGCAGCTACTAAGGTTCAGAGACTTATTTCCTCAAAGTACCTGTCGTCTTTTAGTATCCTACCACATTTTGATTACGGATGCCTGGTATATGGTGATCTGTCTGGTGAGTTCGAGATAAGACTTAAAAGATTGATGAACCGTTTCATGAGATTTATCTTAAGTCTCCCGAGACAGTCTCACATCTCTCAATGTTATTCCCAGCAAAGTTTCCTTTTTCCTAATTTTCGAAGACAGTACCTGCTCGGCTCCTTCCTCTTCCAAACCAAAAGAGCAAAAAAACCTTCTTGACCTCCTTACCCCACGTTCGTCCATCCATCAGCTAAATACAAGATCTCAACCTGCAGACTTGTATATCCCCACTCATAGAACCGCCTGTTTCGATAAATCCTTCGTTGTTCGTGCCACCCAGTTTTGGAATTCCTTACCCGGATCCGTTCGTCAAGCTTCCTCCCTACCCTCGTTGAAACACCTCCTGTTTCTCCACATCAATCTTCCGTGCAGATGTAAAAATTATTATTTTCTTTGATTTAGTTTTGAAGGTTTGTACAAATAGTTCAGTTTTATCATTTATTCACTTTAATAATGATACTCTTCTCTTTTGTTATTTTAATTTTTTTCTTTACTAATTTCAGAACTATTGAAGTTACGATTTATTTTATTTTATTTTATTTTCATTTATTGTTAAAGTGTGTATTTTTAGTTCATAATTTCCTGCCTGAACAAATTGTCAATAATGTTATTCTTAGGGGACCAAATGTCCCAGAATAAAGTGAAATATTTATTTCATTTATGGAGCAAAACTTTGTGTTTCCAAAAATCATTTTGACTTAAAAAAAAAAAAACTATCCAAAATCCACTATCGCTAATGCACCCTGGTTTGTTTCAAATCTCACCCTAATCCACTCACACTCCACGTAGACTGAAAAGTCAATGGCCTAGAGACCTCCTAAATGTCTATAACACAGAATATTGGATCACATCCAATTGCTATAAATCTGCTTAACACGTTAGGTGCTGCATCGGTCCCCGGCGTCCGATGTCTTACATTCCCCTCTTAACAGCCGATTTTCACATGAAAATGTCCGAAAGGCCGAACACTTCAAATACTCAATTTAGTCAATTTTTAATGAGATTATTGCATTTTAGTGCAGAAAATGTTGCTAACATCTGAAATTCTTTTGCTTTTTAGAATCGGACTTCGAGGTCCGATTTTCGATAAAGAATGGCGTAAATCCTGTATCGGCCTGTCCTGTGCCTATTATGTCTAGTTCCAATCCTTACCAAGAGATAGTGCCCTTGAGACGCTCATTTAATTTACTCTTTATCAAAAGATAATGCTTTCGCAAAAGCTTTCCCATCAGACCTCGACGTTTGATACCGTCTGTGGCTCATCCAAGCAGTCGGACTCTGGGGACCGATACCGTTCAATTCAGGATACCGCTAAAATATGCTGCCGCACCTAATGTGTTAATAAATCTGAGGATGTCAACCATTGACTCCGTCGTCAGCTCAGAAGTTTGTCCCCCGGATGCAGTCTAATTTCATGCCAGAGACTAATGTACATTCATGTTAATATTAATACTTATCTAGAAATTATAGTTAAAGTGCTAATTCTTTAATAAATTACTTTTGGTGTGGTACAGGTCTGATGTTGTCCTGCTGTGCTTCTCCCTCGCCTCTCCCAACTCGTTGCGGAACTGCAAGGCTATGTGGTACCCAGAGATCCGCAAGTTTTGCCCGCACACACCCGTCATCCTCGTCGGCTGTAAGAACGACCTCAGGTTCATGTACAGAGATGAAGCTTACCTCGACTTTTTCAGAGAGAGGAGTCCTTTTCTTAGGTAATGTGATGAATGAGATGGTTTTATGAATGAATTAATGGTTTTATTTTTTCAATAATTACATTATTTACAATGGTTACCTACAAAAACCTCCACGATGGACTAATTGTCCGTCTCTTGGAGTCCGTCTAATTTAGAATATTTAATATAAATTATATTACCAGGTGTGTAAATATGAAACCGGAATTTTTCAAATAGTAAATAAGAGTTGATTGTGTAAAAATGATACATACTTTTTTATTCGAAGTACTGTCCTCCACTATCTATGCATTTTTCCCATCATTCAGGCAATTTATGGATTCCCCGCCAAAATAATGCTTCCTCTTCTGAGTCAAACCAATTTCGTACATTTTCATAAGAAGTGAAACGCTGCTCAGCTAGCGCGTGTCCCATCGATGCAAATAGGTGGTAATCGGATGGGGCCAAATCTGGTGAATAAGCCGCATGCGGAAGAATTTACCAACCAAACACTTGGATCGTTTCCTTGGTCCGTTTAGCCGAATGTGATGGGGCATTGTCATGGAGCAAGATCACTTTGTGTGTCCTTTCTTGATATTTGGGACTTTTTGGTGCTAATCTTTATTCAAATTTATCATCTGTTGTAGGTAGCGTTCCGTATTAACAGTTTCCCCAAGTTTCAGCAGCTCATAGTAGGTAACACCCATCTGATCACACCAGACACAGAGCATTTTCTTCCTCCCCAAGCGATGCCGATGGTTCACCTGGAGTTACCCAGGATTTTTTACGCTTAGGATTCTCGAAGTAAATTCACATTTCATCACCAGTCACAATTTGATGAAGAAATGACTTTTTTTCTGTACCTGGCGAGCAGCATTTGCCATGAGGTTTTTCGAGCTTCCTGCTGCCTGTCATTCAGTTGGTGAGATACCCATTATCCGACCTTTTGGATCTTTTCCATGCCTTTCAAACAAATGGAGACGATGTCACATGTAATAATTGTCCAACAAACGCTTCCGAATCAGCGTTTTCAAAGTTTTTTTTGTGGTTTTCCACGGTCTTTGTTTCTTTTTTCGAAACATTGAGATTTGCCTAGGGCATGCTCCCTGTAAGCTTCAACAAGCATCCTATGTGATTATGCTCCAATTTTTCTCAGAAGGAAACGGAAAATAAATGCTGTCCGCAAATCTTCATTTGTTGGCACAAAAATCGACATGTTCAACGCCACTAAAAACACGGTTATAGAATGAAACTGATGTGGATATCAATTGGATCTCTTTATTATATGTAGGCAAAAGCAGATAACACCACTGACGGATTAGTTAGAAGATTATATTGACTGCTAACTCCTATCATTGGCGAATTCCGGTTTCATATTTACACACCTGGTACAAAAGAAATGAACACAAAAATAAAAGCAACAAATATTGTGAAACGTTGAATGAATAAATATGCAAATACGGCTCAACACAATAACAATAAAAGGTCCTAATTCATAGTTATATAGTATTTACAAATACAAAAGAAAGATTACTTAAATACCAAACCTTTTTTGGTATTTACCATTCATTGAAATAAATAAATTTTAAACTAAATTTTGCCAATCAATAGTGAAATTCTGTAGTAAGCAGCTTTCTGTGACTATAAGCCTCTTTAATGTAGCTGTATAACCTAACCCAGTCTTCACTATTCAGGTACACTATAACTGACCTTTCGTCAAGAACTAATTTTCCTAACCATTTTCTGATTTAGATTTCACATACTGCATTCTTGAGTTCTGTTCTGGCCCCACGGGTTAAAGCTTAAGTTCAGGAGTTTCCCCCTTGCCTTAAAAATTAACTTCATAAATTATGATTTATGGTTGTCACCAATATAGCTATTTTTGAGGTCTGTGTCCAGTTTTTCTATAAATTAGGTGGAATTTAGAGTTATTTCGGTTCTTTTTTTTTACAGTTATTGGTAAATTTTAATATTTCATCGCTTATACAGTTTTCTACCTTTGAGGGCAATTCATCAGTATACAGTTCATTTGCTATTGATATGGAAAATTTAGGTGAGATATTTAAATAAACATTCATAGAAAAATGAAATGGTCTTTAATAAATTCTATAATTTTTAATAAGAACAGAAAATATTGGTCTTGATTGGCCGGGATTTGAACCTGGATTTCTGTATTACTAGTAAGAAGGGGCAAAATTTACAAGATAGGAGTTGTTGGAACAAAAGATTGACTGTAGTGTCATCGACGATTCGTTTAATTTGTAACAGGCTTTGTCGCCATCTTGAGGCTTGAGTTTAGTGAGAATTTTTATTTATTTCTCCCCATGTGATGTTGTTAGAAGTTTCCCATTTGGGATAAGTCGAATAAAAGCATTTAAAAATAGAAATAAAAAAGGCAATTTAAACATTACGTATTAAAATAGTCTAACGCCAATGTTTCGGACAATTTCGTCCATCTTCAGAGCAATATTCTTCTATTTCATATTTTCTTCTCATTTTTTGGTCTCATTGTCAATTATCTTATTTTATATATTTCTTTCACTTGTCCATTACAACTGTAATAGGTCACATTTTTTAAGGATTATTTTTCACTTTTTTTTTAATAAAATGGAATCGAAACTAGGTAAAACATCACCGCTTTCTTGGGACAAAACGTTGGCTAATTGGACCAAAACTTTCTGCAAACCTAATGAAAAAAACTATGAGACCCGGTCCCAATCGAATAAACTAAGTATCTGAGACCACACCTGTTTCTCAATCAGAAGCAAAAAACCGCATCAAAAATTTTATTCATTTTTTTTTCACAAAAAGGAAATGAGGAAAGTCCTTAGGCATCATAAAGAAGTGCGCTAATTATGTTGGTTGTAGTTTACAATGAGTGTCACAATGCACAGTTGATTCTTTCCTATTAAATACTAGCTGTGGGGCCCGGCTTCGCTCAGGGTTTTGTAGAATAGGTGGAATGAAACAATAATTTTAAAATGTAATAGTACAGAAAAATAGACCAAAATTAATCATGATATAAACAAAATTTGTAACATCCTGAAACTTCAGCTTAGTATTAGCGGTAAGTTTCGAAACCTCAGAGTCCGCCCATATATGGTTTGGGTATAAGAGACCCTATTAATGCGGTTTTCTCAATGCGTTTTCTTCCCTTTTCTTGATTAAGAAAAATTATTTTGGCAGCAAATATGGACTGGTATGTACCATTTTTTATGGTTTCTATGTTCTTATTCCATTGAGACCATTCTCATGACGATACAGCATCCTTATCAAGTTGAGTAACTTATCCTTTTTCGAATTCGGGTGAAAATTTACGAACAGAAAGAACTATTAAACAGAAATGTTATATGAACACTTTATTTTCGGTATATATTCCAGTAGGTTATATCTTTTATTCATATTATCTATAGGTTATCTATGTTATTCAGTGTTAGTTTTTATTCGCTCACTACACTAATAAGCAATTTTTCTTTTGTTGTAAATTTACTCTTATATTGTATATTGATTAAAGGCAATGTTTCGACCAATTCTTTCCTCTTCTAAAACTTAATTCATTGCAGAGATATAATGACCTTACTGAAAAATAAAAAGGAAAAAATAATTATTTATACATAATCTCGTGTAATTTAAAGAAAACAGCTGAAGCTAAAACCATAATAAACCGAACTAATGAACGATAACCTTAGGAATTGAGCTTAGCTAGCGCTCCTGGCTTCCAAATGTCGAATTAAATTTTTTCATTCATTAACTCGCCTGGGCTTATTTGAGGGGCTAATTACATGTAGCGAGAGGCTTAAAATTACAGCTCTTGTCCCTTCAACATTACACACTTAAAATGAAAACTGAAACCTTCTTCATCATTAGGGGCAATAAGGCAATATGACGACATAACATTCTTGATAGTACGTGTAGTCGTTTTTGAGCCTTTTCGGCACGCACATTGTACACTTTGCTTTAAATATATATTGATTTTAACGTAAAAACCTGTTGTGATTCATTTATTTCAAAATTTTGTCTTTATCGGTATAATTTATATTATACACAAATAGTTATTTTAATTTGTTTCATCTTGTATATTTTTATATTAAAACACCTATTTAATAAAAATACATTTTTAAGTTAAATTAATCGTATTATTTTGACCCCATCATTAAAATTAATAGACAAGAATAGGTACATCTAAATGCACCTATCGGTTTTCACGCAAATATGTCTAATGTATGACATCAATTATCAGCACTTTTTCTTTGTATTTGCCTGTGGATTCATGGCCTCCGCTTTAATGGGTCCCTCCGCCTAATTGGCATAAAACAAATTTTCCCTTTATGTCCCAATAAAACAGAGTCAACTGTATCGTACAACATGGCATTCCATGGAGTTTGTTTTCTAATTTTCCTTCAAAACAACAATTAGAAATGATTTTTTTCAAATGACTACCTAAGTTCCCAGTGTTGCGTTTTTGCAACACGGCTTATCTCAGTCCCAGTGTTGATTTTGTTATTTTTTATCATATATCACATTTCAGGGTTAAATGTAGATACAAACAATTATTTTCATCATTTTCCACATTCAAAAAAGTTCTGGGAACAAATGGGTTAAAAAAGCAATATATGGACTTAAACAAGCCTCTGCTTGGTGGAATGATTTCTTTAAAAGTGTTCTTCAGAAAAATAATCTTCCACCTTTAAACTCAGATAAATGCGTTTTTACAATAAAGAACGTACACTGATTCTTGGAAATCCAGGTTCTAATCCCAGCTGTTTTCTCTTATAAAAAAAAATTAAAATTATGAAAATAATTTTTAGGTCATGAAGACAAGAAAAATGATTGGAATAATAAATTTTATCATTCAAAAATAAGTTGTTTTCCTGCATTAGATTTTAAAGTGTTATAATTAATAAATTAGAGGAAATTTCTATTGATTTTTCACCTTAAAAGCTGTGAAATCAACTCGTTTACTCCTTTTTGTTAATATAAAAAAAAAAAAAAAAATAAAACTAGTATATACCAGGGGTCGAAAATATAGTTTAACTTTTATTTTAAAATAGTTTAAGTGAAACTTATATTTCCTCCCCCCCTACTTTAAGTTTTTATAAAACGTTAACTTTTTCATTACGAAAACTTTTTGATAAAGTTATCTTAAAACTTTTATCCAAATAACTTTTTTCATGAAAGTTCATTTCAAAAAGTTATTCTGAAACTTATTCATAAAAAGATTTTCGCCAAGGAAATAATAAATTTTTGCATTTCCGAAATTATTATTATTTGAATTTATTACAATTTTTAATATTTTGTAAATATGAGTATTATTTTTAAACCACAGAATTATCTTTAACAATACCATGGGATCATTACAGTTAATTATCATAGGTCATGAAGACAAGAAAAATGATTGAAATAATAAATTTTATCATTCAAAAGAACATTGTTTTCCTGCATTAGATTTTAAAGTATTATAATTTATAAATTTGAGGAAATTTCTATTGATTTTTTGCCTTAAAAACTGTGAAATCAACTCCTTTTTCTATTTTTACATGTTCCTAAATATCCTGACATTAAACCATTTTTGGTTGAATTGAAAAAATGAAGCTTTTTCCAGTTTACCATCCATTTATTTAAATTATTCATTATGAATTTTTGGCCCAACAGCAATTTTCACATCTCAATCTGACTTTTTTTTTTTTTTTTGTTCCGTACCCCTACCTACCTGGCCATGTGTGGCATAGGGGGGTTACTCTACAGGTGTAACCAACCTATCCTAACCATGGTGGGTAGGTCGAGATTTATTCCGTGGGGCCTCCGCAAAATAAAACTCAACCATCCCAGGGCGGATTCGAACCGCCACCGTTCGGCTCATGCCTGTTAGAGCGGGCCGCGCTCCAACACGCTCGGCTATCCCCGGCCCCATCTCAATCTGACTTATCTAAGTCTCATAATTTCTATCCTGCTATAAATGAATTGCTTTTATTAAGAATAGAATATTCTTTTTTTTTTTTTTTTTCAGTCCACCTCTTCCATGCTGTTTAGGCTATTCGGGGTTTTTTTGGGCCAGGGGAGATAGTGGGGGATTAATCCTGAGTATTATTAAATTTCCCCTGGCTTCAGGGTTTTAACTTTCTATCTTCGGGTAATCAATCATATTTAGTTGTCAGAGGCAATATTCTCATTACCATTTTATGTTTTAGTCAAAATATGGTGAAGAATGAAAATAAATGGATGGTGGCTTGGAAACCCGCTCAATATATTTTTGTTTATCTAATTGTTTATCATCATTTGATTTTCAGAGCTATAAGGAAGTCTGATCTGGTTATGCCGGACCAGGCGAGGAGTATAGCCAGGGAGCTTGGAGTTACTTACTATGAAACAAGTGTTCTTACCTATTACGGTGTTAATGAAGTGTTCGAAAATGCTATTCGCTCAGCCCTTATAGCCCGACGGCAGCAGAGGTTCTGGATGACAAATTTAAAGAAAGTACAACGACCCCTCCTTCAGGTAGTTATTCTTAATATTGTCTGAAGTATTACATTTCACCATAATAATATTTATTCACTAATTATATAGTTTAATGAAAACCAAGTTGAATATGGGAATGGGGAAGCTCAATGATAAGACACTGAACTGCTATGCTCATGGTTCAGAGTTTGATTATGGCTATTATGGAGTTAACCTTTTCTATTCTGCCATGGGTTGTCTCTTAGGATGGGAGACCCTCTTGGAGCACACCAAAACTCTGTAAAGTGTATACTCTCAACTGAAAATGGGAATCACCTGGCGATTGATCGCAGTCACATCACCTCCTTGCTCCACTGCTGACCACAAAGTATTACTTCCTTATTCAGTACTGAACCCTCATTCATTAATTCTTCTCCGTCTTGTGGTAGGGCCTTCATGGGTTGTAGTGTTAGTTTTTTGTTTGTTTCTTGTACTCGCATATGTCTCAGGTTTCCAATATCTGAAAGAAACAGAAGGGAATAAAAACAAGGTTAAATATGAATCAGTCAGTTATGTTATATTATGAGAATTCATTGGTACAATTGTGTCGTCATGGTTACTGGTGTGACTCCAAATCATAAGGTGACAAATCATAGGGCATAACAGGAATCAAGGAAGGATAGCTTCGCGAGGATAGCTATGACGTCGTGGACATGAGTCTCAGCCGAAGCTAGCTCTGTCACCAACAGGGTAGAAATTTTTACTTCGGCAGTACCTGCGATGTCAAGGGCACTGGCCTCGACCACAGGTAGACTAGTCACATGTAAAAAGGAAAGCAAAGAAGGTTTGATAAATAATAAGAAAAAGCTATAAAAAGAAGTACTAGGTGAAAAAGTACAAGGTGGAAGAGGAGCGATAGCAAGCAAGAGAGAAGGAGTGCTGAAAGGAGAAGATACCTTGATGTAGACGGCTGCTGTATTTATACCCGAGCCGCCTCCCACCTTGCCTACGGGAGGTGGCACTTCCTACTACTGTAACTAAGGATGTGCTTTTATCTTGCTGCTACACGATCAATGCTCCATGCCTTCAATGAATGCCTCCATTCATCTCTGTCTTGTGCTAGGGTTTTTCATGCTCGTGTGTTCAGGAGCTTCATTGCGTTGGCCTCCATCTGCCTATCTGTCATGGTTCTCCTCTCTTTCTTCCACCATCCATATACCCAAAAAGCAACCTGTTGATAGCTGAGTCGCCCTCCATTTATACAATGTTCCCAGCTCACCGTAGTCTTGAAGGCCTTCTAAATTGGTCCGGTTCAAATTGATACAGCTCTGCATTGTGTCTCTGCCTGTACTGGGTTCCATCTTTTACAGGGCCGAACATTCTTCTCAGTAGAAGATGCAAGATTGAATAGAATGCATGATAGGCCACCTCCCTGTCTCTGCCGCAGCAGAGCTAAATTCAGTGAATATGTAATGTTATATTATCGTGTTCACTCAAGGAGGTTCCTCATAGCGAAGATTTGATCAGTTATAGAACTCTGTCTCATAAAACCACATTAGTAGATTTCTATCTATATTACGAAAATTAAATTGAATTTTGATAGTTTATTGGACTAGGCAAAGATATATCACTACAAAAATCATTTTAGTATTGAGTCAAAGTTTGAAAAATTAAAAAGATTAGTATAATATAAGCTACATGGGGTCACCTGTGGTGTATTGGTTAACATAGCAACCTACACTTACAAGGGAGTAAATAATCCTTGGCTATGCCATACCTCGAATCCGGTCCAAGAGCCTGTAGGATGTCAGGTAATCGTTGAAGATCCCTATCCTAATTATACCTGGATAGGCAAAAGGACTCCCACTGTAGTATCGTCCAATTAGCCTTAGTAGCATAAAAGATCGTATAAAAAAAAAACCATCAACAACAAGCCATATGTATCTGCAATTCTTTATATCTATACTTAGCTACAACATTTAAAATATTTTTTTAACCAATCCTTTTTTGTTAAATAGGCCCCGTACTGCCCTCCGAGACCAACAGCAAGGCCTGTCCAAGTCTGCGCATCTACATTTGATGATTCCTTAAGGTGGCTTTTAAACCACCTCCCTCATACAGATGTCATATTTGTTGCGGGGACTACATGCCTACCAGCTCATAGGTGAGAATTTTTTAACAGCTTGAGGATTATTTTTTATGCAAAATATATATATGCAAAAATATATATACTCAGTAACATTATTCCTCCAGGTTTATGCTTGCTTCAGCCTCCCCTTCTCTTCAGAGGCTTTTATGTACCGATTTAACTGGAGAGTTAAACACAAGGAGCGCTAGCGAGTCAAGCATGGTATAATGTTTTTCATAGTTATCTTCAATTATATCAAATTATATTTAATGGATCTGATAAAATTATGTGGTTTATATGTTCCAGGTTTCGTCATTTGGTGAAGCTACATCAGGTGATTTCAACGAAGACACAGAGTTCCTTATTAGGGTTGAAAAACCTTCAAGGTTAGAATATTTCAAAATTTTTATTTATTTATCATTCCGTACGTAGATTTGCACCTGTGCATCAAGCAAATTTGGTCACTGTTGTTTTTGACCTTGACTTTCTTGATGCATTTTATAATTTTTTATAGTAAGAGGTCTCTTGGCCACTTTGTTTCAATCAATGTCGAGGCTGAAAAGAAGAGCTGAACAGGGAGGAGGAAAGAGAATGGATGAGTGGGTTAGGGTGATGTAGCATTGAAGAGTGAAATATTTTGTATTTGTCTTTTATGTAAGATTTTACTTTCGGTATGTTCATGTCATTATGCAGTGTATGATTTGAAATAAACCAAGGTGTATTTTGTGTTTTTTCTGAGATTTTTGGATTGTGAAATTTGTATTTTGTTAATGTAGATGTGTTTCGGTGAACCCCGAAGTTCTGCTCCGTATGACCAAATAGGTCTTAAAATAGTAGTTTAAATTAGTCACTTGTTTCTTAAGGTGAGTGATGATCTGTAGTCCAGGAGGTGTGAAAGCTGTTTGTATTGTCTGTTGAGTTCTAGTTTTTTAAGTTTTAATATGTATTGATATGTTATCAAAAATTAATATTTGATAATATATTAAACTAGCTGTATATACCGGTTTCACCCGGGGAATTCGAATTTTTAAATCTATAAAATGAGACTTTTTTCGACTCAAACGGTTGATTCCTTATAAGCCAAGGTAAAGCGAGATCATAACGATTTTTATGACAATAAAGAATATACCCAGAGATTGGCTGAAGTTATGCAATTTTAGTATGGACAGGTGTTCGCACCTTGTATGAATAAAGAATAAAGAACCACTAAGCGAAATTTGGAGAATTTAGGACAAACGGTATGGATTTCTATAAAGAACAAACAAACAAACAGAATTTCATCTTTATTTATATAGATTATAGCTGCATATTCCGGTTTCACTGGAGGAATTTCATTTTTCTAATGAAACGGAAGATTTCTTAAAAAACCATTGTAAAGCGAGATCATTACGATTTTTATAACAATAAAGAATGTCAGCTGAAGATCGGCTATGTAATGTAAAGTTATGTAATTTTAATATGGACAGTTGTTCGCACCTGGTATCAAAGAACCAGAATTTAGGACAAACGGTATGGATTTCTATAAAGAACAAACAAACAGATTTTTATCTTTATTTATATAGATAAGTATAACTTTTCAATTAATATAGTTAAATTGAATGAAATGCCTTGATAATTCCAAATTTACAATTTTAAATATAATATTAATATAAAAGTTTTCTTTTCTCTTTGAAACATTTTGATGTTTCATGACATTTTTTTTTTTCATTTAAATAACAGTAGATTAATATCTTTCAAAAGCATAAATAAAAAAAAAAGTAAAATGATATAACAATATTTATAAGATTAAGTTAATAACCTGGGGTGTCATACCAATAACATTGCCATATGTACCAAAAATATGGGTTTACTGTAAGTCATTCACTGTGATCTTTGAACCCGATTATTAATGGACATAATGGATAATAATGTTCACAATGAACTCTATAGTTTATTAACATTCATTGAACTGAAATCAAAATCATCACTAAAAACAATCTAAATTTTGTGAGTCAGTAATTTGCAATATCGTAGCATGCACAATCTGAAGGTACATTAGTTTTCTTATTAAAATGAGAAAAAAAAATGTATTTATAAGTTGTACTTTTAATATTATAAATTAAATTTGTATATAATAAATATAATTGCTCTAATGTGATATATGTTTATTATATAACAGAGTAGGAGTTTGGGACCAACTAAAGCGGCGTTCGAGCTGCCAAGTGCTCACCTCTGCTTGTAACAACAGCCCGAGTCAGCGGATATGTGCCAACCGAGAGCTCAATCATCCGGCGTTCACTAGTATTAGGGTTCAGCAAGTAAGTCAACAATTGAAATTTCATTCATAATTTACTTAATTATTATACACTATAACCTCCATTAAACGGAACGGTTGCGGACTGATTCGACGGATTCTTCAGATGAACTGAGGTTTCCATTAAAAGAACGATTATTTTAAAACAAAACAAGAAAATAAAACATGTGTTGGAGCAATTTTACAGTTAGAGTTTTCGGAGATACATCTGAGTTTTTCCATTGTCACAATGGACTTAGACAAAGGGATTGTTTGGTATGCCTTTTGTTTAATATTGCATTGGAATATGCAATCAGGGGATCAGGAATCCAAGTGGGAGGTACAATCTTTAACAAATCGTGTCAAATCCTTGCCTATGCCGATGACCTGGATATCATTGGACGTAATTGTTCAAGCATGAAAACTGCTTTCCTGGACCATCAAAGAGCAGCTGCAAAAATTGGATTGGTGGTTAAACAATCCAAAACTAAGTACATGATCTGCAATCCTAAAAGAACAACAGCAGAATATCTTGGAGGGAAAGTTATGATAGGAAACTTTATATTCGACAGTGTGCAGGAATTTATTTACCTGGGAACTCAGCTAATGAAACCAGAGATTCGGCGCCGAATCATGTCAGCCAATAGGTGCTATTTCAAAAACACCTAAGTTCCTCTCCAAGGCCAATTAGTTACAAATATACAAAACACTAATAAGGCCAGCAGGACCATGGCAAAAGCTCTATTGAGATTTGAAAGGAAAATACTTAGAAGGATTGTGGCGCCTGTGTGTAGCAGCGGCATATAGTGATTAAGAAAACATGTCGAAATGAGTCTGTATAACGAGCCTGATGTCGTTAAATTAATAAAGGTTGGTCACTTAAGATAGGTGGGGCACAGCGCTCGATTAAGCAATAATGAGGTCCCAAAATGCTCTTGGAGGAAAAAAAATCTTTGAACAAAGAAAGGTTGGTAGATGTACCCTGCGCTGGGTCGATTGTGTGGCAGTAGATGCCCAAAAAATGCTTGCCATTAGAAATTGGAGAGCAGCTGCACAAAACAGAGAAGACTGGCGGCTCCGACTGCGGGAGGCCCTGACTCTTCATGAATTTTAGCGCCATCGAAGAAGAAGAAGATAAGAAGAAGAGTTGAAGCAATTTATTTGGAACAAATGCTTGCATAGAATAATATTAAACTAAAACTAACTGTCCCGTGCGAAGCATTCGCACCCTAACTTACTTAAATCCCACTTAGTTAAAGTACACACCGTATATTTAGTATCGTATAGTGCATCATGGGCATAGGTGAGGATTGAAGTATATGAAATAATTTAAAAAAAAAATAAAGGCTTCTCAATATACCAGGTAAACTCTTGCAAACAATACTGTCAGCTGATCTTTCATCCCTCCCATTAATGTTTTGTGCACACCCATTCTTCCTATATTTTAAATTTATTCTTCTTATCTTATTTTCTATTTTTCTTGCACTTGTCCATTACGACTGTAATAGGTCACATTTTTTAAGGATTATTTTTCACTTTTTTTTTAATAAAATGGAATCGAAACTAGGTAAAACATCACCGCTTTCTTGGGACAAAACGTTGGCTGATTGGACCAAAACTTTCTGCAAACCTAATGAAAAAAACTATGAGACCCGGTGCCAATCGAATAAACTAAGTATCTGAGACCACACCTGTTTCTCAATCAGAAGCAAAAAACTGCATCAAAAATTTTATTCACTTTTTTTTTTCACAAAAAAGAAATGAGGAAAGTCCTTAGGCGTCATAAAGAAGTGCGCTAATTATGTTGGTTGTAGTTTACAATGAGTGTCACATTGCACAGTTGATTCTTTCCTATTAAATATTTTAACGTAAAAACATGTTGTGATTCATTTATTTCAAAATTTTGTCTTTATCGGTATAATTTATATTATACACAAATAGTTATTTTAATTTGTTTCATCTTGTATATTTTTATATTAAAACACCTATTTAATAAAAATACATTTTTAAATTAAATTAATCGTATTATTTTGACCCCATCATTAAAATTAATAGACAAGAATAGATACACCTATTGGTTTTCACGCAAATATGTCTAATGTATGACATAAATTATCAGCACTTTTTCTTTGTATTTACGTGTGGATTCATGGCCTCCGCTTTAATGGGTCCTCCGCCTAATTGGGACAAAACAAGCCCAATAAAACAGAGTCGACTGTATCGTACAACGTGGCATTCCATGGAGTTTGTTTTCTAATTTTCCTTCAAAAAAACAATTAGAAATGATTTTTTTCAAATGACTGCCTAAGTTCCCAGTGTTCGCACTCTAACCTACTGAAATCCCACTTAATTAAAATACACACATTGAGTATCATATCATATAGTGCACCAAGGGCATAGGTGAGGTTTGAAGTATATGAAATAATATTTAAAAAAAATAAAGGCTTCTCAATTTACCAGGTAAACCCTTGCAAACAATACTGTCAGCTGATCTTTCATCCCTCCAATTAATATTTCGTGCACACGCATTCTTCCTATATTTTGAATTTATTCTTCAGTACATATTTGAGTTTTGCCGCATTTTTGACTAGGGTAATCGCAGCAGTGATGGACATAGCTAAGGAAATTTTCTCCTTTTCTGCCGCCTAACTTCTTACTCATGTTGTGTACGTGTATGTAGTTGTGAACGTCTCCCTTAGATATTTAAAATATTTAGGATCTCCTTTACATGTTCCATGCTTTAAAGTTAAAAAAATCTGGCGCAACACACAACTTTCACTTACCAACTTACTTAGATTAGAGATTAATGCGTTTTGTTAATTGTCACTTCTCAAATGAACAGAACGGCTTTAATTATGAACAATGGTCTGTCATTAAAGGCGTACTCCGCTTTGGCTCAATGAGTTTTATGAGTTGACTGAATATTTTTCTTTTTTTCTCCTCTGTATGTTTCCTTGATTTTTATCATATCTCATATTTAGCCATTTCTTATTTTTAGGCAAAACGAGAGACAGTTAATTTTTCCATATAAACAAAAACAAGGGTACTTTAAAGGAAAACAAAAAATGCCCCTTCCCCATTTAAGCCCCCTCAGAACATTTTAATAACGATAAAGCTTAACTGATATTAAAGAACACCTTATTTTCATTAAACATGGCGAATTTGATCCAAATCATTAAAGCCGTTTTTGAGATAATCGGAAGAAAGGTATAAATTGGAAAAAAAGTTATGAAATAAAGTGCACCCTCCGGTTGATCAATTTTAATGAAATGTTGGCTATCACATCTTTGGCATATACATACATCAAATACCCAGTTTGATCAAAATCGTTAAAGCCTTTCTTGAGTAAATAAAAAAAACACGTGAAAATGATACAAAATTTATTAAGTAAAGTCCCCCCTCCGGTTGATCAATCTTGATGTAATGTTGGCTTTCGCATCTTTGGCATACACATACATCAAATACCCAGTTTGATCAAAATCGTTAAAACAGTTTTTGAATAACTAAAAAAAAACACATGAAAATTATACAAACTTTATCAAGTAAAGTCCCCCCTCTGGTTGATCAATTTTAATGAAATTTATACAGTCATATCTCGGGCATATAAATAGATCAAATACTCAGATTAATCAAAATCGTTAGAGCCGTTTTTGAGAAAATTAAAAAAAAAACTTAAAAAGTTATTAAATAATGTACCCCCTCCATTTGAGCAATTTTTTTGAAATTTTTGCTGTCACATCGCGGGCATATACATACACTAAATACCCAATTTCAGGTTCGCGTGGTTTATAGTTTTTGAGCTAGTCTGTTCACACACACACACACACACAGACACACACACACACACAGACACATACACAGACCATTTCGTGGAACTTAGTTAATTCGACTCAGGGGATCCCAAAACGTGTATTTCCGTTGAAAACTGGAAGTCGAAAATTTTCACGATCGCAATACTTCCACTTACTATATATTTCATATATAGGTAAGTGAAAGTAAAAAATATTCAGATTTGCAACATTAATCTCTATTTTACCAAAACAATTTTTTGCATTAATAATGGACACCCCAAATATCTAGAGATGGATAGGGGGTGGTACCAGTAATGGATATACTTCAGAAAACTTTAAAATCTTTATTAAACTATAAACAATTAGGAACAATAATTTTGATTAAATACCTTTTTAAATCGTATAAGATAGGAAAAATATTAGGAGGCCCATAAAGATAGTGATCTTGAGAAATAATACTGAGAAACATTCTGAAACCAACTTTTGTTTATTTCATTCAGACAGTTGTCAACAGTAAACATTGTTCTACAGCATTGAGAAACCTGGAAGCTGTAAACACAGTAGGAAGGAGGCTTATTGTTTGTATTCAAAGCCCAAGCTGTTCCTAATTGGTGTGCTTAACCTATATCCTTAATGTTTATTTGTACTAAATTTGTCCAATTTATCCTTATTTATATCCCTCAGTTCAATCACTATCACCTCATATGACAGTAGTAGCACACTTCGCAACATTCTAACAGATGACACAGTAATACATGCACTCAGAGTTTCCAGACGTACTATTCTGAAAGAAGGGAAAAAACGGAATCACCTTGAAAAAGAGAAAGAAAATATTCAAGAAAATCAACTATTCCCTGAAAATGATATCAATACACGGGTCAAAAACAACAGATCATAGTAAAAACCAGGAATTCTGGAAGTAAAATGTTTCAAGTTCTTCCATATTTATTTCCCACAAAACTTTACTTTTTTGTTTATTAGAGTTTCTGGGTGTGCTAGGTGAATTCTGCCTCAGGGAACACCAGGACTTATGGAATTTTCCATTTAACGGAGGTTTCCTTTTTGAAGAGATTCCACTGTTTATTGTACTTAAATTATTCAATCGTTTATTCATAACTTCTAAGTATTAGTATATACGACACATACTTATACATTTTAATTTTTTTTTAAGTTAAAAAAGTAAAAAAATGCTTTTCCATTTTTTAAATTTCTAAAACTGTATCCAACCCTTCAACCATTTCTCTACAAAACTGAAATTTTAAAATGAGCATTTAATGTAACATTATCTTTTTACATTAGTTTTGCATATTACGTTCTGATTAAGAAATTGCAAATTTACAAAAAGAGTGCCAACAGTTTTAATGTGTTGAAGAGAATATGTTTGTTGAAAATACCTAATTAATAGTTTTTAGCTGTAGATTAGCTAGTAGCCCTCTGCGGAAAATTATTGATTATTGATAGTTTGTACCTATATACATACTGTTTTACTAGTTATAATGAGCCATTATGTAATCATTTACATAATTTATTAATTATGTTAACTTACTATGTTAATTAACTTTTAATTAAAATTTAATTATTTTATTGTCTATTACAGTGTGAAGATTTAGACCCTCAAGGGAAAATCACGACCTCAGTCCAGACTGTTATCACTTTAAGCAAACTTGTCACCGCACAGGCTATGCAACAATGCCTTCAGTTCCTATACACCGGTACAATCGATCCCAAATTCACTCAGTTACAGGTAAATATGATTTTTTTTTTTTTTTTTTTTATAATTGAATGCAAGACTTATCTTCAATTTATATTTTAAGTTTAAAAATATATCTTTTTGTTATTTTATTTTTCAGAACTCTTCTGTTGGATTATTACTGGTAATGATCATAGGCACTTTTAGAATTTGCTGTTTTTAAATTTTTGCTAATTAAAGTTTCAGAAAAATCTAGTGGAAAAACATTTATAATAAGGAAATTTACATCTGTTACAGGAAATACGACAAGCAGCTGAATTCATGGAACTACCAGAGCTCTTGGTTTTTGTATCAAATTTACAATCACACGAAGAATTTTTGAATCCAGAGCTGAAGCAAAGGTACAAACAGGTAAGAAAAGTTTTTTTGGATATTTAAAGGTTTAGATAATTACTTTCTTTAATTTTATTTTTTACTAAGATTCTATTGGGTTGTTCAATAATTAATGCCGTTTTTTTCTCATAGATAGCTTGAACTTTATATTTCATGAAGTAGACAAGATTAGAAAAGATGTAATAGATAAGATATCTGAGTGTCATTAGTAAGGAACAAGTTGGTTAAAAATACAGTTGAAAATGAACAATCATAGAGAGCATTATCGACATATTTTATTGTTTTACTTCTGGAAGGGCAAAAATGCAGTGCAAGCTCGGAAGAAATTATGTGAAGTTTATTGTGAGGACTGCCTTACTGAACGCTAGTGTCAGCGTTGGTTTGCTCGCTTTCGCTCAGGAAATTTTAATGTCCAAGATGAACCACATACTGGTCGTCCAACCACTAACGATAACGACAAAATAAAGGCGATAATTGAAACTAACCGGTGTATGACAACTCAAGAGATAGCACAGAAGCTCGACATATCGAATTCAACCATTTACTTGCACTTAAAACAGCTTGGTTACGTAAACAAACTGGATGTTTGGGTTCCTCACAAGTTAAAGGATATCTACCTCACCAAACATATGCGACTCTTTGCTAAATCGTAACCAAAATGACCCATTTATAAAAAGAATCATAACAGGTGATGAAAACTTGATTGTTTATGATAACGTAGTCCGAAAACGATCATGGACCAAGCCAAATAAGCCCCCACAATCGACATCCAAAGCCAATATTCACCAAAAGAAGATTGTGCTTTCTGTGTGGTGGTATTACAAGGGTATAGTCTACTTTGAGCTGCTTCCAAGAAACCAAACTATTGATTCGAATGTCTACTGTAGTCAACTATCAAAATTGAACGAAGAGATCAAGAAAAAACGCCCTGAACTGGCCAATCGCAAAGGCGTGATGTTCCATCATGATAACGCCAGACCCAACACCTCTCTGACAACCTTATTTATGAAAATTAACAGAGCTCAATTGGGAACTGATGCCACATCCACCCAATAGCCCTGACTTAGCACCATCAGATTACCTTTTGTTTCGCTCCCTTCAAAACCATTTGAATTATAAAAGTTTCGATTCAGATGAGGCTATAAAAAATGAGTTGGACAAGTTCTTCCCTTCTAAAAATCAAGACTTCTTCGAATGTGGAATTTTTCAACTTACCGAAAGATGGCAAAAGGTCATCCAACAAAATGGTCAATATATCATTGATTAATGTTTGTTGTTAGTAAAAATAAATTAAATTTTAAAAATATGAAAAAAAACGACATTTATTATCAAACAACCCGATATATTGTTCTAGGAATTGTGATAGTTTTTTTTTTTTTTTTTTACTTTCACTTACCTATATATGAAATATATAGTAAGTGGAAGTATTGCGATCGTGAAAATTTTCGACTTCCGGTTTTCAACGGAAATACACGTTTTGGGGTCCCCTGAGTCAAAATAACCAAGTCCCGCGAAATGGTCTGTGTGTGTGTGTGTGTGTGTGTGTGTGTGTGTGTGTGTGTGTGTGTGTGTGTGTGTGTGTGTGTGTGTGTGTGTGTCTGTGTGTCTGTGTGTGAACAGACTAGCTCAAAAACTATAAACCGTGCGAACCTGAAATTGGGTATTTAGAGTATGTATATGCCCGCGATGTGACAGCATAAATTTCATCAAATTTGCTCAAAGGGAGGGGGTACTTTATTTAATAACTTTTTAAGTTTTTTTCGATTTTCTCAAAAACGGCTCGAACGATTTTGATTAAACTGAGTATTTGATCTATTGATATGCCCGAGATATGACTGTAAAAATTTCATCAAAATTGATCAACCGGAGGGGGGAGTTTACTTAATAAATTTTGTATTATTTTCACGTGTTTTTTTTATTTACTCAATAACGGTTTTAACGATTTTGATCAAACTTGGTATTTGATGTATTTATATGCCCGAGATACGACTGTAAAAATTTCATCAAAATTGATCAACAGGAGGGGGGACCTTACTTAATAAATTTTGTCCGATTTTTACCTTTTTGATCGATTATCTCAAAAACGGCTTTAACGATTTTTATCAAATTCGTTATGTTTAATGAAAATTAGTTGTTATTTAATATCAGGTAAGCTTTATCATTATTAAAATGTTCTGAGGGGGCTTAAATGGGGAAGGGGCTTTTTTTGTTTTTCTATAAAGTACCTTTGCTTTAGTTTATATTGGGAAATTATCTGTCTCTCATCACGCTTAAAAATAAGAAACGGCTAAATATGATATATGAAGAAAATCAAGTAAACATATACAGGAGAAAAAAAGAAAAATATTTCGTCAACTCATATAACACCTTGAGCTCACGCATGCGCCGTACGCCTTTAATGACAAACCAATGCGTTATAATTAAACTGTTCTGTTCATTTGAGAAGTGGCAATTAACAAAACGCATTAATTTCTAATTTAAGTAAGTTGGTAAGTGAAAGTTGTGTGTTGCGCGCACGCACCAGATTTTTTTTTTTTTTTATAAGGGTCTTTTCTTCCTAAATTGAAGTTTCACAAAGCCAAATTTATCTTTACTAGAAGTAAGGAAGTGAGGTTAAGAACATATAATATGCTGAACAAGTAAATTTTAGTTGTGGGAAAGGAAATTAAAGGTAAAAAAGCTGATTGGTAGATCGAGGATAAGTGCTGTAGGGCTGCAGAACCGGCTGGATCTGCCCATGTCATTAATATCCTATGCAAATTATTTGCAATTTTACTGTTCTTAACAAAAAAATTATCAAAACTTTCATTATTATTAAGAGTGGTACAAATTTTTATTCTATGATTAAAAAGTTTTTTAATTAAATATTATTGACAAAGATAATTTTTTTGTGCTAGGCTGTCCGGGCTCGTCTGAGAGACCTGTGCCTTAACCAGGGGCTCTTTGCGGATGTGATGTTCCAGCTGGATGACGGCTGCTTGCCCGCTCACCGTCCCCTCCTTATGGCTCGCTGCGACATGATGAGGGCAATGTTCTCGGGCGACTTTCGCGAAGGAACAGCCAAAGTAGTGAGTACTCTCCCACGTATACATATTATTTCTACAAAATTTCATCATCTGTATAAATAAAGATGAAATTCTGTTTGTTTGTTTGTTTATTAGTTTGTTTGTTTGTTCTTTATTGTAATACATACCGTTTGTCCAAAATTCTCCAAATTTCGCTCAGTGGTTCTTTGATACCAGGTGGGAACACCTGTCCATATTAAAATTGCATAACTTCAGCCGATCTTCAGCTGATATTCTTTTTTGTTATAAAAATCGTAATGATCTTGCTTTACAATGTTTCTTTACGAAATTATCCGTTTCATTAGAAAAATGAAATCCACCGGGTGAAACCAAAACATACAGCTAGTAATCTATATAAATAAAGATGAAATTCTGTTTGTTCTTTATAAAAATCCATACCGTTTGTCCTAAATTCTCCAAATTTTGATCAGTGGTTCTTTGATACCAGGTGCGAACACCTGTCCATATTAAAATTGCATAACTTCAGCCAATCTCTGGGTATATTCTTTATGGTTATAAAAATCGTTATGATCTCGCTTTACTTTAGGTTTTTACGAAATCGACCGTTTGATTTTGAAGAGGCCAACTAGGCCTGGTAAGGCTGTTCCTCCAGAATAGACCGGGTTCCACATTTTAAGGCTGAACGAGTCCTTTTCGAGTTATTGGCCGACGAGTGCACGTCTCCCCGCTACTCGCTTCTGGCTCTCTCTTCTGTCCTAACGAAATTTTCTTGACCCACCCTTTTCTCATTGTTTTTAGCGACTGGATTTCTTCTTTGTTCTTTGATATTTGGTACCTGATTGATTTATGGAAAGAACCCGGACTGTTTATATGGTTAATTGAAATCTATCACCTCCTTGTTCATCCCCTTCTGCCCTTACGGCTTTCCATGCCTGGAATCCCTATTGTCCCCCGTGATTTGCCCTTTGGTTACAAATATTTTATTGGTGCTCTTTTTTTTTTTTTTTATTTAGCCCTGAAGAAGACCTGAACGTCGGGTCGAAACGTCAGCACAATATATATGTTATTGCACATATAGTGTTTTCATTTGACTGCAACCCCAACCATTTCCATCACATTTAATTCTATGGTCAACTAATTACCTTCATTATTTTGTTTTAGTGTGGATTTTTTTGAATTTCTTTTTATTTTGCATTTGGGCAAAGAACCTCCATTTTTTAGTAATTTCTTTATTTATTATATAAGTTGTTTACATTGTGGGTAGTTTTTCCCCCATCTTCAGAACATTTATAATTATAGTGTTAATTCACAATTTGTCTTATTTGCTAATCCTGAGTTAAGATTATTCAAAATAATCTAGTTGTTAGACGTCGACATTAGTTAGTTAGTTTCTAGTTAAGTACAGTCGACGGCTTCTTTTATACGGTCTGCATGCAAACAACCAGAAAGGTCTATAATGCTCCAAACCTGCGATCATGCACTAATGCATGACTGCAATAATTCCAAGTAGTTATAGAACTTTGTACAACATAACAGAAATAAATATCAGTTCTGTTTTCTTCCATCAAAATATTAATGACTCGTTCAACAGTTAACGGGTTTCCCGGATGACGTTGTTCTCCCATCTTAGACATGGTCTACCAACTCCTCTTGTCTTATTAATAAATAAATAAATTAATATATACATATTTACACACTAATTTACAGATTGGTTAAATGGTATTTATATTTCCTTAAAAAAAAAAAAAAAATAATAAAAAAATAAAGTAAAATATATCAGGAAAATAAGTACTGCCATCGGTTTAAAAAGGACGCTGGATGGCTATGAAGTTATGATATAATCGGGATTTAAAAAAAAGGTGGAGAGGGTATTGGAATTACAGATGGAAGTGGGAATGGAATTCCATAACGAGGTGGACCGGATAATGAAAGATCTATCGAAAGCTGACGTTCGGTGGGCCGGTGTATATAGATCTGAAGGCCTAGAGCGGGTATTGCGGGAATGTACCGAGGATTAGGGATGAAGAAGTTAGGAGATATATGATGGACGGCAGGATCGGATAACTTGGAAAAGGAAGGAGGCCAGGAAATACTTACGGCAGTAGGAAGGATATAACCACTTTAACTTATCATAAAAAGGTGAGACGTCTCTTGGAATCCCGAATATAATTCGGATAGAACAATGTATTAAACGTTTTAGTTTTGTGTCGAGATCCCCTGAGATACCCTCATACACCATGCAACAATAGTCAAAGTGGGAGATGACCAAAAGTCTGCGTGTTTCGAAAGGGAAAAGGTCACGGAAATGGTTTTGTTGCTATAAGGTTGAGATGGTGCGACGGGAAATATAGAGCTTCCCCTTGAGCAGCTTTCTCCTTTTGGCATTCTGGCTATGTGGCCAGCCCAACACAGCCTTCCAACTTTAAGGTCATACAGGGCTGCATACAATTGAGGTCTGTTGATGCTGTCATATGCACTCCTGAAGTCTATAAACAGGTGGTGGGTGGTCATCCTGTACTCTTGAGACTTTTCTAATATCATCCGGGGGCTAAACATCTGATTAACTGTGGACCTTCCTCCTCTGAACCCTGCCTGATACTTACCAATCACCCTCTCAGCCATCGGGAGGCGTTTGCAGTAGATGATGTTCGAAAAAATCTGATAGGCATACTGAAGGAGTGAAATTCCACGATAATTGGACCAATCTAGGATATTACCCTTCTTGTGCAGTGGATAAATTATGGCTTTCTTCCACTGACCTGGCATCTTCTCTTCAACCCAGATGGTGAGTATGATGTTATAGAGGGCTCTCTGAAACTCCTCACCACCATGCTTAGGAAGCTCAGAAGGAATCCCATCCTCTCCTGTGGCTCTGTTGATGGCTTCAACATCTTCACATGTCGGGGGTCTGGGGGATCCGGATCATGCTCAGCACTTGGGATCACAAAGTCCTCCGGGACTCCTTTAACCTCGTTTAGCGCATCAAAGTGATGGTTCCATCGAACCTAGAATCTCTTCCTTCTCTGTGATCATGGAGCCGTCTTCTTTTATGACCCTTGGTTTGAATAATTTTCTACTCACTATCTTGTAAAATGCTCTCGAGTCATTCTGCCTCCGTTGCTCCTCCATCTCTTCTAGCTGCCGCTTCTCTCCCATTCTCTCTACTTTCTTCTGTGAAGTCTCTTTTCCTCCCTTCTTATGTTGCTATATTCTTCTGAGGCCCTTCTCGTGGACCGCTTCTGACCTATGTTTCTGAAGGCTTAATTCTTTGCATCTGTGGCAACTGCATACTCAGCGTCAAACCTAGTTCCTCTCCTGCCTGTTATACAATTCGAAAGAGGGTGTTCCATTGTTATTCTACAGAGCCTTCTGATCAACATGGGCCAGTCACTCTTTCATTCAACATCAATGCACTGACTTCAGGGTCTTAAATGGTGAAGACAAAGTTTCTTTCTATAAAATACCTTTGATTGTTTATATTGTGTATATGAAGAAATCAACTGTCTCTCATTATTCCTAGTAATGAGAAATGGCTAAATATGAAACATGAAAAAAATAGATAAACATTTATAGGAGATAAAAAGAAAAATGTTTCCGTTAATGAGTGCAGTAATATGTAGGTACAATATATCGTTGGAAAGCTGAGAATTTCAGAAAGAATAATGTTTAGTTTATAAAGTTTTAAAATACATGTATGCACAAGAAATTCTTACTTTCTACTTTTAATTTTATTTGGTATTTTAAAAATAAAAGTGATTTATATTATATTTTAATTTTTTTAAAGAAATAAAAAATATTTTTATTTTTATTTTAAGAAAGAGCCTAGGTCTGGAAACAATGACTCTTCTACATCATCATTGATGATAATGTTGGATTTTCATTTCATCTTATATTACACAGGTCTACAGTGGTTTTGGTGCCAGGTTTTATAGCTGATTTTGAGTATGATTGGTGTGCTGAATCCAAATTTAGCATTAGTTTTCCTCTATCAGCTCTAGTTGTTTAGGCATATAAATGGTGTGACTTACCTCTTAAAACATAATTACTCGAATACATTTGCAGGAGGAAAAAAACAAAGATATTAAAATTCTTTACATAAAACATTTTAAATCAATTAAAACCATACAAACACACACATTATTTACGTAATCACTTTTTAACTAAACCAATTACATATCACACTTGGAAAGCTTCTTCTGCTTGGTTTTCTTGAATTTTTCGTCAAACAGTCTCGTTTTAGGTTCCAGCAGTACCAGGTCTGCAAGTTTAAAATGTCGTTTTAATTCCAATAGAATGCGCTCTTAGCCTATTGAAGGATTTGCTTATCTCTAAACGTTATTTTGTTTGTTAGTCATTTGTTTACAAAAGTCAGTTGTTTTTAAGTCGTTTACGTGGACGTATCATACCTTTCTTTGGTGTTAAAAATGTCTAATTTTAAGCCAAATAAAGAGCATTTGCGGCATGTCATGATTTTCTTATTCAATCAAAAGAAAAAGGCATCTGAATGTCATCGAATTCTTGTTGAGACTTATGGCGATCTTGCTCCAACCGTCAAGACATGTGAACGTTGGTTTCAAAGTTTCAAACGTGGTGATTTTGATGTTACTGATAAAAAACGAGAAAATCGACCAAAAAAGTTTGAGGACGTCGAATTGCAATCTTTATTAGACGAAGACAATACCCAAACCCAACAAATGATGGCAGACCAGTTGAATGTCACTAGGCAAGCCATTTCCGATCACCTGAGAGCTATGGGAAAAATTCAAAAGGTTGGAAAATGGGTTCCACATGAATTGGACGAACGACAGATGGAAAAACGAAAAACTGTGTGCGAAATGCTGCTTTTACGCCACGAAAGAAAGGGTTTTTTGCATCGAGTTGTAACTGGCGATGAAAAATGGATTTATTTTCAGAATCCCAAACGAATAAAATCATGGGTAACGCCAGGACAACCATCCACATCGAGTGCAAGACCGGATCGTTTTGGGAAGAAGACAATGCTGTGTGTGTGGTGGGATCAGAAGGGAGTAGTCTACTACGAGCTTCTCAAACCCGGCGAAACAGTCAATACCGACCGCTACCGACAACAAATGATCAATTTGAGTCACGCATTGATCGAAAAACGCCCAGAATGGGCTCACAGGCACGCCAAAGTCATTCTTCAGCATGATAACGCTCCTGCACATTCAGCCAGATTGACTAAGGAAACGATTTCTCCGCTTGGTTGGGAACTCCTACCCCACCCGCCGTATTCACCTGACCTGGCGCCTTCTGATTATCATCTCTTCTCATCGATGGGACACTCATTGGCTGAGCAACACTTTAACAATTTGGAGGATGTAAGAAAATGGCTCGATGAATGGATTTCAAATAAAGATGAAGCATTCTTTTGGAATGGTATCCATAAATTGCCCGAGAGATGGACAAAATGTGTAGAAAGCGAGGGCCAGTACTTTGAATAAAATATATTATACTTTTTTTTTAAATTACTGTGTATATATTTTAAGAAATAAACGACATTTTAAACTTGCAGACCTGGTAATCTGGCATCATGCGGGTATCCCATGATCCAGTTGAGCATTTCAAAAGTATACCATAACAAAAAGTAATTAAAATGATTTGCCAGTGGGAAAAATTAGACTAAAAGGCGTGATTACTAGATGTTATTATTTTTTAATTCTTACAAACAATTATATATACTAGGTTGTTACAAAAGTCCTTGTTCACAAAATTAATTTTATTCAAATGTGAGTACAAAATTTACAAATCAAATTTATTCTTCAAAATACAGGCCATCATTTTCAACTACTTTAACCCATCTTTCAGCCAAAAGTTGTATTTGATGTTGATACCACTCTGCAGTTTTCGGGGCAAAGAACTCCTCGCATCCAGATTTGACATCATCGAAGTTTTCGAAGCGCCGACCTTTCAAAAAATGCGCCATTGACCTGAAAAGTCCATAGTCAGACGGTGTGACGTCTGGGCTGTAAGGAGGGTGGGGCAAGACGCTAATACCGTTCATTTTTGAAAATTTTCCTTTAACTAATCGTGAGCGATGAGCAGGGGCGTTGTCTTGCTGAAATAACGCTTGCTTCCTATTAATCAAAGCGGGGTATTTCACTTTTAAAACTTCATATACCCTATCGAGCTGTTCACAGTATAGCTCAGCGTTGATAGCCCTGCCCTCTGGAACCAGCTCGAAGTGATCTAGGACGACCTGATCTAGGTTCATCTTCAAGGCTTGTATTCCCAGAATTAAACCGCCTGAACCAAAATGTGGCCGTGTTTCGATGCACCACACTTTCCCCTTCCACTGCACAAATTTCCTCGGCTGAGGCCTTTGCACTAAAACCTTTTTTCCAATAATGCCTAAGAAGGCCGCGGATGACAAATTTTTCTTCCGACATTTCTAGTGAAATTTAATAAATTGAATGAAAGGCAGGGACAGTTGGCGTACATAGATAATTAGAGGATTAGTTAATGTAAACATTGACATAAGAATTGTATTCGTCAAGAGATTAAATAAGGATTAAATTAGAGACCTCAATGTAAACAACTTGATATGCACAAGGACTTTTGTAACAACCTAGTAGCTAGCTAATAGTTTAATACTCTAAAATAAGGAGAACAGCGTGCTAAAATAATTCATTTACATATCTATTTCGGATTGTGTTATCTATCTCATAGGTATTTAAATTTAAATAAAACTACTGTTAAGGTATACTGAAGCTAAAAAAGTAGAGCTGACAGAAAAAATCTGATTGCATTATTGGAAGCATAGTTAAAATCAGCTATTAGATTCTAGGCACCAAAAAAAATTAAGATTTTTGCCATGGCAACGGTTACTTTTTAAGAACAATATGATTACTCTTTTAAATAACCTCAAAATTAATTGATAAACATTATATTTAACTGAATAATTATTTACAAAAAACATATGTCACTTTAATTTCCTGAGGGCATAAACTTGATTATATCACTTAATATTTGGTCAAAATAATCACATTTTGCGTATCTTTAATAACATTTAGTAACAGCCTTGCGTAAAAACTTTATGGCAGAATCTTCATCATTTATCTTCCTAACCAAATCTAACAATCCCATTTTAATAATAACTTTTTCACAATATAATATTAAGTATCAATAAAAAGAATGGTTAATTTAACACATGTTTCAGTAAAACAATTAATACCCAGTTATTTTGATGGATACAATTCAATAACATTTAAGGTTAAGTCAATGATAATCATAAGTAACTGTTACCAAGGCAAAAATAACTGGAGGTAGGCTTCTGAAACAGACCCTAGAGCTGTGTTATTATTATCTATTCTAGAAGCTATTCCATAATAACATCACTAGGGAAAAAGAATATAAAGACTGGGAAATATCTGTGTTTTTTTTTTTTTTTAACTGAGCAATAATTAATAACATAAATTATTTTATTTACAGAGTTATATACATATTTTTTATTAAAAATAACAGATGACCATTTATTTTATACAAACACATAGAAAAATATTAAGATACATACAAACATTAAACTATTTAGTCAAAATTCGACATCCATAAAAAATACTTAAAACATCTAAACATTTATAAAACATTTAAAACAGCAAATAGAGAATATAAAATTACAGATTATAGAAAAATGGGATCACATATTAACCGTGTCTTTTCCATGGTGAAAGGCCATTTTTTGGTCCCCACCTTCATAATATCAATAAGGGTTTCGTTAACATCAAGAACATTACTCTAACAGCCAACATTTAGATTATCAACATTTTAGGAATTAATGTTTACTCTCCAGCAATTTACAGCTGAGCATATACTACATAAAATTATACTTCTTATACTAAAAAACAGAGTTCATTGATAACTATCTTGGCAGAATCCTCAATCAAAAAGGAAAAAAAGGTATTCTTTTTAAGTGTTGGGCGTAGGAATAGGAGATGAAAGCAATTCTGTTGTTCAGTTTTATTTCTGTGGAGAATATTGCTCTCTGGTTGGGGTTGTGAAATTAATATGATACTTTAATATCTTAAAAATACTTATTTTTTCATCATTTTTTTTTTTTTGTATGACTAGTTTCTATATTTTTTCTTTTTATGTACTCAAGTTAGGTATTGACAGATCGGAATCAGGATTTTTATCATCATATCTTCTTCTTCTTTTCTTTTTTTTTTTTTTTTTTTTTTGAGGATTCTTCACTGATAGTCAATTTCTGTAATGAATTCGGAAATAGAAAGGTTTTTCAGTTTCGATTAAGTTACATTTACTTTTTTTATTCTATTTATTCTTCATTTTGTTCAAATGTGTCACATCCCCTATAGGCCACTATTATATTTTCATTTAATTTAACTGTAGGATCGTTATTATTGTTTCACAGCAAACATTTAGATATGAGTTCAACAACATCTATAAAATTAACATTTGTTAATTTGGAGCTGTACAGATACTACGTATAAACAATATTTTTTTATAATAAAAATAGAGTTCGTTATTAGGTACCTAATCTGAGTCTTCAAACAAATAAATGTTTTCTTGTTTGATATATGGGACAGGAGTAGGATTTGGAGACTGTCTATATCGGGGTTTGGATTTGTTTTTCGTGAACAAAATCGCTGTCCTTCTGTTGACCTCAGATTGAGGTAATGAGCTCTCTGAGAGAGAATTATCTCTTAAAAATACTTTATAACTGTCTTCTTCTTTATTCAGCGTCCTCTTCTTCTTTGTAGCTGCTCTTCTCGGTTTCTTTTTCTTTGGTACATTAGATTGTGTATGGCTGATTTCTACAGGTTCTTCTTTGATAGCATTTCTCAAATCGTACGTTACCTGATCAGAATTCTTTGTGTTTTCTTCGTGTTTCCTTTTATTTGTTGCTGGATGGTACGAGCTTGTCGACGGGCCTGGGTCCTCTCCGTAGTAATCGATTTCTGTTGCGAATTCCGTCACAGAAGGGTTTTCATACGGCTCAGATTTTATTTGAGGTGAAAGCGGTTCGGGCATATCATTCTCAGATTCCTCATTTTGTTCGCTGTTTATTCTATGCAAGTCTGCAACATCTCTGTAGGCCATTTGAAATTTTTCTCTACTGATTTCCTTTAATTTTGTTGCAGACTTATATATCTTAGTTCTTTTGGCGTAGCAGGTGATGCGACTTGATATCATCGCCTGAAAATCACTTTCATATTCCTCTAGGCTTGAATACTGAAATGTGTCAACTTTGGATCTTATTTGGATGAAATCCGTAGGTTTTGCACTCACCGCCTCTGAACCATCTACAGCTTTAGAGAACAAATTGTCTGTGTCTAATTTTATCAAATTTTCAGTAAATTTTCTTAAATAGGTTATCAAAGGAGCGAACTGGAACTCTAAGCATTTGTACTTCACCAATGCAAGTTCATTCTTTAGCTTTTCTCTCTTCCGTATTAATTCACATAGTAGGCGAACTTTTTCTAAATCTTGACGAAATCGCCAAAGTTCTTGGTACTTCCTGGTTTTGCTAGCTGTATCATCATCTTTACTCTTTTCCACCTGTGCAATAGAACATTCTGCATTTGTGTCTATACATTTTTTGGGAGTATCAGTATTTGTCACTTTAATTTTTTCTTGTTCTAAACGCAAGGATTTGGAAGGTATCATTGATACACCCTTTCGAAGATGTCTCTTTAAGGCCCAATATGCTATAAGTTTTCGAATGAAAATATTTTTTCTCTCAAAATCGACTAGATCACTAATCTCCTTGATCTTTTCAATTGGTATTTGTGGAACTAAAACTACGTTTGAGCATAAGCTTTTTGTTACCTGTGACTTTAATTTATTAATGTGATTAGTATTTTCACAACCGCATTTCGAATCTTCTCTCGGTTTGTGTTTTGGACAATATATACCATGGACACCTTGTTTCTTATAACCAGGTGAATTTATCTTCATCATCATCGCATACCCTGCTTGCTGTGCGCATGTAGCATGAAAAGCTACAGAGCATGTTCTATATTTACACCTTATACAAGCCCCAATATCCTTACTTTTGCATATACTGCATACCAAATTCCACCTCGAAGAGGGAATTCTCTCAATACAACATATTGGATCTAAAAATATAGAATTGGAAAACTGTACCTCTGGAACCCAAATCGCACAAAGGATATGGCACCAAAATCCACGATCTGTCTGTTTGAATGCTCCGGAGGCTTTTGGGCAAAGGACGCAGCAAAGGAGTTGGGATGGAGAATGAAAGCACCGCCTACACAGCCACTCACCCTCCGGGACGTAAGGAACACCATAACACTCTTGGTGAACCGCTACATTACACATATCACAGAACAATATTTCATTTGATACGTAGCTCATTCCACCCGTGCAGATGTAACACACCGCCTCATCGTCGGATATCTCTTCTACCCGCTTTCCATCGAAGTAGGATTTCCTCTCAAATCTAGATTCCTTCTCAAAGCGATCCATCAAAAACTCAAATACTTTTGTGTCCACGCTGTCCATATTTGCCAAGTTTCTCTTTTCGTTCAATAAACCCAACCATGCTACATCCTCATCATCCATGTCGTACTCCACTTTCGAATCAATTTCATCAAGCGTCGATGGCTTGAATAGGATATAATGATCCGGCTTATTTGGCATGTCATGGATGAAATATCCTGGAACTAATCGATAGTTCGGTTGGGGTAGATTGCTTAGTTCGGTTTCTGTCAAACCGTATTGTATTTGAGATTTCGAAGTGGAGCAGGAGGGATAAACTTGATTGTATAAAGCCTTATCAATGATCGGGATGCTTTCTTTTGCAAGGAGCTTATCTGTGTAATTAGTGTTGTGTAGTTTTCTTCTGCTTCCATTTCGGTTGCTCCTTGATGGCATCTTTCTGCAAAAAAAAATTTATAACAATTAAAGTGAAATAATTTCTAATTTTTTTCTTGAATATCTATTAATATCTCTATTTATTTTTTAATAATAGGTTGATAAATAATCAGGATTTTCAGTTTGATCTTTTTTTTATTTAGGAAAGGCAACGTTTCGATCCGTACATGAGGATCTTCATCAGTGCTAAAAAGAAGACAAATGTATGAGTATCTTTGCTAGAAGGTTACAATTAAATGTTTATCATGTAATTATTCATTATAGAGAGTAATAAAAAGGAGTAACAGAATAATGGAAACCAAATCCAACTGATGGTATGTTTACATGGCGGACACTTAACAAAACTGATAATTATATAAAAGATGGTAAGCATTATACATGAATATTTAAATAAGTAGCTGGTTAGCAAGATAAAATAAAATCTGATATTTACTTATTTAAATATTCATGTATAATTTTACTATCTTTTATATAATTATCAGCTTTGTAAAGTATCCATGTCATGTAAACATACCATCAGTAAGATTTGTTTTCCATTACTCTGTTACCCCCTGTTGTTACTATATATAATTAATAACTCCGTGATAAACTATTTAATTTTCATCTTCTAGCATAGGTACTCATATATTGTCTTCTTTTTAGCACTGATGAAGATCCACAGGTAGGGATCGAAACGTTTGCTTTCCTAAATAAAAAAAGATCAAACTGAAAATCCTCACTATTAATCAACCAATCGTAAAGAAAAAAACAGTTGACTATTATACACCTCTAAAATTTTTTTTTTTTTTTAATATAATATTTTTATGAGAAAGGAAACTTGTAATTTAGCTCAAAGACTGTTTGTTACAATGCCTCTATTTCATTCTGATAACTACAAATTTATCTTGCTTTATCACATTCAAAAGTTTTTATACCTGAAATTTAACTCTGATAATTTTTACTTCATTATTTTTTTATTTCATTAAATGAAGGCTAAAACGTATCACTCGTCCACTGCAAGATTAGTCTAACTCAAAAAAAGAAAATTTTCAGGAGATCCAATTTAAGGTTTCCCCCCCCCCCTTCCTTTGCTATCTGGAACTTTTTTTTTTTTTTTTTTGCTAAAACTTTGGTTAAACAAATAAGAGAACATCATTAAAATTTATTTATTGTAAATAAAAAAACAAATATTGGAGTAAAATCAAATTATTTGAGTAATTATATTTAGCAATTTAACATCATGTAATAAAGCGTCAGCAGGCCCCGAGGAATTATATGTTTTTCCACGAAGCTGACTGTCCATGGACCGATCCCCCGAGCGGCTACTGACATCCCGGAAAATACTACACACGGGGGGTTATCATTCTTACGACCGGTCGGTGTGAGTCACCTCCAGTAGGATGATGGGCATCACATACCCGCGAAGAGGAGGGAGAAAGGCTTGGACTGCGTGGCTTTCTGTGGTGGGCGGTCACCCATCCAAGTTCTAATCATGCTCAAAGTTGCTCACCTTTGATTATCTGTTTATAGTGCCCTTGCCCCCAACCATCCAGACCCCTGGCCGATAAAAATTATATTCAAACATTATAATGGTTAATATGAAATGGGTAAAGTGAGGATGATAAGCAGCTATGATAACATGCTAGCATTATATGATTTCCCCCCCAAAGACAGGGAAATGAGATAAATGAATAAATAAGCAAGTGAAAAATTCATTGTGAATTGTGTTACTAGCAGTTAGGGGCGGATCCACCACGAATGTAGCCCAACATTAGAAGTTAACTTGGGAATCGCATGCGCAGACTGTGACTTCAATTTGGTGGCCAATAGAAAGGCTTACTAAGACAGTTGGCTTATCAACCTTACTTTGTTGTTAGTTCAAGCTTTATATTTCCAAGTATTTGTTGTTAATGCAAGTGTTTTTGTTTTTTGTTAGTTTGATGTTGTGTCCTAAACAGCAGAAAATGTCAACACCTTCGTGCAGTTATAAGCATGGGCGGATCCAGCCAATAGTAAAGGGTGGGGCTGCAGTCCTAAAGGGGGAGGAGCTGCAGCCCCACAGCCCTGCATTTGGATCTGCTAATCAGCTTTTTTACCTTCATGTTCCTTTCCCACAACTAAAATTCTAATTGTTCTGCACATTATTTGTTCTTTAACTTGCTTCCTTACATTAAGGAAAGGCAAATTCTATCTTTAAATGACGAAAAAATTTCCAAAGGAAGGGGCTGCAGTCCCCCCCCCCCTTGGATCCGCCAATGGTTATAAGACTCCTAAAAAGAAAGTGTCAATTTTGTTATTATATTTTGATTAAGTTCGTGAGTGTATTACATTGTATTGATTTTGAGAATAATTCTATTAAAGACTGTTTTTGTTTATAAATATTTTAAATTATTTTGTTTTTTTACATATAAAATTTTTGAGTTTATAAAAATTAAGTTTTTTTTTTATTATTAATTCAAATATTATACGAAATTGATAATTATTTCATGAAATATAGTATCCTCGTATTGATTTTAATGTTCTCTCTCTCCATCTGTTTGTCATAATTGATAACATAACCTGACCCACTTCAAATTTAGCGCCAAAGCGGAAGTGGGCATGGCTTATTTAAGCTCCGCCCTCAGGTAAACTTCTTAAGGTGCCTTTACACTGTGCGAGCCTCGCCCAAGAACATAAATCCCTTCAACCTTGCCGTACCGGCGTACCACAAACAGCTATTTACACTTGAACGCGAAGTCGAGCGAACAATGATGTATCACCGCACCCATATGCACCTTAATATAATAATTTTAATTACAAAGACGGCTAACTTGGATCTAGCGGCTGCTTTGGCTTTTGCTCTAACTTGTTATGGATAAAAGCAACGTCAGAAAAATGCTAAAAGAAGGTCTAGAAGGTTATCCTAATTAACTCAAAAGCAACACTAGCGCTATTCAGGCGAACAGATAAAGCACCAGTTCGAGTTCGTGTCTTATTTAGATTAGCCGAACACAGTTCCGAACTTACTGTTCGAGGCACCTGAAGGGTTGGCATGTTATAAAAAACCACCCCCTCTCTCTTTTATTCTCATTTTCTCTCCTCCTAAACCTTTTTTAACTGGTTCAAAGAATAACCTTGTTTATGTCAGTAAACACATTAGGCGAGCGCAAGCGACGGTGCTGCTTCTTTCAGGAACTAGAGAAACGTGGATAGAAGCCGGACCAATACCTGGGATTCATAGGGTTTTTTGGCGTTTTTAATTTATTTTTCCATAATTAAAACCCGATTGAGCAAAAAATTATTTGAAAAATGTCTAATAGGTATTGCTCGGTCCCTCATTGTTCAATTAGAAAATCAAAAGACGTGTAATTCCATTTATTTCCAAAAAATAAAAAGCTTCTTAAAGGGTGGATTATAAAATCAAGAATAGATGAGCCTGTTTCGAAACATATGACGATATGTAGTCTTCATTTTAAAGAAAGTGACTATATTTATTCAGGTAAATATTAGTATTTGACATTTTATTATTGCAAAATGTTAGTTTTATGCAAATAACATTGGGACCATAGTGTCATAGATTTGTTTTTCTTTTTTAATTTTCTCCATTTTTGTATTACATCCGTTGTGCTTAATTGTTCCAAGTTTTCAATGCAAAGACTGAAAGTTTTGACAAATAAATAAATAATATGACAATGAAACTAAGCTGTCATAACAATGATTGTATAAATAGGTAATTAATGTTATTACTAACCGAAAAACGTAGAGTAAAGTTACAATGATGTGATTGCATTTACCAGAACTACCAGCTTTACACGAAAGTTGCTTATTACATATTATTAATGAATTTTATTTCCACTTTTATTTGATGGGGCAGCCCTTTACGATCGCTTGTTTGAAGGCACAAGGCTTGTAAAATGATGTTTTTTTTCTTCTTGATATAATTCCTCATGTAGTTATGTGGTTTGCATCAAGGATAGCCTGCCTTTCAATTAATGGTCTTTTAAAATTACCAATTATCTCTATCATATCAACTATATCTATCCCCGTTCCTTCCCACATTTTGCAAAAGTACTGGCGCACCCTATAGTCGATTGCGCCCGCCTATACATTAACTAAAGATAACTAAAATAAAAATATTGTAGAGGTGAGGGATAGTCAACTGTAATTCTTTAGGATAGGTTGAATGATTGTGAGGATTTTCAGTTAAAACTTTTTTATTTTGAAAAGCCAACCTTTCGATCCCACTTGTGGATCTTCACCAGGGCTACTGAGTCCAGAGTAATACAGAGACTCAAGACTGGAGTAGCCCTGATGAAGATCCACAAGTGAGATAGAAACGTTGGTTTTTCAAAATAAAAAAGTTTTAGCTGAAAATCCTGACAATCATTCAACCTATCCTAAAGAATTACAGTTCTAGCGTCTCCCTGTAAAATCGGACCTGCGCATTAGTTGAACTAAAATGTCTCATAGTTAGTCCAGGGCTGCTTGTTGGAACAAACCAATGACAATTTACTCCCTCATAATCACGAAGCAGGAGAGTGGCAAGCCTTTAAAAAAATCTCAACTTTGTTTAACGTCATTTTATGCTAATAAAGCTAATCGGACGATGCTACAGTGGGAGTCCTAAATTTTGCATATCCAGGTATAATTAAAATAGGGATCTTAGTAGCTGACATCGCATAGGCTCGGGACCTCCATTTTACGTCCTATCCGAGAAGCGGCATAGGCAAGGGTTTTTTACTCCTTTAAAAAAATCCTAGGGCCACCACGGGAAGCGAACCCGCGACCTATAGTATTGTAGGTTGCCATGCTAACCAATACACCACAGGTGACCCCAAATCTCAACTTTAAAAAATAAAAACTCTGTACTATGATCAACAGAATTTGGGTGTCGGACGGTGATTTCGGCATCAAACTTTCTGCCTTGCTGAGCCTTATATTGTTGGTATTAATGATATTTAAATTTTATATACTGGCTTATCCCAGATTTACAAAAATAAGTTATTTTATTTTCCTTTCACTGATCCGACTATTCGCTAATCCACATGGGCGTCACAGCCACGGGGGGGGGGGGGCGCGTCCTTCCCAATATTTTGGCTCGGGACAACTAATTATACTACTGTTACATAAATTGGTAAAGTTTATAGGTAACTTTAAAATAAATCGTTGGATGAGGAATTAAATGCCACAACTGTAGTTTTTAGGCGTTGTTATTTTAACTTTAAGCCTCTCTAGATTTTTTACATCTATGAGAACATTAAGTCACCCCCCCCCTCCCACCCAATAATTTGGTGCCCATGTTAATCCGTACAAGTTGGATTTTATTACTTATTAGCTAGAGTCTAACTATTTGAGTTTTATCTTGAACTAACGGAAAGGAAATAAAAATAATAACATGTTTTTTATTCTTACTTTGGCTGCCATTCTCAAAATTCTCTTCTGGTTGAAGCTTATTTCTTCAACTTCCCATCATTATTTCTTCCCCCATTAATAGCATCAATTTGTAATTATTGATCATATAAAGAACTAAAAAACTTAAACGTCTTAAAACATGTTTAGGTTAGATAACCACAACTCGGGATAGACTAAACATCATGATATACAATAAAGGAGTTAATAATACCATATAAAGTATTTCAACTGTTTTCATAGACTACCGAACGAATTTTCTTTTCTTTGAACTGCCTTAAAATGTTTTTTAGCCTGTAATGTACAAACTTTATAATTTTAATTGTGAATTTGTTATCACTTCGATAAAGCAGTTGCATGATGGCGGCCGTGGTCAGTATAAAACAAGGTATTCCGATCACGATATCTACAGTTCAGTTCGGGTTTACCCGAGTGTTCCCGAAAAGATATAGTTGAGAATACGAGTATTCCTAACCACCAGATAATTATTTTTTTGTTATTTCAACAATAATGTATTTAAATAACCCAAAAGGATATTTTTTAAAATGATTTGATGATGATTTTAAATGATATGACTCCATAGGTATATTGTATTATAACATGATTTATTAGATTGAAGAAAGGGAATAAAAGTACTACCAATTAATACCAACATTTAATTAATTTATTTCTATTTAATTAATCATCAGTAGATTATAATAAAGTTAGTCGATAATTATAGTTAAATTGATTTCAATAGTTACAATTTTTTAAACAAACATATATCTCTATATAAATAAAGGTGAAATTCTGTTTGTTTGTTCTTTATAGAAATCCATACTGTTTGTCCTAAATTCTCCAAATTTCGCTCAGTGGTGCTTTCATAACAGGTGTGAACACCTGTCCATATTAAAATTGCATAACTTCAGCCGATCTTCAGCTGATATTCTTTGTTGTTATAAAACTCGTAATGATCTCGCTTTGCAATGGTTCTTTACGAAATCGACATTAGAAAAATGAAATTCCCCGGGCAAAACCGGGATATGGAGCTATAATCTATGTAAATACAGATGAAATTCTGTTGGTTCTTTATAGAAATCCATACCAGGTGCCAACATCTGTCCATATTAAAATTGCATAACCTCAGCCGATCTTCAGCTGATATTCTTTATTGTTATAAAAATCGTAATGATCTCGCTGTACATTGGTTTTATACATTAGAAAAATGAAATTCCCCGGGTGAACCAGGGAAATAAAGATGAAATTCTGTTTGTTCTTTATAAAAATCCCTACCGTTTGTCCTAAATTCTCCAAATTTCGCTCAGTGGTTCTTTGATACCAGATGCAAACACCTGTCCATATTAAAATTGCATAAATTAAATTGGTTAACTTTACATTGGTTTTTTACGAAATCGACGTTTGAGTCGATAAAAGTCTCATTTTATAGATTTAAAAAATGAAATTCTCCGGGTGAAACCGTATATACAGCTAGTACATAATAAATATAAATAATATATATTAAAAATTATCACTTTGTAACACAGAAATAACCGTATAACTTGAGCTTCAGAACAAAACTAACTCTCCAGTCCAACGCTCCTTATATGTAGTGGTAATGAGTACAGCTTCGAAGGTTTTAGGCCAGCGTAGATGGTACTCAAACATCTTAGTAACAAACATGTACTATGACAGTTTGTTCCAACAAGCCTAGAACTATTTTAAAACATATGTTCATGTTAAATTATTGTAATGATCAATAAGCCGGAACTCGAACAGGTATTTTATCTGTTCGCTTGGATAGCGCTAGTGTCGCTTTTGAGTTAGTTAAGATAAACTTCTAGACCTTATTTTAGCATTTTTCTGATATTGCTTTTATACATAATAAGTTAGAGCAAAAGTTGGAACAGCCGCTAGTCCTAAGTCAGCGAGTCTTTGTAAAGAAAGTGTGGAAAGAGCGTCTCCCTGTAAAATCGGACCTGCGCATTATTTGATCTATAACGTCGTTACCTGTCTCATAGTTAGTCCAGGGTTGCTTGTTGGAACAAACCAATGACAATCTACTCCCTCATAATCACGAAGCAAGAGAGTGGCAAGCCTTTAAAAAAATCTCAAAAAGCTTTTAGAGTTAGTTAAGATAAGCTTCTAGACCTTATTTTAGCATTTTTATGATATTGTTTTAGCCATAATAAGTAAGAGCCAAAGCCAGAACAGCCGCTAGTTCCAATTCAGCCTTCATTGTAAAGAAATTTATTGTATTAAGGTGCATAGGTGCGGTCAGAAATCATTGTTCGCTCGACTTCACGTTTAAGTGTAAATAGCTGTTTGTGGTTCGCTGGTTCGGCTAAGCTCGGGCATTACCTGTTCGAAGGTGAGGTTCGCCCGGTGTAAAGGCACCTTTATTAAATAATCGTACTAAGAGAGCAAATATTGATTTAATAATCGAACATCGTAAAAAAAAAAAAAATCGTTATACATCTTCTCTGTAGTTTTTAAAAACATCGAAATTTATATTCGATGTATACTTTTTTGATCTTTGAAAACGATATGTGCCATGTAAATAATATCAATTCATACAATACTAATGGTCGCGGGTTCGCGTCCCACGGTGGCCCTAGGATGTTTTAATGGGAGTAAAAAATCCTTGGCTATGCCTGTACTGTACGATGTTAGGTACTCATTAAAGATCCTTATCCTAATTATACACGGATAGGCAAACTTATCCGAATATTGATAAAAAAAGGTGGGGAAAGAGCGTCTCCCTGTAAAATTGGACCTGCGCATTAGTTGAACTAAAACTTCGTTACCTGTCCAGGGTTGCTTGTTGGAACAAACCAATGACAGTTTACTCCCTCATAATCACGAACCAGGTGAGTGGCAGGCCTTTAAAAAAAAACCTCAACTTTGTTTCTTTGTTTAATGTCACTTTATGCTAATTTAATGTCATTTAAAGCTAATAGGATGGTGCAACGGTGGTAGTGCTAAATTTTGCCTATCCCGGTATAACTAGGATAGGGATCTTTAACGAGTAGCTGACATCGCACAGGCTCGGAACCTCCATTTTACGTCCTATCCGAGGAACGACATAGGCAAGGATTTTTTACTCCTTTAAAAAAATCCTAGGGCCACTGCAGGACGCTAACCCGCGGCCTTTAGTATTGTAGGTTGCCATGTTAACCAATACACCACAGGTGACCCCAAATCTCAACTTTAAAAAATAAAAACTCTGTACATTGATCTGAACAGAATTTGGGTGTCGTTCGGTAATTTCGGCATCCTAGGCACGGTGGCCCTAGGATGTTTAATGGGATTAAAAAATCCTTGGCTATGCCTGTACTGTACGGTGTCAGGTACTCGTTAACTATCCCTATCCTAATTATACCTGGATAGACAAAGTTACCTGGAGTTATGACTTCTTGCTTAGGATCTTCCGATCAGCCTTAGTAGCATAAAGTGACGTTGTACAAACAAACAAAAATATGATTCTCATCAATTATTTATTTATTATTATTTTTTTTTTTTTTTGCTTTATATGTCTAGAAGCCGGAAAAAAAATTAAGATGAGAGTCGAATTTTTTGGATATTTCAGGTTTCCCAAAATACTGATTCAGTTGTCGTTAGAAATTTTATTTATCTTTTTATTTTTTTTAAATACTAATAATGTTTGTTAGCTTACTGAAACTCCAAGTGTTAATTTCGTATTCATTACATTATTTACCATTATTTTAGGTATATTATAAAGAATTAACAATTTACGCGTATAGGGACATCTCAAATGTAAATATCGAAAAGAATTATCGATATTAACATATCAAAATATACGACGATATCCATGTTTTCTAATCTTTGAAAGGAGGGGAAGAGGGTCTTGTCCCTTATCCCTGACAAGGATAAAAACCCGTATAGTCGCATATTTAATTTTTAAAAATGATTAAGCTTTTCATATCGACAATACATTTATCTCCTATGAATATCTTAGGTTGGGTCGAAAATTCGGCATAATAAAATAAAAATATGTGGATAATAATCATAGATCTTCTTTTCTATCTTCTCCATTATTTAAATATATAGTCAACTATCAAAAAACTTATTGAAAAAAAATATTGAATGCATTGAATGGATTACTATAATCATTAAGAAATTATGAACTTGTATTAATAAAAGTATTTAGGTACTACTGAAAACTATAGAAAAATGAATTAAATTCTTCACAATAAAAAAAAAAAAATGCAATTGCAAAATAAAAAATAGGACGTACAAAAATTAAAATTGAATTAATAACGAATCAAACATATTAATAATTTCATTATTAAAACCTATTTTGAATTAAAATATAACATTTCCTGTGTATATGCATATGTATCAAAAACTGTTTATCTGCCATGTGATTTATTTTTTTTTTTTTTCACATTAATATCTATCAGTTACTTACCATTGTTTTTCCTTTAAGTAACCAACAGACCAGTGAATTCAAAATAATTTATCTCAGTATTTTTTTTTTTTTTTTTTGTTTAATTCTACTGCTCAAAGTAATTTGATGTATTAATATGCTCCAAAGAGATTTGTAGAAAGAAAAAAAAGAACAAGAAGAGGGAAAAAAATAAAAAATATTAATGTTTTTTATAGAGAAAATAAAAAAACAAAAATAAGAAATGAATGTGGAAAAATGAGTGACTTTGAGAAGTGGCAATTAACATAACACATAAATTTCTAATCTAAGTAGGTTTGTAAGTGAAAGTTGTGTGTTGCGCGCACGCACCAGATTTATTATTTTTTATTCTAATATCTCAATCAATTCTTTGACTTTCAATATCCCATTTTAACGGAATTTTACACATTGGTTTATTACGCGCTTAGGGTTTTAAAGTAGTTAATCTCACATAAATTTCATTATGTTTTTGACGAGGTTTTTGATATGGGGGGGGGGGGGTGGAGTGAGAATTATTTATTTTTCGCTTTAATTTTTATTATTTGTTATTTCAACGAATTTGGATACAAATGATTGTAATTTTCTTGTTTATTTTAACTTATAACCGGCTTTGAATCTTCTTTGATCTCTATACCAATCAAAATATTGGCAATTTTTACTAACAACGGAAGTATTTTTACTTAGGTACATATTCCTCTTCTAACTTTGATTTTTTTCCAAAAAATTAATTTAGAAGACCCCTTTAAAATGTCTCCTAAGATGAACATACTTACATAAATATTCCGTTAGAAACTTATTTATAAATTCTCTATAAACATTGTACATTGGACCAATTTTCAAATATAAATTTGGATTGAATTTTGAGAACTTCCTACAATATCCCTCTGTCTTATAGTGAATACGTGGTTAAGTCTGATTGCATCATAAGTTTGATCAGTTTTGGTATTAAATCAGATTTTCATTACCAAACATTTGAAATTTCGTCAAAAATTCCAAAACAGTGGCTATTTATCACGTCCATTAATCCAATTCAATTGATCTTATAAGTAATAAGCAGGGCCTGAATTTTAATGCAATTGCATATTTTGTTTGCGTGCTTCTTTAAAATAGCTGAACAGATATGATTACAAATTAGATTACGCAGATATAATTGGCCAAGTTTTATTTTGGATATTTGATTATAACTGCATATTAGCATATTTTGATGATCTAATAAAGTAAAAAATACACTTATAAATATATAAATAGCTAAGATTTCCAATTTCAAAGAGGATTATTCGCCATAAGAATAAGTTCCTCTTCTTGTTTGAATTAATAATTACTAAGATTCTTGACTTTCCACCTCCGGTTTTAGTAAATAAAAATATAAATCGCATCCTAGGCCATGTTGGAGAAGCTTTGAAAAAAAAAAAAAAAGGAGACTTTTTTTTTTTAAAAATTCAGGGCTTAATATCCTGAAAATATAAATAAAATTTTAAACGGTGATAGTTCAATTCTTCTCAGCGTCAACGACCCAAAGTTTTAGGCGCTTATCAATTTGCTCCAAACACATCACTTTATGTCGAATGATTGTTTTCGAATTATAAAAAATATTTAGAAGGTTAGGACCCACAGAAATTGATATAATGATTAATTTTATATTGATTAATTCTCTTGTTTTATTTAATTTTTAATTTATTGTCAATCTTTATTAATGTTACTCTTGTATTTTTCTTGTTAACTAGTGGGTTTGAATTATTTTGACATTTTGGATTTAAATGCGTTTTATGTCGTTAGCGGAAAATAAGTTGTAAGAAAATAAGATTCAACAAAATTTAAAATCACTTTCGTTTCATTTCTAAATAGTCTCCTCTACTATCTTTCCTGTGAAATATTTTATGCACATTAGTATCTTTGAACATTAAAGTTCTTTAATAGTATATATTTTGCGATAGGTTAAATGATGGTCAGGATTTTCAGTTAGAAAAAATTTTATTTTCGAAAACCAGCGTTTCGATCCTACTTGTGGACGTACCTTGACTCAGAAGGTAAATATCAGATTCTATTTTATCATGCTAACCAGCTACTTATTTAAATATTCATGTATAATGCTTACCATCTTTTATATTATTATCAGTTCTGTAAAATGTTCATTTATTGTCATCCATCCTCTAGCATAGATACTCATATATTTGTTCTCTTTTAGCCCTGATGAAGATCCACAAGTTGGATCGAAACGTTTGCTTTCGAAAATAAAAATTTTTTCAAACTGAAAATTCTGATCATCATTTAACCTATCATAAAGATTAACAGTTGACTATCTCTCACCTCTATATATTTTGCATATTTCATAGTTTTTTACTGTATATTATATGGCATATTTTGAAGCTTTTTACTGCATAAAAAGTCCGGCTCTGGTAATGAGATATTAGAGTTGGCTTATTGTCTCACCTACCGATTACAACAAATTTTACACTAATTATAATAAATAAATATTTCAAATGAACAGCTGACTTACAAACTTTTCATTACGAACAAACGACCTTTATGAGACTTTTTAGCAACTCTTTTGGACTATATTTGACAAATTTGTTTCACTTTTTCTATTTTAAAAATATTGGGTAACATGATTTCTCGTTTTTTTTATTTTTTACATAATTTGTATTCCATTTTCTTAAATTTGATGTTTTTATAAGGGAATTAAATAGTTTAAAATAATACGACGATAAATGAAGATATAATAGATTAGACAGAAGTTACCTGACTCGGTGAAGAGACGGTGGACCACTGAGGGAACGGGTCGATACACGTCCCTCCTGTATCCCACTGTATCCAGCCTCCTTCCCATTGGCTGGAAAATAGGAGTGGGGCGTATCCCGTTCTTGACCTTCCCAACAGAATATTGAGTAGGAAAATATATCTCCATGTACCTGTTTTAATGTTGCATACTATGCTCTGAAAAAGTATAAACTGAAACGTATATGGGTCATTATCTGAAGATGCGTAGATTTCAACTTGATAAAATTTCATTATTGATAAGCTATAATTTCGGGCCGAAAAAAATCATACGTACTCAGTGGTAGATATATTGCCTTCACTTTTTAAATAGTAGCCAGACAGGATAACCTTTAATTGTTCTTTTAAAATATTATGAAAACAATTTCAAAGTGAGGGAGTGAACGGTAGTGAAAAATGTGTTGAGGTAGTAGTAAACTTTAAGAATTGAAAGCAAAAACGCGTATATTTTTATAGAAATACAATCTTTAAAAACAATAGAAATCCAATAAAAACAATTTAAAATTCAAAAATATGAAATTCCAAACGCGTATAGCCAAAAGTAAGCTTGAGATTAGTGTTAGGTTAGATTATAGTTACATGCTTTTGGTCATAGTTTATGAATCGTCACCTTTACATTCAAAAGCATTCTCAAAATCTTTTGAGAATTCAAAAAATGGAGGTATTCGCTCCCTCACTTAAGAAATTTTTGGAAAAAGTGAGGGAGTGAAGTATGAGGGAGTGAAGTTTTCAACGTTTTTATTATTTTTTAATCACTGCAAGCAGGTTAAAGTTGAAAAAGACTGCTGAATCGAAAACTATGACCATTTTCCATCGAAAAACAATAGTTGAGTGAAAAGATTGCTTGGAAATTTACCAGTTTTTTTGAAGTGAGGGAGTGAAGTAGCTATTGACCACAGCTTAGATTTCCCTTAATAACCTAAATCTCACAGCGGAGGCAAGCGATCGCAGCCCGTGGTCGGCAGTCAAAACGATCCTTCCCTGAACCGATTCTTTCCACCCCGGGCTTTGAGCTATGTTCCTCTCAACGCTCAGACCATCCAACACTTGATGTGAGGGAGTGAAGGAAAACGCCTGGGCATACCTTTTTTATTTTAATTATTGTCATTGGTAACAATAAATGACATCGCTTATTTTTTTCATGGAATCTTGACGTTCAATAATAACTGATTTAACCGATTAATCAATTTAATCAAACACTTAATTGTTAAAAGAATACGAATTTTTAAAGTAGCTTGCCTGGGAGTCGGAGAAGGTGAGGGAGTGAAAAAACAATTACATTTAATTTTTTTTAACCAATTATAAATTTAGTTTGGAGCTAAAACATAGCCTCCATAGAACAACAAAAGGAGTGAAATAGTTCCTATTTTTTTCTAGTAACTAGCTCACATTTTAGTGGTTGAAAATGGACCGGACGTATGATTTACACATTTTCAGATAATGACCCATAACTGCATTTTACTTCTAAATTAATACTTCATCAAATTTCATGATTGAGGCCTCATTTTAAAGCTATCCTTAACCCCTACTCCGGAAAAATATACAAACGACTCATTTAGGCTTCAATAGTGAGTTAAAATCCACGGTTTTTGCGAGAAAATCATAATGGTTGTAGATGTTTCTTGTAGTAGATGTCAATCTTGTTGTATATGTCAATCTTTTCACGTTTTCAAGGAGAACATTTTCAGTCACATAAATTTTTTCGATTATCCCCTTCGTTTGCGAGTTGCAAGCGAAAAACTGCTATTCCCACCAAAAATGGTCGCGGGGCTTTTTCGAAGGTGTCAATTTTTACATTTACTTACCTATATATGAAATATATAGTAATGGAAAGTATTGCGATCGTGAAAAATTTCGACTTCCGGTTTTCAACGGAAATACACGTTTTGGGGTCCCCTGAGTCCTGACCTGAAATTGGGTATTAAGTGTATGCATATGCCCGCGATGTGCCAGCGAAAATTTCACCGAAATGAGTCAAACGGAGGGTGTACTTTATTTAATAACTTTTTACGTTTTTTTCGATTTTCTCAAAAATGGCTCTAACGATTTTGACTAAACTGAGTATTTGATCGATTTATATGCCCGAAATACGACTGTAAAAATTTCATCAAAATTGATTAACCGGAGGGGAGACTTTACTTAATAAATTTTGTATCATTTTCACGTTTTTTTTTTATTTATTCAAAAACGGTTTTAACGATTTTGATCAAACTTGGTATTTGATGTATTTATATGCCCGAGATGTGATTGTAAAAATTTCATCAAAATTAATCAACCGGAGGGGGGACTTTACTCAATAAATTTTGTACCATTTTCACGTGTTTTTTTTATTTACTCAAAAAAGGCTTTAACGATTTTGATCAAACTGGGTATTTGATGTATGTATATGCCAAAGATGTGATAGTCAACATTTCATCAAAATAGGTCAAACGGAATGGGCACTTTATTTCGTAATTTGTTTTCCAATTTTTACCTTTTTTTTTCGATGATCTCAAAAACGGCTTTAACGATTTTTATCAAATTCGTCATATTAAATGAAAATTAAGTGTTCTTTAATATCAGGTAAGCTTTATCATTATTAAAATATTCTTAGAGGGCTTAAATGAGGTAACCTATAAAGTACCTTTGTTTTTGTTTAAATGGAGAAATTAATTGTCTCTCGTTACGCCTAAAAATAAGAAATGGCTAAATATAAAATATGAAAAAAATCAAGTAAACATATAGAGGAGAAAAAAAAGAAAAATATTCCGTCAACTCATAAAACACGTTGAGCTCACGCATGCGGAGTACGCGTTTAAAGACAAGCCATTGTTTATAATTAAAGGCGTTCTGTTCATTTAATGGAAATTATTTGTTTCATGGTTATTAAATGAAGTTTTTAACAATTACATAGAGAATTATAAAATCAGACGACTTGGAGTCTTGCATTGTCGAATTATCGCAAGTAAAAACTTTTATTTAATAATAAAAAAATTTAGTGTTATTTAGAGAGAAAATAAAAACAAAAATAAGAAATTAATGTGGAAAAATGTGTGGCATTGAGAAATGGCAATCAACAAAACACGTCAATTTTTAATCTAAGTTGGTAAGTGAAAGTTGTGTGTTGCGCGCTTCGCACCAGATTTTTTCAGTTTGCCGAGACGAACATCATGGATGTATACACTTTTCTATTGTCACCGACGTTTGCGAGTTACAAGCAAAAACATGCGATTTCAGTCAATAGAATCAGCGCACTCGCTTTCCGCGAAACCGATACGTATATTTAAGTTTGTGGCGTTTTCCATGATGTCCTCTTATAGTGACATCTTTGTTTGTGTAAAACAAACCCACCAACAAACAATCACAGATTACTATATCGCAACTTCAAACATTGTGTTTAAAGAGGTCCTGTTAATCTATATCTATATAAATAAAGTTGAAATTCTGTTTGTTTGTTCTTTATAGAAATCCGTACCGTTTGTCCTAAATTCTCCAAATTTCGCTCAGTGGTTCTTTGATACCAGGTGCGAACACCTGTCCATATTAAAATTGCATAACTTCAGCCAATCTCTTGGTATATTCTTTATTGTTAAAAAATTGTTCATGATCTCGCTTTACAATGGTCTTTTTTTACAAAATCGACCGTTTGAGTCGGATAAACGGCCTAAAAAATCATTTTATAGATTTTGATGAGGCCAACAAGGCCCGGTAAGACCGTCTCTTGGTAGGCGTCGAGTTCTGGGATTTTTAAACCATATGTTTTTTGTTTTTTTTTTTAACATTACAATACGTTTATTTACATGTATGTTGAATTTATTTTTTATAAATGCCTGCTAAGAAGCGAGCTTCAATAGGAGTCGTGAGCTCAAAAGCTAAAAAACAACGTCAAATACGAGCAGCTGAAACTCTCAACGAACATCAAAATAGGATTGAACAACAGAGGCTTAGACAGGCAGAATCGCGGGAAACTCAGTCTGCCCAGGAATACGAGGCCCGCTTTGCGCCACAAAGGCTTAGGCAAGCCGATTTGCGAGAAGCTGAAACTGCAGGCCAATATTTCTGTTTGTTTGTTTGTTCTTTATAGAAATCCATACCGTTTATCCTAGATTCTCCAAATTTCGACAGTAGTTCTTTCATACCAGGTGCGAACACCTGTCCATATTAAAATTGCATAACTTCAGCCGATCTTCAGCTGATATTCTTTATTGTTATAGAAATCGCAATGAACTCACTTTATAATGGTTTTTAAGAAATCAACCGTTTCATTAGAAAAATGAAATTCCCCGATCAAACCGGGTTATACAGCTTAATGATGAATTTCTGTTAGTTTGTTTTTTCTTAATAAAAATCCATACCGTTTGTCCTAAATTCCCCAAATTTCGCTCAGTGGGTCATTCTTACTAGGTGCGAACTCCTGTCCATATTAAAATTTCATAACTTCAGCCAGTCTCTGGGTATATTCTTTATTGTTATAGAAATCGTTATGATCTCACTTTAAATTTGTTCACGTTTATTAGAAAAATGAAATTCCCCGGGTGAAACCGGGATATATAGCTAGTACCTAAATACTATGCAAATAAACTTATGTTTCAAAAAATAAATAATCTGCATTTTAAATTCATATAATCTTTACTTCAACCCTTATTTATGCCCATGGGCAATGTAAAACTCTATGTAAAACAAACAATCACAGATGACCATATCGTAACTTCAAACACGAGTGAACAATTTAAACACATATATTCTTTACTTCAACCCTCGACTATGCCCATGACGCACTAAATACGCTCCATACGATAATGAATATACGGTGTGTACTTTAATTAAGAAGGATTTAAGTAGATTAGAGTGCACTTGACCACTTTACAGGGGCCAGCTGGTAATCATTTAGGAGATTAAATCCTTTTTTCTGTAATCGTTGAATAATGGTAACATTACTAAACTGAAATGAGTGAAGAAAGTGAAACATTTTGCAATAGAGTGAAGAAAGTGATTACTTTCTTCACAAGTGAAGAAAGTGAATTGCCTTCTTAATCAATATATATTATAAAGCAAAGTGTACAATGTGCGTGCCGAAAAGGCTCAAAAACGACTCAACGCACGTTTAAGAGAGTTATGTCAGCGTGTTATAAAACCCATAACGGAGAAGAAGGTTTCTGTTTTTCTCTTAAGGGTGTAAAGTTGAAGAGAAAAGGACTGGAATTTCAAGACTCTCGCACCATTTAATTAGCCTCTCTGAGATTGAGATACGAGGTTATGAATGAAAAATGTAGTTCGAGCTCCAGGCTACCAGGAAGCGCTAGGGTGCGTTTCACTCAATGTTTATTGTTCATTCATTCCGTTCAGTTTGTAAAGGTTAAATATTTTTTCAGCTGTTCTTTTTAAATTACTTTTAAAATTGTTTCACCATTTCTTTCTAAATAAAATAATGATTTTACATATCTGCAATCAATTAGAAAACCGACTGGATACCTTACAAAATTAATTTTCTCATAAGAAGGTTAATTGATTTACACATTATATTTAATCAATATATAACATCTATTTAAGTAAATTTAATGCAATATAACTGAACATTTTTTAGTAGTACAGTGAGCGAAATAAACAGACATAAAGCAAAAAAGAAGAGCTGAATTGACTGATTATAAATCGAAAATAAAAAGTTTGAAGTGTTCTTATTGTATGCAATTATGAAAAATGGTTTTATTACTATGTATGATGAGCATTCCAGTTGATAAAATGACTAACTCCAATTACAGCATTTTTTCATTAAGATTTTATCACCCCTCATAGTTCAGGATAAAAAGAAATATAGGAAATATAGGATTCAGAATCACAGAAACCATCAAAAACGATGCATGACTCGACAAAGTTGCAGCAAAATTAATTGTTTATTCGCCATTTTCAACTCCCTTTAAAGTATATAGGGTTCCTTATTTGAGCGGACTCTGCAGATCTCGAATTTTAATATTGATAATATGTTAAAAGTTTCAAGAAACTGCTAATTTTGTTCTATATTTCCTTTAATTTTAAAGTTTTTCTGTTATTAAAACTAGCACACAACTACCGGAGCGAAGCCGGGCACCCTAGCTAGTTAGTAATAAGTATAAATTAAAAAATAATTTGAAGTTGGAAATTAAATGCTTTTAAATGTTTCTTAACATTGTAAGAATTGAAATGTGAATGAATTTTTGGTGGAAATAATCAATATATTTTAAAATTTAAATATAATAATAATTACCTTCCTTGTTTATAACCTGCACTTGTTTATAACTGCACTACTTCACAACCATGCTTATAACCTACCAACAACATACCATAATCTTCACAACATCCTAATTTTGTTCATATTCTGGTTAGATCTGATCATGTATTACACGATTACAGAAAAAATTTAATATTACACTCGTGAAAAAAATAGAATTTACAACTCTCGTGAAATTACCACACTCGCTTCGCTCGTGTGGGTAAACGTTTCACTCGAGTTGTAAAATGATCTACTTTCGTCACTTGTATTATAAATAACTATTTCAATCCTGATATCAATATATCTGTGAAGAAAGGAACAACTTTCTTTACCCTATTAATAAGTATAGACTCAGGGTAAAATTACATTCAGGACATTCTTTCCAATTTCAGGGTACATTCTATAGTCTTCACGGCGGATATCATCTAGAAATACCGACAAATTTTGCTTAGTGGTTCTGATAAAAAATACCAGCACATTCTCCGGCGATTTGATCCGTCAGATGCTGTTAAAAAATACGAATTGTGTACCGTTGTTACATACGGGAAGAGTCCTGCCCCTTATCTAGCCCAAAGAACTGTCAGATTGTTAGTGGAGGATGAAGGTGGACCTCGCTTCCAGAGCTCTCTTTGAGGATATTGACGTCGATGACGTGGTCACAGGAGCATCATCCGAACCGGAAGCTTCAGCCCTCCAGACTCAATTGATCGAACTATTGGGAAATGGTTGCTTTGAACTTAGCAAATGGGCCAGTCATTTGCTAAGTTCAACAGAAAAACCTTATTCATCACGGTTAACCCTTATCCTGGCAAGTGTCCCACAGTACACCACCCCTTTACGAGCCCCATATGCCTAAGCCTATGTCTAGGCCATGTGTTTCTCTACTTTATTTATCATGTTGGAAATATGTCACGTGATTGGCAACACTAGTTTTTTGGCGGTTTCTTGCTGGAAACATCAGTCTTATATCAGCTGACCTTGAGATGCCATTCCACGGGAAGAAGGTAAGTTCACACCGGTTTTCAGACAATTTTGATTAGTTGTAGAGAGTTTTAGGTTACAAATTCGTTTTTCGCATACGATTTTCCATGGAAAATGCGTATTGGGACTCGAAAATAGCTGAAATTATGTTCACACAGTGGGAAAAGGAATGGTGAACTGCAGAACACCGTGCCAGCTTGGTGAACTAACTAGTACCATAAATATGAGTGACTGAGGTTCACCTTGCCATGTTCGTGATCCATCTTGATTGGTGACTGAGGATGGGGGGGGAGGAAGTCGCGATTTCCCCACACGGTAGGTCGCTTTCTGTGTGGCAGGGGTGATATGACAACACAGGTTACAGAGGCCGCGCAGACCGCAGGCCGCGTTCTGTGTTCAGAGGCCTTAGGTTTGCGCCTATCAATAGTTCTTTGCCTATCACGCTCTCTTACTTTTGAAGCAAAAAGTCATCTTTAGTAGGGAACGATAGTTATACTATGTGATTTAAAAGACTGAATTTCTAGTTGTTCAAAGTTTAAGTTTCATTCCTATTTTGGCTTGTCTATCAATAACTATTTGTATATACCAAACTTTTGTACTTCAAAGCCACAAGTCATTATTAGTTATTAATTGAAATATGTGATTGAAAAGGTTCGTGAATTTTATAAATGTTCAAAGTTTAAAGTTACTTACATTCCTATTTTAGCTTTTCAATCAATAGGTTTTTTCCTATCAAACTTTCGTACTTTCAAACCTACAAGTCATTATTAGTACTAAGTAATGAAAATACCTATATGTGATCTAAAAGGTTCCTAAATTTTAGGGTTGTTCAAAGTTCATAAATATTATATTATTTATTTTAACTGAATATAGTTCAAATTTATAAAAGCGAGTCCTATTACTTATTTAGCAACCATTCAGTCGTTACAGTAACCTGGCATGGTGTACCTTAGTCACCCCAGTAGGTAACTCAAGAACCTGGCGTGGGTGACTATAGTACACCAGTTTTTTAAAAGACCATAGAAACCATAGAAATGGTCAGATGATATATGCAAGTGTCTTTTCAGCATCAGGTGGGGCTAAAATTGAATTTCTGAAAAAAATTTGAAAAGAAACCATTTTTTCAACTTTTGCCAGGAAAATGGTTAATGAATCACAAAGGCAGGCAAATGTAGTGAGCCTCTCTTCTAAAGATGAACCCAAAATAAAACTGCATTGAAAGCAGTGGATTCCGAACAGAGACACCTTTACCTATGGAATTACCATTCCTCTTTTTCATCCGACTCAGCGAGCCATATTGTCGGCCATTGCTCGCATCTACCACCCACTGGGATTACACATTTCCCTGTCTTATTTTATGCCAAAATTATTCTTCAAGACATTTTGGCCTCAAAATACTCTTGGCGTAATCAAGAGTCCACAGTTCAAGGGTCCACCTCAGATATGCCAGTAATGACAGCAGTTTTTATGGCAACTAAGTGCCCTTTATGAAATCAAGATACTTCGACGAGTCACTCATGATGACGCCATTGAATACAATTCCGTAAACGCGTGTTTATTAGAAGACAAATCTTATTTTTAACCGACTTCGAACGAAAGAGGAGGTTACTCAATTCGATACGTATGTGACTTTTTTTTTTTTTCTATGTATGTTCACCGATTACTCAGAGATGGGTGGACCAATTGGAACAAAACCTTTTGCATCTTGTAGAGTATTTTCCCAAGGTGGTCCCATTTAAACCTTTTTGGGGTTCCTAATTTATTTAAGAAGTTATCGGAAAAAAAACATGAAAATAATTATTTAATTATCGCTCAAATTGTTTACTTATTGGAAAATCATATGGCATATATAACATAAGGTATGCTCCAACAAGCTATTAAAACTAATTGATAACTAACAAATCCCAATATTGTATTACTGCTGGATGAATCAAATGGGAAAACCAACCAATCAAATTCAGAATCAAAAGAGTGGGGGGAGAACATGAGCAGTCTATTAGTTATCGATGTGTTTTACGTGCTTGTTGGAACAAACCTATACATAACCTTAACTAATTTTTCAACATTAGATTTAAATGAAGATATAAATATCAGCAGAATATAATATCGCTGTCGTTTTCTGTAGCGATATTAGCATAAGTATTAGATAGATGTATATTCACCGATAACAGTAAACCTTCTTAATTTAGATCCAATCGACGGTTGGACACCATAAACATAAGACAACAAAATTCGTGGAATTCCAAGAAAGATTGAGTATTGGTAATCGTTTTAAAGCTGAATTTAAGACTTCAAGTTCCCGAAGGATCGTTTAAATTTAAAATAGTAGCTATTATTGATTTAAATTAGATTTTGATTTCTATCTTTTATTGACTATGCACATTAAAAAAGAATACAATAATTCCTGGAAAAGCTCATTTTCAATTGACTTAACAAAAGATTCACATACCTCTGTCTTCTTCCGGATACACTCGGTCACTGTTGAATATCCTGCCGGAGGTCTTGTGCCGATCTTTTATGGGTGACACTTCTGTTATGTTATCCGGATTACTATTATCGGTTTTTAAATTTGTTTCTACCACTATCGAGGCTTTTGCTGGTGTTCATCCATCAATAAAAACTACAAAATAAAACTTGATAACTACCCGAAAACAACCTCATTGTACCCCTCTGCACCGGCCAACATAAAATTAGGATTTAAAAATTTTAAATGTGGTCACGGTCACTTCATCCCTTGGGCTCAAGATGAATTCACAAACAACATGAAAAATCGTGTCTTTGCATTAAAATCAGCTCATTCCAACCTAATTAGTGTAATTACGCCTAAGGTAATGCACCTGGAATGAAAATGAAAAACTAATCAAATTCTAGGCGGTTATACCAACTATTTGAAAATTTAAAAAAAAAAAAATAGCTTTAGTACTGTGGACGTGAGAAGTTTTTTGTCTCTCCTGTAAAATTTCCAAAAATGGAATGAGCTGGTTTTGATAGCAAACGCCTCATTTGATGAATTATATATTTTTTATTTCAGCTCGAACTATTTTGTTTTATTGCTCTACATTTTTTTTTTTTAAACAAGCAGCTTGATCCTACTTTCCATCAAATTTACGAAGGTTATAGAAGTTAATGGAAAGCAATAAAATTAGTTGGATCAGAATCAGTAGAAAAACTTGGATAAAATTCAATCAAGAAATTTTGGCCCAGATCCTTCAACATTAATTCTTAACTTTAAATAATTTATTTTTTGAAGAGAAAAGATTTGGCTCCGCCGGGAGTCGAACCCGGGTCTCCTGCGTTACATGCGAGGATGCTAACCGCTACACCACAGAGCTCGGCTCAAGGCAGAGCAAATCCTTCCTCTTCAAAAATTGACTTAAGTCAATAAAATACCATAAATTGGACAAAATTTGTCCACCTCCCGCTACTACTCGCAAAACTTGATGTGAGATTGATTGTGAGATAGGGGTGAGTAGGTATCAGTGAAGAGGAAGGATTTGCTCTGCCTTGAGCCGAGCTCTGTGGTGTAGCGGTTAGCATCCTCGCATGTAACGCAGGAGACCCGGGTTCGACTCCCGGCGGAGCCAAATCTTTTCTCTTCAAAAAATAAATTATTTAAAAATAATTTAAAAATGGTGGTCAGCCACAAATTAAGATTGGATTAATTAAAATAATTTAAAAAATTGACTTAAGTCAATAAAATACCATAAATTGGACAAAATTTGTCCACCTCCCGCTACTACTCGCAAAACTTGATGTGAGATTGATTGTGAGATAGGGGTGAGTAGGTATCAGTGAAGAGGAAGGATTTGCTCTGCCTTGAGCCGAGCTCTGTGGTGTAGCGGTTAGCATCCTCGCATGTAACGCAGGAGACCCGGGTTCGACTCCCGGCGGAGCCAAATCTTTTCTCTTCAAAAAATAAATTATTTAAAAATAATTTAAAAATGGTGGTCAGCCACAAATTAAGATTGGATTAATTAAATTAATTCTTAACAATTCCCTAATGTATAACTGAGGCATAAATTGACAAGTTTTAAGAGACTATAAATACCTTTAAAATACAGCTTTGGAGGATGAATTTGAATGCCCCAACAGCTGTTTTTAGAAGTTATTATTTCAACTTTTAGCCCCTCGAATTTCTACCAACCTTATCTAGGAAAATATTGAGCTGTCCCTCCCAATAATTTGGTGCTGGTGACGCCAATGTGAATAATCAACAGGTTGTTTCTGACTACTCAAGCCTCAGTATTTAGAATTCACGCTTCGTCAAGTAGAGCACTTCTCAGTTAAGTCGTGGGTTAATTCGAAATTCACTTAGCCTTTAAAAGCACGTTCCATTCATTACCTTTGTCTTTCACAACATGCTTTGAGCGTTTCCTACCCGTACCTACGCTGTGTAACTGAGTTTTACCCTTACAGCTCTGAGTTTTTTGAACTGCAATCAATATATATATATATATATATATATATATATATATATATATATATAAGAGGCTTTGTCCTGACTGACAGAATCAACGCAGAGCAAAAACTACTAATGATAGAAACTTGAAGTTCGGAATTTAGATTTTAAACGCGATGTAGGTAACCACTAAGAAGGTCACTTTATGCCACTAGGGCTTATCTGACAATGTAACTTTTTTGTTTTTCAGTTCTAAAATCTCTATCAGACATTTTTAGTATTTTAGAAATTCAGAAATTTTTAAGCATTTCCACGTCACTTTCGAAGTCAAATGTAATTTTATCCAAATCAATATGACCTTTTCCACATCAAATGTTTTTCAGGTTTGAATGAATATCTAAATATTATTGATTATTTATGTTTTTATTTAATAATTATTGTAACGATATATCTTACAGCAAAGCATATGTTATCTCTATATATATAAGAGGCTTTGTCCTGACTGACAGAATCAACGCAGAGCAAAAACTACTTATGATAAAAACTTGAAGTTCGGAATTTAGACTTTAAACGCGATGTCGGTAACCACTAAGAAAGGAATTTCAAAAATGTAACCCCTAAGGGGCTTAAATGGCGAAATTGTCGTTTAACTCGAACGGAAATCTATTGTTGAGATTTTAAATCATATGTTTTTTATTTAAATATCGATAAGACATTCACATAAAATATGGCTACTGATTATTTAAATATTAGTGGTAATCAAATTATGCACACTGTGATTCCCATGATTGGGGATGGTGCGTGTTTATTTCGATCTCTTCTCCATATATTTCTCCATATATTTATACTTCTCCATATATATATATATATATATATATATATATATATATATATATATGTACTACTACTACATTTATATATACTTCTCCATATGTATAAGAGGCTTTGTCCTGACTGACAGAATCAACGCAGAGCAAAAACTACTTATGATTAGAAACTTCGGAATTTAGATTTTAAAAGCGATGTAGGTAACCAACCACTAAGAAAGGAATATCAAAAATGTAACCCCTAAGAATATCTAAAATGTAAATGGCGAAATTGTCGTTTAACTCTAACGGACATCTATTTTCGAACTTACAGAAAATATATCTAATTAAGACTCATTTTAAAGAATTTGATACGACGAGTTTAACTCGAAAGGCCCTATTGGACATCGAAAACCATGTTTTACAGCCGAAAAATGAAGCGCTCACGACGAGTAAGTCATTTTTTGTTTCGGCGGTTTTAGTGAACTCTCTCCATTGCGCGTCTCCGTCTCTTCTACCGAGCCGGCAGCTTCCCCCTCCAACATTCCACCTTCCGGAAGCTCAAATTCTACTAAATCTCCTTAACATCAGTTAACATATTATATTAGATCAATACCAAGATAATGGCCACAGAATTGATTTTAAAGGCTCGCGGGCGAAGCCGCGATGGGGAATGCTAGTCTTTATATATATAAGAGGCTTTGTCCTGACTGACAGAATCAACGCAGAGCAAAAACTACTAATGATAGAAACTTGAAGTTCGGAATTTAGATTTTAAACGCGATGTAGGTAACCACTAAGAAAGGAATTTCGAAAATGTAACCCCTAAGAGGTTTAAATGGCGAAATTGTCGTTTAACTCGAACGGAAACCTATTTTTGCACTTCGAGAAAAAATATCTAATTTGGACTCATTTTAAAGATATTGATTTTTAAGGCTCGCGGGCAAAGCCGCGACGGATAATGGTAGCCCCATATATCTGTACTCAGATGGCAAAAAAATCATACTCGTTTACACAAATTCGTTTAGTGTTTTTTAGTTTTGGAGAAAAAAATTGAAGGGTCAGGGGGAAAAACCACGGTAGTCCACTTTTTGTTGATTTGAAACAAGTGGTGCCATCTGATAGTATAGGAAGTGCACTTTATTTTCATACTTGTTGCAGTCGAGAAAAAAAACGATAGTCCACATAAAATCTATAATTTAAAATCGCTACAAGGGGGAAAAACAAGTGAAAAAAAAAAAAAAAAAAAAGTCCAGAGTGTCGGAGAAAGATTAACAGTAGTCCATTTCTGTAGTGTTTGTCTGTGGTTGAAGTGTAAATGAACAGTACCTTAAGTTCTAATAAAGATGAATACAAGTGTACAAAATTAATAAAAAAAAAGAAAAAAAAACACGGCCGAAAAAACTCAGACTTTCAACTCACGATTCAGGTGAAAACTGTTTTTGTAAACGATTTAAGTTTTTTGAAAACGTTCCTTTATCTGCAAGAAACAAAATATTATTTAATTTTATTAATATGTTGTCAAGAGATGAGCAAAACGCCTTCCTTAGCGGTCTCATAACTGCTGTACCAATCCAAAGTCGTGGTACCAGAACTAAACTCTTCTTACGTTTATAAAGTTACAGTGAAATACGAGAACAATGATTATCAATCCAGTGATGTTCAAGTTTTTTTGTCAATTCATGGGATTAATGAAACTCGAGTCCGGTTCATTAATAAAAGTTGAACTAATACTGGGATGGGGCCAAAAGATCAACGGGAGTAACATAACTATCGACCTCAGAAAAAGTCGATTTTCGTAAAGAAAAACTGACGTGATTTAACTTGGAATTAATTTTAATTCTTCATTTTTCGAACCACTTTTCTAGTTCAAATGGATGGTTTTGAAGGCGGATGCGATAGTAGGATTTTGTTGTGATAAAAGGATAGCCATGGCGTCAGCAAAGCTAAAGATGTTGGTGCGAGGTGTGTTCAGAAATATATGATTTGTGGACAGAATAGAGAAACAAATTTATTTCTAATAGCAAATAGAAATAAATTTGTTATATAAAGTATTATTCTTTTGTTTTTTTACCCAAAAATGTAGTAATAATTTACAGGTCACAAACAAATAAGCAATGGACTACAGTGTTTTTTTCCGTTCAACAATGAGCAGTTTAGTGATGTTTTGTTATTTTATTGGCATTTAAATTACTATTTGGTTTTGGAAATTTTGTATAGTGGTAAACAATTATCTAGGTTATTGGAATATGCTTTTTGAAACCAATTTTAACTTTCGAAAAATGGATCGAGGGGACCATAAACTTTAAATTTAATTTTTCTCAGAATGGACTAGATTGGACTACCGTGGTTTTTCCCCATGGCCCTTCAATTGTAATAGCAATGGTAATAAGTGATGTGTAAATTGAAATTAGCAACTGTTTTAGTAGAAACTCAAAAACTTCTCGGTGGCCGAAAGACCCTCCTGTGGCAAACCAAGCATCTATAAAGCGACTGCCCTTAAGTAAAAAATCAAGGGGAAAAAACCTGGTGGTTGAGCGTGATCACGGTCAAATCACCTCCTTGCCCGACCGATGACCAAGAAATAGTACTTGCTTACACAGTACTGAACCCAAAACCCTCCATGGGTTGTAGTGGTACAGGTTTTTTAGTAGAAAGTTATTTATCGGAGTACCGAAACACGGATAATTTGGTGGGAAGGATTGCGAAAAAGTTAAGCATCGGAGATACCCATTCATCGAGTAAGTGCCTTCTTATAAAACTTTTCAAATAAATTTAACCGGAAATGAGATGCGTGTAATAGAACTAAAGTTCGTTTATTAAAATCGAAATGAGTTCCGGTTGAATGAGATTAGTGGTCGAAAAAACTAATATCAATTTTTAAATATTTTATATAAGAAGAGACTTTAAGGCCACTAAGACCAGAGTTTGGAAATTATTTGTTTCATGGTAACTATATGAAGTTTTCAATAACTACTTAGAGAATTATAAAATCAGACGACTTGAGTTATTATGGTTGCATTGCCGAAAACAAAAATCTTTAAAAAGAGGTAAAAAACTTTTATTTAATAATAAAAAAATGTAGTGTACTGTAAAGAGGAAATAAAAACAAAATAAGTAAATGAATGTGGAAAAATGTGTGACTTTGAGAAATGGCATTTAACAAAACACGCCAATTTCTAATCAAAGTATGTTGGTAAGTGAAAGTTGCGTGTTGTGCAGATTTTTTCTATATTATTTGTGATTATTAGATTTATTTTTTATATTATTTAAAGTATTTCAATTTCGTAAAAACTAAACAAGATATGTGTTATACGTGTGTGTAAGGAATAAACACCCCGTTTTTTTCCGGTTTTTAGTTAGTTTTTTCCAGCCAGAAAATCTATATTTTCTATTCACTTTATAATATTAAATCCTTGAAAAAATATTTAATAGCTCAACTAACGCAGTCATTTGCAATAATCTGTGAGACGCTCAATGTTAAATAATCGACTTTTGACTCGATTGAAAAATTTTGTAACAGTGCTATCCAGAATTTAGAGAATTTATTTATTTGAATGCGTATATAGTAAAACTTTTTTGTATTTTTTTTTTTTTAATTTTAAATGTATCTGATTGATGAGTATATGTATGTCTATTTTGAAATATTCAAACAATATGAGTAATAAATATAAATTGAGAAATCGGAGTTGGCCAATGAGGAAAGTTATTGACGGACCGTTGTATCCATGGCTACTTGTCGTCATAGTCTGTTGTCATGACAACCGTCTCCCACACATAATTTCCTTATACATTTGCTGATACAAATGCAATATATGTATTCACCGTATCTTCTTTTAATGGCGTATTGATGAAAATTGAAATAATGGTTGAAATACGTCTATTATAATTTAACAAAATCTAAATGAAATTGTGTTGTAATAAAGATATCAAGGGAACATCGGAGAAGATAATAACAAGTTCATTCTCGTTTTTTATTTATTCAACGCCATTATAATGCTACTATGGCTAATCGGACGATTTATTCCTTTAAAAACTCTCAGGTTCTCCTACCGGGCTATGATCCTGCGAACTTAGGTATAGCTCGACTCTTCAAGTAATTTACCTGGGAATCGCAGGCGCGAACTGTGACGTCATTTTAGTGGCCAATAGAAAGGCACTATAACAGAGTACTTTACTTCGTTGTTAGTTTTTGCTATACTTTGTTTTTGTTGGTTTGATTGTGATCTAACCATTGGCGGATCCAGGGGGGGGGGGCTGTGGGGGCTGCAGCCCCTCCCTTTGGAAAATTTTTCGTAGTTTAAAGATAGAATTTGACTTTCCTTAAAGTAAGGAAGCAAGTTAAAGAACAAATAATATGCAGAACAAGTAGAATTTTAGTTGTGGGAAAGAAGCATAAAGGTAAAAAAGCTGATTGGCAGATTCAAATGAAGGGCTGTGGGGCAGCAGCCCCCCTTTAGGACTGCATTCCCCCCCTTTACAGTCGAATGGATCCGCCCATGCCTGGAACCGTACAGTGGTTTTGAGGAACATCAACATTTCTTCCATCACCTAGAAACCAAATGGCTGGTCAATCAAATCTGATAAATATGCTCTATATTTTTTAACCTACTGTATTGTTGGGTCATACCTTTATATGAATGAAAGCTAATTGTTTTGGGGTTATTTCTGCGTACTTGCTTGTATATCTCGCATGGGTGGATCCAGCCAATCGTAAAGGGGGGGCTGCAGTCCTAAAGGGGGGCTGCACCCCCACAGCCCTTCATTTGGATCTGCTAATCAGCTTTTTTACCTTTATGTTCCTTTCCCACAACTAAAATTCTACTTGTTCTGCACATTATTTGTTCTTTAACTTGCTTCCTTACATTGAGGAAAGTCAAATTTTATCTTTAAATGACGAAAAAATTTTCACAGGGAGGGGCTGCAGCCCCCACAGCCCCCCTCCCCCTGGATCCGCCCATGATATCTCGACAACCTAAGAAATTTACCTGGGAATGGCAAGCGCGGACTGTGACGTCAATTAGGTGGCCAATAGAAAGGCTCTATAACAGTTGGCGTTAGGGATGTTACGGAACGTTTAAATGGCGTATTAGCTCCAACCGTTCCAGTTCCGACTGCGTATTAGGTTCCCTTAACCGTTCCAGTTCCACCTATCGGTTCCGAGAGTAAATTCCACCAGTGTAGGTAGACCTCTATCTCCACCTTTTCAAAAGTTAAACTACTCTCCAAGGAACATAAATAGGAAAGGAATCCAGGGGTTAATTTAATATTATAATAATATAATACAGTGTCATATTATATAATATTATTTAAATAATAATGATATTTAAAAAATAAGAATGTAAAGAATAACAAGTTATCAAGTAAACATTTTTATTATTTCTAATTTTTACAAATAAAAATTAAATCGTTATTTATAATCTTTAATTATATAATTTATAATTAGATTTTTCAATTTATAATTTAAATAAATAATTGTATGCCAATAAACAAAACAAGCAGATAACAAAATAAAGTTTGCAGATATAAACATGTATATTTATTTTATACATTGTATCTCTCTCACTGTATATTATATGTATGGATGTGAATAAAATTTATTTAAACAAAAAAATTACGATTTTTTGTTAGCGTTTACTATTAAAAATTAAAAAAAAATTCCAAGTAAGCCAGGTTAAAAAAAATGAAAATGATGACATCTTAAAATGAAATGAAAACCCGTTTGCTAGTAAAAATACAAAAATTATATTGTATATAAAACTTATTGTTCTTCAAGTCATGACTCCATGTTAGCATTTAAAAATAAAAGCATTATTATTTTTACAGTTAAGAAAAAAGAAAACATTTTATTTTTAATTTGACTAAATATTTTTACAGCTTAATTAATTAGAATGAAATTGCTACAATGCTAATGTTAAGAAGAATTTAGGATTTTAATAAATAATGCCTTTATCGAGTTATAACTTCCCTATCCATTTAATGATTTATCTAAAAAAATGTTAAGATATTAATTTTTTTAAAGATCATATATTAGAAAAAATTGAAATTTTGTTTTATTTTATTTTAAATAAATAAAGAAATGAAAGACGGTGATGTTACAAAAAGAAAGATAAATAGAAATTGCTTCTTAGATAACCATAATATGCTGGCTTAAAAATTAGTTGCAATGTCAAATCAAGAATTCCAAACTAATTTCATGAACATTTGCACTGAGGCTCCATTCCGAAGAGAGCCTCGGAACTAATAAGCTAACAGCTCCGTTAGAATCAATGGGCGAGGAAAGGTTAAACAGCTCCGAGTCGGAGCTAGTCTCGGAACTAATAAGCTAACAGCTCCAAGTCGGAGCTAGTCTCGGAACTAATAAGCTAACAGCTCCGAGTCGGAGCTAGTCTCGGAACTAATATGCTAACAGCTCCGACTCCAGCTCCGTTAGAACCAATGAGTGGGGAGAGATTAAACAGCTCCGACGAGACTCGGAACTAATATGCTAACAGCTCCGAGTCGGAACTAGTATAGTACACTAACAGCTCCGGTTCCAGCTCCCAAGAGTCTAGTGAAGGAAGGAGAAAGCAGACAGCTCCGACCGGAGCCGTTAAGGCATCCATGTTGGAACTGTTCCTAACAGCTCCGGGCACGTATTAGGTTCCGTGGAGCCGTTCCGGCAATTTCGCACCATCCCTAGTTGGCGTACCTACCTTATTTTGTTGTTAGTTTAAGCTTTGTTTTTATTTCATTGGTTTGTTGTTAATATAAGTGTTTTTCATTTTTGTTAGTTTGACAAAAACGAAAAAACTATTATGTTTCCTAAACAGCAGAAAATGTCATAGATAATAATGTATATTGTGCTTTTATTTAAAATTGCATTCATTGAATATCTAATTAATATGGTACATTTTTTATATTGCAATTACTATTTCATGAACTATAGTATCCTCGTATTGTTTCAATGTCCTCTCTGTCTATTTGTCAACATTTATAACATAACCTGTCACTCTTCAAATTTAGCGCCAGAGTAGAAGTAGGCGTGGCTTATTTAAGATCTTCCCTCAGCTAAAATTCTTATGTTGTCCAGCTATTCGCGAGCACAATCGACTATAGGGTGTGCTAGAAGTTTTGCAAAATGTCGGAAGGAACGGGGATAGACATATTTGATGTGATAGACATAATTGGTAATTACAAAAGACCATTAATTGAAGGGCATGCTATCCTTGATGAAAGCAACATAATTACATGTGGAATAGTATCTAGAAGTGAAAAAGTAGTTGTTTTACAAGCCTTTTGCCTTCAATCAAGCGATCTTAAAGGCCTGTCCCATCAAATAAAAGTGGAAATTAAATTTATTAATAACAACAAGCAATTTTCTTGTAATTGTACGTGTATAGCTGATAGCGGATCCAGCCGATCGTAAAGGGGGGGAGGGGGCTGCAGTCCTAAAGGGGGGGGCTGCAACCCTACAGCCCTTCATTTGGATCTGCTAATCAGCATTTTTACCTTCATGTTCTTTTCCTACAACTAAAATTCTACTTGTTCTGCACATTATTTGTTCTTTAACTTGCTTCTTACATTAAGGAAAGTCAAATTCTATCTTTAAATGACGAAAACATTTTCAAAGGGAGGGGCTGCAGCCCCCCCCCCTCTGGATCCGCCAATGGCTGGTAGTGATGGTAAATGAAAACTCATCTTTGCAACTTTACACTACATTCTTCGGTTAGTAATAATATTAATTACCTATTTATATAATCATTGCTATGACAGCTGTCATTTTCATGATAGCTTAGTTTCTTTGTCATATTATTTATTTATTTGTCAATACTTTTAGGCATCTCATTGAAAACTTGGAACAATTAAGCATAACGGATGTAAGACAATAATGGGGAAAATTAAAAAAGAAAAACAAATCTATGACACAATGGTCCCAATGTTATTTGCATAAAACTAGCATTTTGGAATAATAAAATGTCAACTACTAATATTTACCTGGATAAATATAGTCACTTTCTTTAAAATGAATAGTACATATCGTCATATGTTTCGAAACAGGCTTATCTACTCTTAATTTTACAATCCACTCTTTAGGAAGCTTTTAATTTTTTGGAAATAAATGGAATAACACGTCTTTTGATTTTTTAATTGAACACTGAGAGACCGACCAATTAGACATTTTTCAAATAATATTTTGATCAATCGTGTTATAATTATTGAAAAATAAATTAAAAACTCCCCAAAACCCTATGAATCCTAGGTATTGGCCCGGCTTCTTTCTATCCCCGTTTCTCTAGTTCCAGTCAAGAAGCAGCACCGTCGCTTGCGCCCGCGAATAATACCTGGAAGACATAGGGTTCTATTCTTCGAACTTAGCGAATCCGAAAATATCATCTTTCATGATTATAGGCGGGCGCAAGCGACGGTGCTGCTTCTTGACTGGAACTAGAGAAACGGGGATAAAAGCCGGGCAATTACTTGGGATTCATAGGGTTTTATCGCGGTTTTAATTTATTTTTCCATAATTAAAATCCGATTGAGCCAAAAATCATTTGAAAAATGTCTAACAGGTATTACTCGGTCCCGCAGTGTTCAATTAAAAAATCAAAAGACGTGTCATTCCATTTATTCCAAAAAATAAAAAGCTTCCTAAAGAGTCTATTGTAAAATTAAGAATAGATAAGCCTGTTTCGAAACATATGACGATATGTAGTCTTCATTTTAAAGAAAGTGACTATATTTATCCAAGTAAATATTAGTAATTGGCATTTTATTATTCCAAAATGTTAGTTTTATGCAAATAACATTGGGACCATAGTGTCATATTTGTTTTTCTATTTTAATTTTTCCCATTTTTGTCTTACATCCGTTGTGCTTAATTGTTCCAAGTTTTCAATGCGAAGCCTGAAAGTTTTGACAAATAAATAAATAATAAGATAAAGAATCTAAGCTGTTATAACAATGATTGTATGAAAAGGTAATTAATGTTATTACTAACCAAAAACGTCGAGTAAAGTTACAATGATGTGTTTGCATTTACCAGAACTACCAGCTTTACAAGTACAATGACAAAAAAATTGTTTATTATAATTAATAAATTTGATTTCCACTTTTATTTGATGGAGCAGTCCTTTAAGATTGCTAGTTTGAAGGCACAAGGCTTCTAAAATAACTGTTTTTTTACTTCTAGATATTATTCCACATGTAATTTTGTGGTTTGCATCAAGGATAGCCTGCCCTTCAATTAATGGTCTTTTAAAATTACCAATTATCTCTAATCACATCAACTATGTCTATCCCCGTTCTTTCCGACACTTTGCAAAACTACTAGCGCACCCTATAGTCGATTGCGCCCGCCTATACTTTTAGGCATCATATTGAAAACTTGGAACAATTAAGCGTAACGGATGTAAGACAATAATGGGGAAAATTAAAAAAGAAAAACAAATCTATGACACTATAGTCCCAATTTTATTTGCATAAAACTAGCATTTCGGAATAATAAAATGTCAATTACTAATATTTACCTGGATAAATATAGTCACTTTCTTTAAAATGAATAGTACATATCGTCATATGTTTCGAAACAGGCTTATCTATTCTTAATTTTACAATCCACTCTTTAGGAAGCTTTTTATTTTTTGGAAATAAATGGAATAACACGTCTTTTGATTTTCTAATTGAACACTGATGGACCGAACAATTAGACATTTTTCAAGTAATATTTTGATCAATCTTGTTATAATTATGGAAAAATAAATTAAAAACTCCCCAAAACCCTCTGAATCCTAGGTATTGGCCCGGCTTCTTTCCATCACCGTTTCTCTAGTTCCAGTCAAGAAGCAGCACCGTCGCTTGCGCCCGCGAATAATAGGTACCTGGAAGACATAGGGTACTATTCTTCGAACTTAGCGAATCCGAAAATATCATCTTTCATGATTATTGCTACCCCTTGTCCAGTTTATTTGAACTCGGATGTTATATTATTATACGAGGATGTTATATTTTCTTGGTAGTCTTATCTCTCGAATGTTGTTTTTTTTTTTTTTTTCACTTCACTGATACTTAGATATCTCTGTTGAAATATCCTTTTCCTTTCCTGCTAATTTGATCCTTCGAATCCTTATTTCCTCTCGAAGGAGGGTGCCTTTGCTGTACCCCAAATACTGTGTAGGGAAGAGCGGGGTTGGTTGGCAACAGTTTTCACTTTTTTGATTGTTGAGTGGTTCCTGTTAATATAATCCCAATAGGGCTGATAGCACTGTAAACTCCATGTATTAGAGTACTTCAAGTATTTTTTTTCACCTCATAATATTGAATACTAAGATCATAAAAAATTGAAGAATTTGTCAATTCAGAGTATGCCAATAAACCCCATATGTGGGGCAGGTTGGCCTAGAAGGTGGGGTTGTTTAGCCATCTCATTCAAGTACTGCCTGACACATATTATTGTTATTAAAAGCTGCACTATAATGGTATAATAATTTTGAATCGGTTTTTAACAGCTTTTAAGGGAAAATAGAATGACAATAGAAGAAGATAAAAGTTTAGACTGTCGTCACTTTTTGCTTAAGAAAAATTGCTCTCATCTTCCTCGCTGGAACTAAAGACAATTGGTAGTTTCACCTTTGATTATGTTTATCTTGCTTTTGTGAATTGACACTGCGCCAAAAAAAAAAATTGGGGAACCTACTAACCCCACACGAGAGATCATATGAAAGATGACTACCAGGTCAGGGGAGAACAATCAAACAAGAAACTGGTTAGTCGAAAGGTTAGGTGTTTCAAAGGAGTTTGGGGCTATGTGAACAGAATTGGAATCAAATGTTTTGTCATGGCTTTAAACCTATTTTACTGAAAATATAAAAATTTACTTACATGTTGTAAAATCAATCAATAAAGCACACTCTTATCTACACTGTTAGCATCGGATTGAAAACTCAGGACAAGACTCCCGAGGTCGAGCGGGTCACATGGTACAATGGTGGGGCCTTCACAACAGGTGTGACGGAAACTATAAGCCAATGGCCAACCTACCCCCTATGCCAACCAACCCCGCTCTCCCCTACCTGTTGATCTATACGTTCACCACTCCAAGGAGTGTAAATTCTGTGGGAGGATCTGACATCCCCCATCTGAGTGCATAGGCGGATCCCAGGGGTGGGTCACGGGGTTATAACAATATTTTATTTTTTATTTTTAAACGAATAGTGCAATTAGCTAGTTACTTGGCCCTAAATATAACAGGTTTGGTTGTTTAGAACGCAGTCCTTCTTAATACAAGTTAATTAATATCATACAAAAAAGGTATTGTCTGCCACATGATAATGAGACAGGGAGGTCATGATCCCCCCCCCCCCAAATTCATGACAAATCCACTTCTGTCTGGGAGACTCCCTTAGGAGTAACACCTTTTGCCTCCAAAAGAAAAACTTTGATTTGTTTATTTACCATAGTGGAAACAAATAAGTATATTCTCACATTCATAAGAAGAAATGATGAAGATCCATTTTGTGTTTCTTTTAGACTGCTAGTCTAGAATATGGCACGCATAAGTGTGTTCCTTTGTGATGTTCCAGCTCCAATCCGTCATCCTTCCATCAACATGTTTCTGCCAAGGCCTCTCTTTTACTGCTAATCAATACCTTGTCTCTTTAGTTCTTCTTCTCCCTCTTATTCTGCAGAGGTTCCTATAAAGAGCATTTTTGTTTATAATCTTCTTCTTCTTCTTCTTCTTCTACGTGGCGCTACAACCCTTGGTGGGTCTTGGCCTCCTCAATGAGCCGCCGCCATTCGGACGATTTTGTGCTGCCGCTCTCCAGTTTCTGATCCTGAAAAGGCTTCGTGCGTCAGCTGCCACTCCGTCAACCCATCTAAGCCTTGGCCTACCAGTTCGACGCGTGCTGTGAAGGGCGTCGTCCAATACTTTCCTGGGGATATCGCCTTCTTCCATTCGTGCAACGTGGCCGGCCCAACTTAGTCTCCCTAGCTTGATGAACCTGACCACATCTATGTCCCCGTATAGGTCATAAAGCTCTCTGTCCCTTCTAATCCTCCATCCATCTCCATCTCTCACTGGACCAACTATCCGTCGTAAAATTTTCCTTTCGAAAATGTATTGGTCATTTTCATTGGTTTTCGACATAGTCCAGGTTTGGGATGCATATGTAAGAACAGGACGTATTAGAGTTTTGTATAAGAGCAATTTAGTTCCCCTAGTAATGGATCTGCTGCGTAAAATTTTAAGCAAGGCAAAATATGCCTTATTTGCCGCCACTAGTCTCTTTCTTATCTCAGCAGAGACATCATTTGCTTGGGTTACTTGGGATCCTAGATAAGTAAATTCATTGACCCTCTCAAATCTGTAAGGACCAAAAACCAGTTCTTCTTCACTGCCATTTCCGGTAAACATATATTTAGTTTTCTCTTGGTTTATGGTCAGTCCCAAGGCTGAGGCAGCGTCCATGAGTTTCCCAAAGGCTTCCAACAATGCCGATCAGGATCTCGCCACAATATCCAGATCATCAGCAAATCCTAACAACTGCACAGAGCGCGTGAAGATAGTGTGGCTTGTCTGGATCCCGGAATTCCGAACAACCTTCTCCAGTGCAAGGTTGAAGAGGAGACAAGCCAGTCCGTCCCCCTGTCTTAGTCCTTTGACGGAGGGAAATTCATCAGAGCAGTCAGATTGGATCCGCACCTGACACCTAACGTTCTTCATTGTCAGCTTCACAAGACGTATCAGTTTGCTTGGAATGCCCATTTCTCTCAAAGCCTCATACAACATAGGACGATTGATGCTGTCATATGCGCTTTTAAAGTCGACGAAAAGGTGATGCGTCGGGATCTTGTACTCGTGGCCTCGCTCCAGAATTGTCCTGAGGGAGAAAAGTTGGTCTATAGTGGATCTGCCTCTCCGAAAACCTTTTTTTTTTCAGAGAAAAAATTTTTGTTTATAATACCATTTATATTTCTTGCTATATCTTGGTGTTGTCTATCCACCTCCATTTCTCACTTCTTATTTCATAGTTACTAGGCAGCTGTGCTATTTTCTCCAAAGTTTCTTGTTAGATATCTTTTCATAACACCAGTCCCTGCTTCCAGAATTCTTCACCAAAGGCTGTCGATGAAAGTTTGAAAGGCTAGTTATAGAAAGTTTTTGACAACTTTCGGAGTTTGACTATATTGATCCTGTATATTTTTAATTTCTAGATTTTGTCTTCTTGCAGTGTTTCTTGGTGATCCATATAAAGCATAGTTGAACAAATGCCCCGCTTTTCTAAATCCAACTTTTATCTTTTTGCTCTCTGTTCCCACCTCTTTTTGAAGTGAGAAAAAAGGAGAATTCTTCCTTCTTTGCTTTACTAATATTTATGTTTATATCAAATCGAGGTCGGTTGGCGAGCTCCTCATTTCTTCAAATCGCTGATGAACTGCTATAAATTGGATTAAATTGCTATAAATTATATCATAATTATTTCAATATTAACCCGTAACCAGTGAGGTGGGGTCCTAATTCCCATTGGGGGTGCTATGAGGAGCTGTTGTTCACAGTACCTTTCAGGCAGTAGCTTCTCAGCTGTTGACAGAAGTGGTGGTTCCGTGGTAAGTGATTTATGAGTTTTATTCAACACTAGCAAGGGTGCCCGGCTTCGCTCCGGTAGTTGTGTGGTAGTTTTAATAACAGAAAAACTTTAAAATTAAAGGAAATATAGAACAAAATTAACACTTTCTTGAAACTTTTAACATGTTATCAATATTAAGATTCGAGATCTGCAGAGTCCGCCCAAATAAGGATATACCTATATACTTTATAGGGGGGTACCCTATATACTTTATAGGGGGTTGAAAATGTGAATGAACAAATAATTTTGCTGCAACTTTGTAGAGTATTGCATCGTTTTTTATGGTTTCTGTGATTCTGAATCTTATAAGCCCATTCCAAGCAGTCAGCAGATAATAAGTCATTAGATTATAGTTGAAAAATCTATTAGTTAAAAAAAACTATATTTCGAGTACAACTTTAGCGCCGACTACTGTGATGGTCCTATTAGATTCAGAAGTTTAGAAACTACCGAAGATTCATAGAAACTTTTTTTTTAAAGACCTTTCTTCCAGTTCAACCTTCCTTAAGATATCCCCCCCCCCCCCGTAATTTGGACGGACTCTGCACCTACTATTAATACAAAGTGAAAACCAAAATATCATGAGGGCACAATTTTTTCATCTCTTTTTATCCTGAACTATGAGGGGTGATAAAATCTTATTGAAAAAGTTCTGTAATTGGAGTTAGTCATTTTGTCAACTGGAATGCTCAACGTACATAGAAATAAAACCATTTTTCATAATTACACAATTAATTACACTTCAAGCTTTTTATTTTCGATTTGTAATCAGCTCTTCTTTTTTGTTTTATGTCTGTTTTTATTCGCTCACTCATATTGCATTAAATTTACTTAAGTATATGTTATATATTGATTAAATGTAATGTGTTACTCAATTAAACTTCTTATGAGAAAATTAATTTTGTAAGGTATCCAGTCGGTTTTCTAATTGATTGCAGAGATGTAAAATCATTATTTTATTTTGAAAGATAAGGTGAAACTAATTATTTTAGCTTGATTTTTTAGTAATTTAAAAAGAACAGCTGAAAAAATATATACCTAACCATTACAAGCCGAACGGAATGAATGAACAATAAACATTGAGTGAAACACACCCTAGCGCTTCCTGGTAGTCTGAAGCTCGAACTAAATTTTTCATTCATTAACTCGTATGTCATTCTCAGGTAGGTTAATTACATGGTGCGAGAGGCTTAAAATTCCAGCCCTTTTCTCTTCAATTTTACACCCTTAAGAGAAAAACGGAAACCTTCTTCTCCGTTAGGGATTATATAGCCACACGCTGACATAACTTTCTTAAACGTACTTTGAGTCGTTTTTGAGCCTTATCGGCACGCACATTGCACACTTTGCTTTATAATATATATTGATTTATTAGAGCATGGGGTCCGTGTGACCCCACCATACCGTTAGTGCAACTTTTTTATTAAAAATAATAGATTTTGTTTTTGTCAAAAATGGCAATTCCCTACAATTTTCTACAATGGCTGGAAGATGCTTTGAGCGATTCTGGATGTGACCAGGACTTTGATTCAGATTTAGAAAGTGGCCATGATTGGAATTACACCACTGACAATCAGGAATAAGAAGCCGAATCAGCTATACCTGGTAAAAGAATAAGATGTGGGAAGTGCCCAAGGAGCAGGGATAAAAAAAAAACAAAGGTTTACTGTGCTCATTACAGTACACCAATATGCACCGATTGTGCCAAGAGTGTCTGTGAAGACTGCCTAAATTAGTGCTTGGGATTTGTATATTTTTACTTTCACTTACCTATATATGAAATATATAGTAAGTGGAAGTATTGCGATCGTGAAAAATTTCGACTTCCGGTTTTCAACGGAAATATACGTTTTGGGGTCCCCTGAGTCCAAATAACCAAGTCCCGCGAAATGGTCTGTGTGTGTGTGTGAACAGACTAGCTCAAAAACCATAAACCGTGCGAACCTGAAATTAGATATTTAGTGTATGTATATGCCCGCGATGTGACAGCGAAAATTTCATCAAAATTAGTCAAAGGGAAGGGGTACTTTATTTAATAACTTTTTACGTTTTTTCCGATTTTCTCAAAAACGGCTCTAACGATTTTGATTAAACTTAGTATTTGTCTATTAATATGCCAGAGATATGACTGTAAAAATTTCATCAAAATTGATCAACCGCAGGGGGCACTTTATAAATTTTTGTATCCTTTTCACGTATTTTTTTTATTTACTCAAAAACGGCTTTAATGATTGTGATCAAACTGGGTATTTGATGTATTTATATGCCAAAGATATGACAGTCAACATTTCATCAAAGTCGGTCAAACGGAGGGGGCACTTTATTTCATAACTTTTTTTCCAATTTATAACATTCTTTCGATTATCTCAAAAACGGCTTTAATGATTTTGATCAAATCCGCCATGTTTAATGAAAATAAGGTGTTCTTTAATATCAGGTAAGCTTTATCATTATTAAAATGTTCTGAGGGGGCTTAAATGGGGAAGGGGCCTTTTTTGTTTTTCTGTAAAGTACCCTTGTTTTTGTTTATATCGAAAAATTAACTGTCACACATTACGCCTAAAAATAAGAAATGGCTAAATATGAAATATGAAAAAAATCAAGTAAACATATAGAGGAGAAAAAAAGAAAAATATTCAGTCAACTCATAAAATACCTTGAGCACACGCATGCGGCGGAGTACGCCTTTAATGACAGACCATTAAAGCCATTCTGTTCATTTAATGGAAATTATTTGTTTCATGGTAAATGAAGTTTTCAAGAACTACATAGAGAATTATAAAATCAGACGACTTGGAGTATTATGCTTGAATTGCGAATTACCACAAGTAAAAACTTTTATTTAATAATAAAAAAAATAGTGTTTTTTATAGAGCAAATAAAAACAAAAAAGAAAGAAATAAATGTTGAAAAATGTGTCTTTGAGAAGTGGCAATTAACAAAACACATCAATTTCTAATTTAAGTAAGTTAGTAAGTGAAAGTTGTGTGTTGCGTGCACGCACCAGATTTTTTTTTTTTTACTTATCTTTTGTCCAATTTTTTAATGCTCCTCATATAGTAAATGATAAAAATCAATCACTATTCTTTATTATTTTTCATATGCTCATGTCTTAATTTTAATGATTCATATTTTGTAATTTTCATTTTTACAGTTTTGTTTTTTGTTAAATATATTTTTTTATAAAATAAAAATTTACATTTATTGTGTTCTATCCCATTCAGATACCTTCAGGTATGATGTGTGGCTGTAAAAAAATTGTTTTCATTTTAATTGAACATTTACAGGGAACATTTTGAATCAACAAATATTGGGGTCCCAGTGACCCCACCTTAATGGTTATGTAACAACTTATGGACCGTACCAGTTACGGGTTAATATTCACTGTAAATAACATTTATCTTTCTTTATTTTATTTTTTTTTTTTTTCAGATCCTCTTCCCAGGAGTTAGGTCAGACAGCTTCCGAGTTTTGCTGACTTACTTGTACTGGGATGATGTGGGTCCAGTCCTGCCATCACGCTGCTTGGACCTTCTTGAGCTAGCCAATAGGCTATGCCTCCCCAGGTTGGTACACCTGATTGAGAAAAGGGTAGTTGAAGAACTGAACAGGGTCATCAATGCTACAGACAACGGAGATGTTGTAGAAATATGCCTCAGGCTGCTTGAACCGTGCAAGGTTTGTAAAATTAATCAAATTTGCTTTTGTAGTGATAAAATACTCTTATTGAGAGGGAACTTTGGAATATTATGTGAGTTACCTCAGAAACCTGGGCAACCACTTTTTTAAATGGTGATATACATTAACATTTATGCTGATCACAAAGATTAAAGAAACATTTTTTCAGAAGTCATTTCAATCCTGTAAGTATGCAGAAAAAAAATAATAATGGTTAATAATAAAACAATAAAAAAGCTACGCTTCATGTATCTAGCCACGCTTCATATCCAGGACAAGAAAGATAATTTGAAATAAAAATTTAATACAAGTATTTCTATTTCAAAAGAGTAAATTTAAGGTTAAATATGTTATCAACTCCTCGCGCGGGTCTCATTACCGCGTATGGGGAGCGTCCCACGGGTGGCGGATGTGGGGATGGTCGGTGGAAATTCCTAGGAAGTTCCTCCCGGCTAAGTCCGTAGGACTCGCTGACCAACAATGAGAGCGGCCCCCCAGGCTTGCTGGAGGGTGTGACGTAGGTTTGAACGCCCTACTCACATTTTTTAGTTCACCCAAACACCACAAACAGTCATGGATTCTCCTAAGGTAAAACGCTCATTATCCGGAGGTAAACTAGTCCCCCGTTCGGGTCTCCGGGTGGGGACTGCTTTAGGGGAATCATGGCGAAAGTTGAAATTAAGAGATTTAGTATTAGGGACGTGGAACGTCAGAAGTTTGAATACAGCGGGTGGGTTAAAATCGGTTTCGAATGAGGTTGAGAGGTACGGTATAGATATCGTGGCGCTGCAAGAGGTACGCTGGCCGGGGGAGGGCTCTTTAAGAGAAGGTAAGTACACAATTTGGTACGGCGGGGGCGAAAATTATTGTTTAGGCACTGGGTTTCTGATTAGGAATAGGTTGATATCCGCTTTGAGGGACGTTCAATTTTTCGGGGACAGGATATCAGTAGCTGTATTTCAGGGGCGGTGGTTTAAAATCGCGTTAATAAACATACATTCTCCGACCGAAGACAGCGATGACGAAGTTAAGTCGGAATTTTACGATAAACTAGAGTGGGTCTTCGATAAATTACCGCGAAATTACATGAAGATAGTTTTAGGAGACGCTAACGCAAAGGTGGGCAGGGAAGAAATATATTATCCGACTATTGGAAAAGAAAGTTTACACGAAATTAGTAATGATAACGGAATCCGATTGATTAACTTTGCTACTTCTAAAAATTTAATAATCAAAAGTACAACTTTTAAACATAAAGATATTCACAAATATACCTGGACATCACCGGATTCACAAACAAGAAATCAAATCGATCACGTTTTGGTGCAGCATAGGTGGCAAAATAGTGTTATTAATGTTAGGTCGTACCGAGGGGCAGAATGCGGGTCGGATCACGAACTAGTAGTCGCTAAAGTTCGGCAAAGACTTTCAATAAAAAAAAGGTTAGAAACCGGATCTCGTACCGAATATTTTAATCTGGAAAAACTTAAAATTCCGGCGATTAGAAAACAATTTGAAATTGAACTCAAGAATAGATTTGATGTATTAGAACCATCGACAGAGAATGGCGAAGACATTGATCAATTGTGGGAAGGGATTAGGGATAATATTAAAGAGGTCAGTAATTTATGTCTGGGCAAAAGGGAAAATAATAAGAATAAACCATGGTTCGATGAAGAATGTTTAAACTCGTGTGAGAAAAGAAAAGCCGCTAAACTCAAAGTTTTAAATAATCCTAGCGAAGACAATCATGCCTACTTTCGAGGCATGAGGAACGAAACGAATAAATTGCTTAAAAATAAAAAAAGAGAATATCTCAAAAACAAAATAATAGAAATAGAAAATAATGGAATCCAAAATAACGTTAGAGATATGTATAAAGGCATAAATTTATCACGTAAACGTCTAGGACCAGTTACGACTGGTATTAGGGATAATAATAATAACATCATAGCGGATCCGGTAGACATACTAAGTAAGTTCAAAGAGCACTTTGATAGTATTTTGAATCCAGAAAATACCCGTCTATCACCACTTTTGGAATTTCAAAGTGCTGAACCGTTATTAGAAGAACCGAGTATAGGGGAAGTCGAAATAGCTATCGGAAAATTAAAATCCTATAAAGCAGCGGGGACGGATAATATTCCTAGCGAACTAATCAAATCATGTGGGGAAGCTGGGATTTCAAAAATACATCTTTTGATTAAAAAGATCTGGGAGTATGAGAAAGTACCCGAAGAATGGAAAGAGTCTATACTTATACCGATTCACAAGAAGGGGTCGCGGACAGACACTAATAACTACCGTGGGATCTCACTACTTCCGGTCTGCTATAAAGTATTTACGTCAATACTGACTAGCCGAATAACCGAATACGCCGAGGAAATTATCGGAGATTATCAATGTGGTTTCAGACGGAACCGATCTACCGTAGACCAAATATTCTCCCTCCGTCAAATATTAGAGAAAAAATTAGAATACAATGGTATTGTTCATCAACTGTATGTCGACTTTAAAAAGGCTTATGATTCAATAGACCGCAATAAACTGTATAACATCCTGACTGAACTAGGAATACCGAAGAAGTTAGTAAACTTAGTAAAAATGTGTATGACCGAAACGTTCAATAAAATAAGAATCGGTAGTTATTTTTCTGAGAAGTTCCAGGTTCACTCTGGTTTGAAACAGGGGGATTCGCTATCCCCTGTTTTATTTAATTTAGCTCTAGAATATGTCATTAGGGAGGTGATAAATACCGGAAAGGGTTTGAATCTGGGGGGAAATATATCCGTACTCGGTTACGCTGATGATTTGGTTTTGCTTGGCGACGACGTGGAAACGATAGAACTAAATACAAAAGCATTGATGGAAGCCGGAAAAGAAGTAGGGCTAGAAATAAATACGGAAAAAACAAAATATATGGTTAGTTGTAGAAACGGTGACAATTTTGGCGATATTGAAGTAGAAGAGGAAATATTCGAAGCCGTTGAGAAATTTAGATATTTAGGATCTACTGTAACTAGAAAAAACGAAATCGAAGAGGAAATTAAGGCTAGATTAAAGGCGGGAAATGCTTGTTATTTCTCGGTTGCAAAATTACTTGGGTCACGCCTTTTATCCCGAAATTTAAAAATTAGGATTTACAAAACTATAATTCTTCCGACTGTTCTTTACGGTTGTGAAACATGGCCGCTTACAGTAAGGGATGAGAAACGCCTTATGGTGTTTGAAAATAAAGTGCTGCGTAGAATATTCGGGCCGAAGAAAGATGAGTCAACAGGAGAATTTAGACGGCTACACAATGCGGAATTGCGTGAGCTTTACCCGGTTAATGTAATCGAGTCTATAGCTGCGCGTCGGTTAAAGTGGGCATGCAAAATGGCGAGTCTTAGTAGTGAACGAATTCCTAAAAGATTGATAAACGCTTTGCCGACTGGAAAACGACCGAGGGGTAGGCCTAGGCGAAGGTGGGAAGATTCGGTGAAAGCAGATCTTGTGAATTTGGGATTGGACGGTGGTAGATGGATGGAGGTATGTAGGGACCGATTGGTGGTGTCGGCGTCGGGCCTTCGGGTCCGTTAAGCCTTATTGTATTGTATTGTATGTTATCAACTATAATAAAAGAAGCAATGTTAAGAAATAATAATGAACATTTAAAAAGGTGGTTGCTTAGGATTTCTGAGGTAACTCACATAATATTCCAAAGATCTAAAATCTAACAGTTCATCCTGACATCTTGTGACACAGGGATCTTAAGGCAAGGGTTTTATGGTAATCGATTAAGTTAAAAACTATTTACATTGTTTATTTTTGTACAACACAGAACATGACTGGTCACAACTACCAAAGGAGGATCTCATAACATAAAAGCTTGAAAATACTTATCACAATACATCGACTCTACTCTGCTCTAACGGACTCTCTCCAGCCTCGGACTGCCTCCTGGTGCAGACTCCAACTCGGCTATCGATATTCTCCTTTGAGACCCCCTATCCCTGACTTTTCCCGGGCTCCGACCTTCGGACTCTCTATGCCTGACTCAGACTGCCTTCCTCTTGCCTAGGCCTGCCTCTTCTATGAGTTCCTCCCCTCTCTCAGGGTTTCCTAAGTTCAATGACCTGCTTAGCTTTTCAACAGTAATTGTCCATGTGACACTATTTTTATGAAAACTTTACATTTACATACATGTAATACATACATTATTTCATTCTTATTTTCCCTTTCTGCCCACCACATAATTACTTCCTGTTACTACCCATAATATTTCCTCACTATTCTCTTCCTTGCCTGTCTAAGACTGACCCCTGGGTTTTGTCACAAATGAAATAAAAATAAATTTTCTGGTTTAATGCATGATTTTTTTTTTAATTGTTCATTAGTAATTACTTTTTCAGTTAAAAGATATATATTTATTTTTTTAATGGAAATCTTTACACTTGTTAATTTCTTATTCTATTATTAATAACGAATCATGAATGTAGAGTTTGTTAAGGTGTCATCTTAATAGGATCTGAGTCATTAGTGATGCCTATTCAAATCATACTGGGGCACTTAAACAATTATTTAATGGAAATCCCACTAAATAAATATATACCTTCCCATTCTGATTGGTTACGTGTAGAATAATTTAGGCTATGTCAAGAAGGCAGGAACATTGTTTTTGTTTGGGTCCCTTCGTACTGCGAAATACCGGGAAATAAAACTGCCGCTCATGCAGCTCACATGGCATGTACTAATAGTGGACAAATTCATCAACATTACAAACGAAGATTGGTGCAAATCCATGATGTACAAAATAAGATTCAAATGGCAAGATAGTTGGAGATCTCATCACGCTAAAAACTAATGGAGGTCAAAGATAGACCCACGGAATAAAACGAACACACAGATTTCCAGAATAGAGGATTTTCTTTCCTGTCAAAATGGGGGATCTTGAAGCAAAACTAAAACCCTTATTTAATTTTTTCGTACGATTTATCTTTGGAGTCCCAAGAAACGTCTTCATCTCACCTTTATATGAAAGGCTAAAGTGGTTATACCCATCCTACCGCCGTAAATATTTCCTGGCCTCCTTCCTTTTCCAAGTTATCTGATCCTGCCGTCTTTCATAAATCACTGAACTTCTCCAGTCCAAATCCTGTGTCCATTCCCGCAATACCCATTGTAGGTCTTCAGATCTATACACTCCGGCCCACCGAACATCAGCTTTCGAAAGATCTGTCATTATACGGTGCTCATCCCTTTGGAACTATATTCCCCCTTTTATCTGTCAATCCAACACTCTCCCTACCTTTAAATCCCTCCTGTTCAATTACCTCCTTTCCACCCAGTTCTGAACAATTTGCAATCTTTACAATTCTCAATTTTAACTTTAAATTGGTATAGGCCTTTCTTATTTATTTATCTTTTAAATATAAGTTCAATTTATTTCATTTGTAAATAAGTGTACATATGTATATATTGTATGCTGCACACACTTAGTTATTTTCATTTTAAGTCAATAAGGATATTATTTATTTTTAATTTTTTCATCAAAAGTAGATTAATTCATTATTTATTATTTTTTTCTCAGTTTTTTTTTTTTTTGTTTCATTTTAATTTGCTTAATTTTTTTTATAATACTCTAAGGCACTGAAGCCTATTATAAGTTTTTGTATAATTTTTTCCTAAGGGACTAGTTCCCGGGACAATTAAATAAAGATATTATTATTAAAAAAAAAAATGAAACACATAAAACAAATTTAAGTATTTTTATCTTTTAAGTATGATTTATCTTTTCAAAGCCTTGATTTTTTTTTTTTTTTTTGTCTGCCCTTTCCTCGCCGGTCAGGCTATATGGGGTTTCCCGGCTAGGGGGCTAGAGGAGTGGGTGGAGATTGATGCCAAGTATTATTAAATTTCACCTGACTCCGAGTTTTGAACTTGCTATCTTCAGGTTCCCATACATATCTCGGTTGTCAGGGGCAACAGGTATTTCCTAATACGTTTGCCCACTCGGCCTTCCCGCCACACAAAGTGTTGATGATTATCTTATAAATAGTATAAGTCTTTATAATCCAATCAAGTTTATTTATATATATTTTTTTTTAAATTACTAAACTTACCACCAAATTAATTTAAAGTCAACAGCTCATGAGATAGGAGTGCCTAATTTTGTATGGAAGTCATTCCTTAGCTCAAACCTGACTAATCAATAAATAACAGAGGATCTTTTGTAGTCGAATGAAAGCTCATCTTCAGTGCTTCGATAGCCTCAAACCAATTCCATCAACGTTTACCAGCCTGATTAACCTGTATAGCTTGTCCAGTTCTGCAATTGCCTTGAAGACCAACGATAGCTTAAATGATAAGCCATGTATTTGCTGATATTTATGGAAAACTGAAGGCCATCTAAAGGACTGTTGTTTCATTTTTTAGCATCTGAAGGAAGCATGAAGAAGAAAAAAGTGATTAGTAATTCTTTTTCGAATATACTTAAATCTAATAGTTTTTCCTTTTTTTTTTTTTTTTTTTTTATAGAGTTACACTGATGCTTTTAACAATTTTTTCTAGTTACATAACGCAGACCAGCTGGCAGACTGGTGTATGAACCACCTCTGCACAAACTACAACAAATTGTGCAAAATGTCTCCTAAGCTTCTACGCAGCCTTCACCCAGATAACCAAGAATATCTTACAGAGCATAGGTGGCCTCCAGTCTGGTAGGTGTTTTATTTAAATTAAATCATCAATATTGGTGTGCATAATTGAAGCGTGGAAATGCAAAAGGGTATAAGTGCCTTAGGAAATTTTTACAGAAATGATGTGACCTATACTCACTATGGTGAACTACGTTCAGTGTTTACACCCATGCCATCTTTCATATGTTCAATGAATTATTTTCGAACAATAAAACATTACTTATATCCATTTCTGAAGAATGGCTTTGGGACATATAGCAATTTGGCAAAAAAAAACTTTGTTTTATTTTTTTGGCACTTCGACCCTTCTGCATTTCCACGCTTCAATTACTTACACAATTATAAGATTTTTTTTGTTTTTAATTTTATTTATAAAGCACACCCTACTTTTTTTTTTAAACTATTGTCAAATGTATTTTCTAACTACCGTAAAATTAAAAATAAATTTGTTAGCAAAATTAAATAAAATAATATAAAAATTTTAATATTTTGGCACCCAAGCAGGGGTGCATTTCTTGGAAATTACAGAAATTAAGAAAGAAATGATATATGAAGATTTTGAAGAAGTAATATAAATAAGGAATGGTTCGGGCGCCAAAATATCAAAATTTATTTTTAATTTTAAAATAGTTAAAATAATAAGAAGGTCTTATAATTACTGGAGTCTTTAAATTATCTTATTTTTTTTTTATTCTAATATATAATAGACTATTTACTATTCACATATCAATTAAGCGCTTACACATAAGTATTCATTTTGCAGTAACAATGCTTTACAATTCTTTTATATTAATTTAATCATTATCATGGCTAACCACCTTATTTTTAATTTCATATTATTTTTAAATATTTTATTTTTGAAGTGAAAAGATTGGGCTCAGCCGGGAGTCGAACCCGGGTCTCCCGCGTGACATGCGAGGTATGCTAACCACTGCACCACCGAGCTCGGCTCCAAGCAGAGCCAATCCTTCCACTTCACTGATACCTCTCCCCCGATCTCGCAAGTTTTGCGAGTAGTTAGAGTAGTTAGTACGGGAGATTGACACCTTCGCATGGTTAGCGTACCACACATGTCACGCGGGAGACCCAGGTTCGACTCCTGGCTATTCCCAATCTTTTCACTTCAAAAATAAAATATTTACAATTCTTGTTTTAAATGCCTGGTAGCTCTATAATATCTTTTACTGTACCACCGAACAATAGACTGAACCATTTTGTCCAGTATTACTACTGAGAACTGTCATTTATATATACCATATAATAGGTCTAGAACTTTCTAAGGTTCTGTAAACATTTCACAGCCTTTTAAAAAGGTTCTGTACTGTACCGAGATCTGTTTTCACATCAGTTTTAAAAAAAAAAATGCAAAAACTAACAACAATTATTCAATTTTGAATTTACTGATACAAATCATTACAACATATGTACTGATGCAGGTACTTGAAAGACTTTGATTACTATGACAAATGTGCAAGTGAGAGGGAGCGTGAGGAGAGGATGGTGTTCAAAAGGGGATCTGGAAGTGGCGGGTGCCTCTGTTTCGGAGGTCGAGGATCAGAACAGCCGCTGATGTCGTCAGCGTGACCTTGGCTTATAACAACGCTGGTGGTAGCCATCGCTTTCACGCTCATCATTACTGCGGTTCTTCTCCTTGTTTTCTTTATTATTTAGTCTTAGACCCATCCATAAATGGCTGCCTATTTCTTTGCTATGAAAAAATTAAAAAAAAAAAGCATCTGGTCATTGCTTGTATTTTAAAATTTCTATTACTCAACTATGAAGTCTGACTTTGTTGATTTTTTCTTGCTTTATTGATAATTCGCTATATATTTTTAAATTGTACACTTACTTTGTTTGAATATTTTTATCATCTATTCTTATAATAATCATGATAGTACTGAATTATACTTATAAAGTTCTAAGCCCTGTTTCTGGCAATCATGGAAAAAACAGTTATTATATACTTTATAAATTTCATCATATCAAACTAAAAGCTAAAATCTTTGATCATGAGCTGAATATTGTCTGATGTTTGAGTGTATATTTATATCACACCATACTATTCTTGTAGCCTATGTCCGAATAATTGAAGTGTGGAGACGCATAACGGTATAAGTGCCTTAGGAAATTTTTACAGTAATGATGTGATTTATACCCTCTAAGGTGAACTACATTTAGTGCTTATACCCATGCCCTTTCATACGTTCAATGAACTATTTTCTAACAACACATGACTTACATTTCTAAAGAATGGCTTTGGCACATTTAACAATTTGGCAAAAAAAAACTTATTTTTTTGGCACTTAGACCATTATGCATTTCAATTGTTATAAACATTCTCGAACTTCAATGAGTTATTTTCTTCATATTTTTTTTTCTTAAATAATTCACAATGCATCAGTCTAAAACACTGGATATAAATAAACGCAAACTTCCTTAAATAACATATTAAAAATAATATGTTGTATATGTTCCTTATAATATATAACGCTTAATATTTTTTTTAAACTGTGTTATTAATAGCAGAGGCTGAATTTTTATGCAGTATAAAAAATCCTAAATGTGTTGAAATATAAAGTTATTTTTTATATAATATAAATATTTTACTATATATTATAGTTATTGTATCATTGAAACACAAGTGTCTGATCCTATCTGTGAAGATAATTCTGCAAAATGTATGGGATTGTCCGACAAGAATCAGGAACATCGACTTACTCTGAAATAAACTAAAAAAAAAAGTTGAAGTATTTTGGACAATTCTGTATGAACTATGAAGACCATAGAGAAGACTGAACGGAAGATGGAGTCTGAAAGGCGTTTGGGCTTTGAGAAGAAGATTGGTGTGAGGTCTTTATATAACTGTACATTAAAGTGGAAAAGATAAAAAGATTATTTTATTTCCTTAAAATATAATAATAATAATAATAAAAAACAATTTTTGTCCAGATTTATATTCAATGATGACTCATTGAAGTAAAAAAAAAATAAGAAAAAAAAACTTAATTCAAATCAAAAATCAGTATTCATATTTTAGTTCGGTACACATTTATTTATTACACATATATTTTTCGTCCAATGCATGACTTATCTACCTAAAAAAAAAATATTTTTTTTTACTTCTTTTCATGAATTATTTTTTCCTCTGATATCCCTGTTCAAGACCGCTTGCAAACCGTGATAGTGATGAGTCGTAAAACTTTTTTTTACACTTTGAAGAACAGACTATGGATATCAAAGGAAGTGAAAAGGAAACTTCAATTTGTTCTCCTAAAAAATCGTTTTTTTTTTTTTAGTTAGACCATTCTTGCATTCGATGAGCAATATTTTTATTACTTTTATTTATAACTAGCTGTATATACTGGTTTCACCTGGAGAATTTCATTTTTTAAATCTATAAAGTGAGACTTTTATCGACTCAAATGGTCGATTTCGTAAAAACCAATGTAAAGTGAGATCAAAACGATTTTTATAACAATAAAGAATAGGCCCAGAGATTGGCTGAAGTTATGAAATTTTAATATGGACACATGTTCGCACCTGGTTTCAAAGAACCACTGAGCTAAATTCGTAGAAATTAGGACAAACAGTATGGATTTCTATAAAGAACGAACAAAAAAAAACAAATAGAATTTCATCTTTATTTATATAGATTATCACGTTTTTTTTCAAATATTTATAGTGATATGGGTTGCTCATTTTGTTTGCCAATTTTGTGCTTAAATTAGATTGACTCTTTGTGCAATATTAATAACCTTAATTTATCAACTATTGATCTTTTTTTTTACTATTAGTCTATTATTAATCCATTTATATATTTTTGTGAAATTTCCTTATTACTATATATTAATAAATACTATCTATGTTGATGTAGAATTTGTCAAAAACCTTAAAGGATCTCCATTGCTTTTTTTTTTTTTTTTTTATCATTATTGTCTTAATATTTTTTTATATATGATTTCAGAAATATTTTTTTAAAGAAAAAATTATTATTTTTTTAATATTTCACATAGAATTATTGGGTTGATGGCAAAAAAAAAAGAAAGTTAAAACATGCTTAGGTTATTATCATGCTTTTTATTGTGTAAGAATGTGATGTTTCTAGTTTCGAAAAAGGAAAATAAAATAATGTAATGTTTAAGACTGTTAATATGATCCCAGTCTGTGTATATATTTTGGTATACTTTAATTAGAGCTTATAATTATAATTTTTATTATATTTATTATATATAAATTTAGGCAAAATATCACGAGCCTGTATGTTATTCCTGTCATTTTTATGCATATATTGCAAAGGCCAGGTGCTTTATTACTTGCTGAGCGTTTTCATTCTTTTTATATAATGCGCGACTTACCTCAGGTAATTAACATTGTCTGTGATCTGGAGTCACATCATTGCCAAATCCATATGTTATATAATTTATATTTGTACATTAATGCTGTTTCAAATTGAACTTTAAATAGCCTAATTTTTAACCTTTGTAATTACCCTGTCATATACAATAAGTGAGTCCAATTTTTAATTTTTAATGAGCTGTAAAATTGTTTATGTGTATGTGTTTGTATATATATATATATATATATATATATATATATATATATATATATATATATATATATATATATATATATATATATATATATATACATAATTGTATATATACATTCACAAACACATTGGTATACATTAGTATTTATAAAATAAGGTCCACTGTTTTATTATAATATCTATTAATTAATTATGCATAGGGATAAGAATTAAGTCTTCTTGTGTATTGATCCTATCCTTAAAATTTGTGCTAAATGTTTTGCACAATCTTGCTCATGCCTTTATCCATGATAATGTTATTGCATTTACAAAAATGAATTATTTTAGGCCTGTCAATTGACTTACACTAAAGTATCTTTAGGTATTGTAATAAAAAAAAAAAAAAGCTTTTGGAGAAAGATCAAATGCTATTCATTTTTTATTATTTTTTAAAAATTATTTGCAAGCTTTTCTAGTGCTTTCAAATATGGATGAATCATCTTCAGTATAGCCCGTCTACATCTAGATGTCTTTATTTATTAGTTTTTGCCGAGTATACTTTTCAGTTTTACTGGCACCACTGATGACAAGGTTATGTCCTCCTAGCAAACCTTTATCTTATCGCTTTTTGCTGGGGACTGGTAGCTCCATTGATAGAATTTGTTAACCAAATTAAAAGTTTTTTGTTGCCTTTGCGGTAGAAGTATAACAAAAAAGGATATAAACATTAAATTTGTTTCAAATTATGGGAACAATGTTCAATTTTTGGACTTATATCAAACATTAAATAACATAACTTTAACCGGTGCTGGTGTAACTGGAAAGTAATCGTTCATTGTTCGGGCGCCAGAGTATGAAATCTCAATTTTTTTTTTGGACCTAATTCAATTTTCAAAATTATTTTAATTATATTACCTTTAAAAATATATATTATTATTTATGACTTTTTCTTTTGTTAATAATTAATTTGTATATTATTATAAATTTTATTTATTAATATTCAAATATTATCATTAATAATTCAAATAAGTTGAAATAGTTCAATTTTTAAGTTTTCTTTTCTTTCCTCCACAGAAATTTAATTTTTTATCTCTCAGAATAGTTGCGCCCAAACACATTATCATTTGTATTGCACCCACCTGAGAGTTCATAAAATGTATTTCATATTTGTAAAATTTATTGTTAATAATTTAAAACCATATATCTTATTATTTGATAAAAGCAGATTCTTTTTTATAAAATGGTAGACTTATTTTTAGTCTACTAATGTGATAAAGTCTTCGACTTTTATTTTGATCTGTGATTCTCGGACGTCCAAACAATTTATCTTTTTTTTTAATTTATTTTATCCATATATGTTTTTTCTTTTATACATACTGGCTATTCATGATAGAAGTGGGGTGTAACATCATCCCTTTGCGATAAAGGAATGTTTAAAAATTATTGATGTTTTTTTTTTTTTTTTTTTTTTTTTTTTTTTTTTTTTTTTACTGTGTCAGTTACAAAGATTACTCTTCTTCTTATCTTACATTTAAAATACTGAATATTAATCGACAGGCAAAGGGTCATACCTTGACTATTTCTTTTGTACTTAAAGATATTGCCTTCACAAGAAACACTTTTTAGGGATCCTAAAACTAGTTAACATTTTTTACTAGATATAAAAGTAAAACGAAGCTTCATCAAATGTATAAAAATAAAAATAAAATTAGAAAAAAAAATTAAAATAATGAAAAACCAAAGCTTTTCGTAGCTTTTATACAGTTAGTTTTAGGATTTTTATTGTAATGATTACCTATGAGGAACTAAACTGCACCTTTTAATATGCTATATTTTTTTATGAAAAAAGAATAATTAATACTATACTAATTATGATTTAAGTACTATTGTTTAATATTCCACTAGAGGTATAGCTCTAGTCATTTGTATTTTAGTCTTTTTTATTTATGCTAAAATTATATTTAACTACTATCAATGATTATATACATGCACTTCTATACGTATGTATATGAACATATATATGAAATCACTTATTTAGGTTGTGAGGAAGTAAGTATGGCTGACCACCATATACCTCTGATAACCTATTCGCTAGGCCTTTTCTCTTTTTCGAGAGATATGCTGTTAGTTTTGTTGTTTTATTTTATACATCATTACTGCCACATTAACGATCTAAGGGCCAAGGCCAAGAATGGACAATCTACTATCCTTAATGATTGTAATACAACTTCAAACATAAAAATTTAGCCTAGAGAGAAATATCAGTCATGGAATTTCATTAATCTGATTACATAATATATTGAATAGATAAGTTGAAATTAGGAGGGAAAAAATGTAGGCACTTTTGATACAGTTTGTATTGTCTAGTTTAGTGCTGTCTCTCTCAGTTTCTTGTAATTTTAACAAGTATTATGTTATTGTGAGGTTTACATGTTATGGCTTGTAGAATATTTTATTGATCAATTTGTTTTCTTTTTCTATCGTAAGAGATTCTTATCTGTTACTGGAACTATCATAGGAGTATCTAGTAGTCGAAATTTATTATACTTTGGATAAGTGAGATACAAATCCGTTCAGGAATTAGAATAGAAACACCAACCAACTCCAGTGAAATAGCTATCTAATTTGATTTAATAAAATAGACCATTTATATATATTTGAGCAATATAAAATTACAAAATAATTTTATTGTTTACAAATTTTCTCCGACTAGCGAGCTTCTGGATTTCGTCTTCATAAAAAGTTTGAGTGTCTTTTACCAGTTGTACACCAACTCCTCTATCTCTTCATTGATCCCAAACACCTAGCCCTTTCTTCAGTGTCTTGAATAGATGGGTATCACAGGAAGATAAATCTGGACTGTAATGTTTTAGGTTCCCAGTGCAATTGATCCAGTTTATCAGACCCGTTTCTGAACATTTATCCAAAGTTGTGGAATCCATCTTGCACAAACCTAACACTAACTCAGTTGTTCATTGATGATGGAATATGCTCTACCATGACTAGTTTTCTCTGCAATGGTGATTTCATAAACTGTGAGGGGCCGATCACTTTGAATGAGGTACTCAGATATGACTGTACTGGCCAATCAAAGCCGAGTTGAGACGGGAGTTTGGATCCTTTTAAAACTCGACACGGCTACTTGCTCTTCTCAATATTTTAGCCATAAAAACAGCAATCAGTATTGTATTGGCCTCAGCATTGTATTTTCTTTGACTGACAAGAATTAACTACTTTCTACAAATCACTGGAATGATCGACTCATTCACTCCTTCTTTATAACTCATAAGTATGAACTAGCTCTTTTATATAACTCACCATTCAGGAAAAAAAATGTGGAGAGTGAGGTCGATTCCCTGGAGCATGAATGGAACAAATTTAATTCACCACTCCCATAACACCGACGAAGTTCACTTAATAATTACTTCTATATATATTTTTTTTTAAATGATCAAAATCTGTTTGAAAATAATTTGCATTGGCTCTTTTTCTTTTTCCATTATACTAAATTTTTATGTTTTATTGTAAAAGTTTAGCAAGAACAGTTTTCGAAAACTTATTTTCATACCAAATAAACATATACAAGCCATACCACATAAACCAGCCCTAAGTTAGTCCCTCATTCTACAGGGTTAAGAATTATAAAAGTTTAGTTATAGAATATAATATTACTCAATTAATTGTTTGTGTTATTCTATTTGTATTGGTAATTGTATGGGAATAAATACAAAGATGTGACAGTAAAAAATAATATTTTAAATTCTTTAATTTATTTTAAATTTCTAAAATTTTGTACCATCCCTTGCACTAAATTTTTAATGTCAATCTATTTTCAAGATGACTTTTATGTAGTAAACACATGGAAATAAACTATTGTGATATTTAGATTGGGAAATTCTTTAAAATTTAGAATTTCATTAATAAGATGTATAAAAAAAAATATATATATATATATAATAAATAATGTTTTAAATGTGCTATATCTATATAGTTTATGAAATATTTTAGTGTTTTTTTTTTTGTTTTTTTTTTATAGATTAAATAATTTATGTTAAATCCCTTGAACTGTGCACAAGTACATAGGGAAAATATTTTATATGCAGATAATATTGATAATTGATTACTTTGAGTTTTATTTCTCCTTATTTTCCTTAGTTATTAAGGATACATTTAAAAAAAAAAAAAAAAATAATAAAAAAATAAAAATAAAAAATAAAAAAAAAGGGGAAATTCTGAAATAAAAGCATTATCTCTTCTTAATCAAAGTTTATGTCTAACTCGAGCTAAGAGAGTTACAGGCTTAAAATCGCTGTGAGGTTTTACCACAACTATAGAAGATTGCTAGCTGGATACTAGTTCATAAATTTCCCTCCAAATATAGCTGTTCAAAAATACCCACTATTATGACGTCAAGAACTGTAATAGTAAATATGGATCATTTATTAATTTCAACCCATTAAAACCGCTTAGACACTCCATTCTTTTCTACACTCCCGGTCAAAAATATCGCAACACCTAAGAATTTATGGAATTTAAAATAAAATGGAGAGTTTGTCTCCTGATTCCATTACAGAGTGAAGTATGATAAGCATTAGGATTATCTAGGGATCATATGAAAGGATTAGGGACATAAGAAGGTCTTTTTCCAGTGATAATTCACACAGTTCATTGAGTACTATCATGCATTTCATTGTTTGACAATCAGTACGGTCATATTGTGAATAATTTTGGCCTAATGACTGGATCCTTTGCATCTCAGTACACAGAAATCCATTTGTTTTGTCATTTTAGCAGAGGAGGGCCTTTCTGTATGTCAGATCGCGTATAAATTTCCATTATTCTACAGTCCTCAGATGCATCAAATGGCACAGGGAGACAGGAAGGCATTCAAGGAAGACCAAGGGCCAACAGCGCCATCAACGACCGCTTTCTGTAGGTTGAAGCACTCTGGAGACGGGAATAGATGAATCCAGAGCTCCAAAATCTACTCCTTCAGGTCCATAACTTACGCATATAAAAGCGAACCGTCAGGAGGAGGCTTAGTGAAGTTGAACTTACCTCGAGAAGGCCGTGGCTCACCAGGGAACATCGTGTAGCGAGGCTTACATTTGCAAGAAAACTGTGGATTGGACCACGGATGATTGGAAGCACGTTATCTTCATTGACGAAACGAGAGTCTCTCTCCATAGTCCAGACGGTCGAGGCAGAGTCTGGAGAAGGCCTCAGGAATGGTTCAGTCAATGCTGCATCAGTCCCAGTGTGTCTTATGGAGGAGGCTCTTTTATGTTCAGGGGATGCATCTCCTGTGAAGCTTGTCGTGGTCTGTAGTGGGGTTCTGATGGGTCCCAGGTATGTAGAGAAAATCATTCAAGAAGATGTCATGGATCTCATGCATTTTGTTGGCCGAGACCCACTGTTTATGCACAACAATGCAAGGATCCACACTGGGAGCTGCGTCACTGACTACCTCGATTACGCTGAAATCGAAAGATTTCAATGGCCTGCAATGAACCCTGATTTAAATTGTATAGAGCATCTGTGGGACACACTAGTAGAGTATGGTTAAAGCCCGAAATCCTGCACCCACGACGTTGGCAAGGCTGGAAACAGCAATACTGGAGCAATGGGCACAGGAAGCCATTCAAGACCTCATTAGAAGCATGCCAAGGCGCATGGAAGCTGTAATCAGAGCTAGAGGAGGAAACACGGCTTATTAAAAAAATTCTGCCTGCAATCAAAGGTTTATTTACTTCAATATTTCTAATTTGATTTGAGTGCGTATTTAGTTTTTGTTTATTTTTTTATGAAAAATACTTTTATATTGCCCCAATTTAATTTATTAACCTTGTTTTCTTCTTCTATTTTGTTTATATAATTGGCCCAAATCCCTAGAAGCCAAGTGTTTTAATTAAATTAAGAATATACAGATGTTGCGATACTTTTGACCGGGAGTTTATATGCCTTCATGTGAAGTAAGTATACTTGTAAAATTTGATTGTTTCACAAGCATCGACAAATAATGCTGATTTCCCCAAAATTCATCCTCTTTATCAAAAATTTAAAGTAAAGTTTTTTTTTTTAGCAATATATAAATCTTTATTAATCATTATTTTATTTTTTATATCCACCCTACCTTGCCTCTCGGCAAAATGATATCACAATCCGGTATTCTTATTTAGTCCCAAAGCAATATGTCCCGTTAAGGAATTGTGAGACCAAATAGTCCGGAAGGACCCATTTTATATAATATTTTATAGATAGTATACTATTTGTGATATATTTTATATATTATATTTCCAGTGATATAAATAGATTATTTGTTTACCAATAATCAAATTAAAAGTCTGTATTAATTATACCTAAATAATTCAAATATCCAAAAATTGAACTACACTTATATTGTTGTTTCAGGCTTCCATGGTCTGAATCCATTATCCGCATTTTTTCTTCCAGGTTTGACCATGTCACAGGTTTTCCAACAGCCAAGCTTTCACCCATCTTGCTGTGGGCTTCTTCAGGGCCAATACAAGAATGAGAGTGGAGAAGGGGATCACTAACTTATAATCTTCTGTCGGGGGCGAAGTCTGTGTTCCCATTGGCTTGTGCCCGAGGGGGCGTGGTCAGGTGGAGGGGGTAGGGGAGGGGGGATGTCATCCGCTCTCTGAGATAGAGAAGCAGAACACTTTTACAATACACAACACACTATAGCCTTCGAAGACACCGAAGCCATAGTTAGGATTGAAAACTACCACCATAGATCCATCAGGGAAGCTATAGAAATTATAAAACAACCAAATAATATAAACAAAGAAGGCGGATACAGACTTAGCAAAAACTGGTACCCTGCACTAAACAACATTAGACAACAAAACATATATCAGAGAGCGGATGACATCCCCCCTCCCCTACCCCCTCCACCTGACCACGCCCCCTCGGGCGCTAGCCAATGGGAACACAGACTTCGCCCCCGACGGAAGATTATAAGTTAGTGATCCCCTTCTCCACTCTCATTCTTGTATTGGCCCTGAAGAAGCCCACAGCAAGATGGGTGAAAGCTTGGCTGTTGGAAAACCTGTGACATGGTCAAACCTGGAAGAAGAAATGCGGATAATACACTTATATTGTTGTATATCCATGCGTTGATATGGATTATAGATCCATTGTCAGAAAGAAAATTCATAATAAAAAAACTCTGCATTCTTAAAATTAGTTGCTGATTAGCATTATGTGAAGAGATGAGAGGGGTTCCTTAAGATAAAACCCCCTTTGTTAAGCTACTGGAAATGGGTCGGTTTTTATTTAGTTCTCCAAAATTTTATTGCTTTCCTCTGTAGCTTATTTAGCTGTCGGGTAAGAATATAAAAATAAAATTAAAACTTTAATCAAAACAAAACCTTTTTTTTTTTTTTATTAACTCTTATCAAAAAATATTATTTATTTCCTATTTCACATATAAACCAACTTAACTAGTTCTTAATATAGAATTTATTTTGAATAAATATTTCCAATTATTTTGGTATACAAAAATATTAAAATAGGACCAGTAATCAAACAATACATGAGTTACATAATTTTATGATAACAACAAAAAAAGAATTATAATTAATTTTATAAAGTACTAGCTGTATGTCCCGGTTTCACCCGAGGAAATTTAATTTTTCTAATGAAACGGTCGATTTTGTAAAAAAAACCAATTTTGTAAAGCGAGATCATCACGATTTTTATTAGGATAAAGAATATCAGCTGAAGAACGGGTGAAGTTATGCAATTTTAATATGGACAGGTGTTCGCACCTGGTATGAAAGAACCACTGAGCGAAATTTGGAGAATTTAGGATAAATGGTATGGATTTCTATAAAGAACAAACAAACAAACAGAAATATTTTTTTATATTTTTTTATATTTCAGCTTCTCGCAAATCGGCTTGCCTAAGCCTCTGTGGCGCAAGGCGGGCCTCGTATTCCTGGGCAGACTCAGTTTCCCCCGATTCTGTCTGTCTAAGCCTCTGTTTTTCAATCCTATTTTGATGTTCGTCAAGAGTTTCAGCTGCTCGTATTTGACGTTGTTTTTTAGCTCTTGAGCTCACTACTCCTATTGAAGCTCGCTTCTTAGGAGGCATTTAAAAAAAATAAATTTACCATACATGTGAATAAACGTATTGTAATGTTAAAAAAAAAAAAAAACATATGGTTTAAAAATCCCAGAACTCGACGCCTGCCAAGGGACGGTCTTACCGGGCCTTGTTGGCCTCTTCAAAAACTATAAAATGAATTTTAAGGCCGTTTTTTCGACTCAAACGGTCGATTTCATAAAAAAAACCATTGTAAAGCGATATCATGACGAATTTTATAACAATAAAGAATATACCCAGAGATTGGCTGAAGCTATGCAATTTTAATATGGACGGGTGTTCGCACCTGGTATCAAAGAACCACTGAGCGAAATTTGGAGAATTTAGGACAAACGGTATGGATTTCTATAAAGAACAAATAAACAAACAAACAAACAGAATTTCATCTTTATTTATATAGATTATTAGTAAGTATTAAAGTATTAACATATGATTCATAGTAAGGATTTTCAGTTAAAAATTTTTTATTTTGAAAAGTTAATTTTTCAATCCCACTTGTGGATCTTCATCAGGGCTAAAAGAAGACAAATATATGAGTATCTATGCTAGAACATGACAATTAAATGAATAATTTACCTTCTTTTAATGATGAATACCTTAAACCTTTGAAGTCGGCAAACTAACCCCCCTACCACCACCTCTCACTCTATTTTATCCTCAGTCTTTGTATTACTCTGGACTAAGAAGGTAAATATCAGATTTGATTTTATCTAGCTAACTGGCTACTTATTTAAATATTCATGTGTAATGCTTACCATCTTTTATATAATTATAAGTTTTGTAAAGTATTCATTTAATTGTCATTTTCTAGCAAAGGGACTCATATATTTGTCTTCTTTTAGCCCTGATGAAGATCCACGAGTGGGATCGAAACGCTGGCTTTTCAAAATAAAATTTTGTTTAACTGAAAATCCTGACTATGAATCAACCTATAATAAAGAATAACAGTTGACTATTTCTCAAATTATTTACATATAACATTAACTACTACTACTACTAAAGTCTACATATAACATTAAAGTCCCTCATTTTCTCATAACAATGAAATAATTTGAATGCTTTGCATAAAACTCGAATAATGATTTTATCAATGCACTTCTAACCATCATTCATATTTTAAATTAATTTTTCTTTAAGATGTTTTTTTTTTCAATAAAATAAACTCGCTTGGAAAATTCATCTCACTATTAATACTAAAATATACAACTGGTATATAAAACAGGTCTCATATCTATGGCAGTTATTATATTTTCTCCATGTTTATGCTCTTAATTATTTCAATAAATCTTAAAATATTTCTTCTTTTCAATGTCACGTCAAACAATCAAACCTTCCTTGTATGAACCCTGGAATGCTTGGCCAAATGGTCAGAACGGCTGAACCTCTTACCACAGATGTTACACTCATAGGGCTTATACCCAGAATGACACCTGGAATGCCTTGCCAGTTCATCAGACCTTGAAAACCTCCAGGTACACCCAGACCAGGAGCAGATAAACGGTTTCTCCCCGGTGTGACGACGACAGTGTGCCCGAAGATGAGAGGCTTTGGAGTATGTTCTGTCGCAGCCAGGGTAGCAGCAAGCAAACTCTTTACTAGCTCCCACAGCTTCATAGAATTCCGGCACCTGTAAAAAGATAGAATCAGGCTAGAGTAAGTTTCTGAGGACCACTTATGGGGTTCTTTGCTGGGGCCGCCTCCAGCATATCAATCTAAGTTTTTCTAATGAGAGTGGGAAATATTCCTACAAGATCCCAGGGAAATAAAGTTCAATCCACATCTATATGAGTTAAATATCTGTTGCTGCAGGTAAAGAGTGTTAAGTCCTAACTAAGAAATGATTTTTTTATTTGTTTGCACATAACAGCATACTTAAAACACTTTTTAGGCGACACCTTTATTTATAAATTTGAACATTCATGAGGTTGCTAATGGTGCAAAGTGCTAAATAAATTAATAAATGTGTTAAAATTCTGCAAAGTTATGTGCGAACAAATGAAATAATAATTGTTTTACTTGGACTTCACGCAATTCATTTTATTGGCTACCTTGTCAGTTTAGCTTCTACAATATTATCTATTTAACAATGCACTTTTAATCTTTAATTCTGAAAACGATACAATCACTTTAAACTCATGATTAACAATGTTAATACCACAGTGACTAATGGCCAACCAATTTTATATTAATGTTTTTATTTAATACTAAGAATTGTTATGCTCTGTAAAACCAAATAAAAACAGATTCATTCGTTCAAATTCATTTAATTGAATATCTTAGATGTTTTCTGGCGAGCGCAAGCGACGATGCTGCTTCTTTCAGGAACTAGAGAAACAAGGATAGAAGCCGGGCCATTACCTGGGATTCATAGGGTTTTTTGGCGTTTTTAATTTATTTTTCCATAATTAAAACCCGATTGAGCAAAAAATTATTTGACAAATGGCTGATAGGTATTGCTCAGTCCCTCAGTGTTCAATTAGAAAATCAAAAGACATGTCATTCCATTTATTTCCAAAAAATAAAAAGCTTCTTAAAGGGTGGATTGTAAAATTAAGAATAGATAAGCCTGTTTCGAAACATAAGATGATATGTAGTCTTCATTTTAAAGAAAGTGACTATGTTTATCCAGGTAAATATTAGTATTTGACATTTTATTATTCCAAAATGTTAGTTTTATGCAAATAACATTGGGACCATAGTGTCATATTTGTTTTTTCTTTTTTAATTTTCCCCATTTTTGTCTTACATCCGTTGTGCTTAATTGTTCCAAGTTTTCAATGCGAAGCCTGAAAGTTTTGACAAATAAATAAATAATATGAAAAAGAATCTAAGCTGTCATAACAATGATTGTATGAACAGGTAATTAATGTTATTACTAATCGAAAAACGTAGAGTAAAGTTACAATGATGTGTTTGCATTTACCAGAACTACCAGCTTTAGTACAATGACAAGAAAATTGCTTATTATTATTAATAAATTTTATTTCCACTTTTATTTGATGGGGCAATCCTTTAAGATTGCTAGTTTGAAAGGCTTGTAAAATAACTGTTTTTTTACTTATAGATATTATTCCACATGTAATTATGTGGTTTGCATCAAGGATATCCTGCCCTTTAATTAATGGTCTTTTAAAATTACCAATTATCTCTATCACATCAACTATGTCTATCTCCGTTCTTTCCGACATTTTGCAAAACTACTAGCGCACCCTATAGTCGATTGCGCCCGCCTATAGGGAAAAAAAATATAAGAATTTTTGAGTTAGCTTGAGAGATAATTTCTCTCTAAGAATGAATCTTATCAACAAGATCAGGAGGTGATTATGAAACATGTTTATAAACCCATTCCTAAAAGAGATGCTCTCAGATCTGGACTAAAAGACTCACCATGGCCTCTTGACCTAACACGTCCACGCCCAAGATGACCATAGACTGACAGCCGAAGTACCTGGAGCACTCATCGCTGCAGAGTGCCGTACGTTCCGGCCGCGGTTGTGGGTACCCGTTCTGGGACCAATCCGGGTCCAGGTCTTCCAGGTCCCTCAGCAGCTCCTCCAGTTCTCGGGTCAGGCTGTCCTCTCGGTAGTCGTCAAGCTAAAGTTTGGTTGGTTGAAACAAATAAATAACTTGATTATTTATTCGTTCTGAGACAAGTGCCTCAAGAACAAAATTATATAATACTAATAGGCTTTAGAGCATGATTTGAATGAAACGCATTCATATTATCTAAGAAGACTGTTTTCAATCAATCTGACTATTCTGAACCATCTCAGACTATTGCCAACCAGATCAATCAAGCTATCATCCTGACCACAACAAACCATCTCTGACTATTCCAAACAATATTTGACCATTCTAAACCATCTCTGATCCATCCCAACCACACCAAACCATTGCTTACCATTCTCAACCTGACCAACTCAAACTATTGCTAACCATTCCGAACGATCTCTGATCATCCTCAACGAAACCACAAAAAACATTACTGACCATTCATAGCCATCTCTGATCATCCCCAACCAGCTCACAAAAAACCATTGCTGACCACTTCGAACCATCTCTGACCATGCCAAACTATCTTTGACCATTCAGAACTATCTTTGACCAGACCAACCCCAACCATTGCTTGCCATTCCCGACCATCCCCAAACAAACTAATCCAACCAGATGGACAATGATGGTTAGGGATGGTAAAAGATAATACAGAATGGTCAAAGATCGTTCGGAATGGCCTTGAATGATTTGTTGTGGAATGGTTGGGCAAGGTCAGAGATGTTTTGGAATGTTAAGCAATGGTTGGGGTTGGTCAAAGATGGTTTGGAATGAACAAGGATAGTTCTGAATGGTCAGAGATAGTTCGGAATGTTCAGATATGGTTTGGAATTGTGTTAAATGGTTTGATGTGTTCACCATCCACATCTAACTAAAGTATAGCTGACCCTTCATCAGCTATACTTTAGTTGATAGACCCCCCATTCGGAATCATCCTGACCGCAACAAACCATCTCTGACCATTCCTAAAATCATAAGTTTATACCCTCTGAGAGTTATAAAATCTATTGGCGTCACCAGCACCAAATTATTGTGGGGGGGAGGACGAATCAATATTCTCATAGATAGGTAAAAATTCGAGAGGCTAAAAGTTGAAATAACAACGTCTAAAAACAACTGTTGGGACATTTAATTCCTCATCCAACGATGTATTTTAAAGGTATTTATAAAACTTGCCAATTTATGTCACAGTTAAATTGTAAGTAGTGGCCTCTTTTCACAATTATGTGGGGAGGGGGCGTCCCCTCCCCGGCGGTGACTCCCAAGGTAAAATCAGGATAATTACAAAAATAAAAATTTTGTACCGAAAAACATAAAATACGTGACCAAGAGCGGATCCAGGGAGGTTCACATGGGTCATGACCCCCCAAAAAATATTTTAGCTTTTCAATTTGTTTGTATTTCTAAGCGAACCTTGTTTAGTTTGTTGTTTTGTTGTTTAGATCGAAGTCCTTCTTAATACAAGGTAATCTGGTTATCTAGTTGTAAAAGACAAAAAAGTCTGGTGCGATGCGCGCAACACGCAACTTTCACTTACCTACTTAATTGGAATTTATTAAATAAAGCGTCCCCTCCGTTTGACCAATTTTGATCATCACATCGTGGACATACACATACATCAAATACCCAGTTTGATCAAAATCGTTAAAGCCGTTTTTTAGAAAATCGAAAAAAACGTGAAAATGAGACAAAATTTATTAAACAAAGTGCCTCCTCAGATTGACCGATTTTGATCAAATTTTCGCTGTCATATCTCGGGAATATACATCAAAAACCAAGTTTGATCAAAATAGCTACAGCCGAGTAAATAAAAAAACACGTGAAAATGAGACAAAATTGATTGAATAAAGTGCCCCCTCCGTTAGACCAATTTTGATGAAATTTTGCAGTCACATCGCGGACAAATCTACATGCATCAAATACCCACTTTGATTAAACTCGTTAAACCCATTTTTTAGAACATCGAAAAAACGTAAAAATGAGATAACATTTATTAAATAAAGTGCCCCCTCAGTTGGACCAATTTTGATGACATTTTTGCTGTCTCATCACGGGCAAATACATATACCAAATACCCAATTTCAGGTTCGTACGGTTTATAGTTTTTGAGCTAGTCTGTTCACACACCGACATAGACCATTTCGCGGGACTTGGTTATTTGGACTCATGGGACCCCAAAACGTGCATTTCCATTGAAAACCGGAACTCGAAATTTTTCACGATAGCAATAATTTCCCTTACTATATTTCAAATATAGGTAACTGAAAGTAAAAGAATAGTCACTACATTAAATAATGTTATTAAACTAAGGTTTGTCAGATAGCGAAAACCATTATTGGAACATACCCTAGACTTCTTTTAGATACCTTTACCTATGGTGACCAGATATAATTTTTGAAATGGAGGTCATTTCTTTTGAAAATTGTAGAACTCAGCAGAATGTGAACTTAATAAATAAAAACAAAAATAACATAATAAAGAAATTTTATAGCACTGAGTTTGAAGGAAATAAACTAACAAATAATTTATATATAAAAAAAATCTTACACTACAAAGTTAAAAGGCAAAACGATCTTAAAGCATAAAGCTTTTTAATAAAGAATGAAAACTACTATAATCAATGAAGAAGATCTAAAAGTATATTATAGAAAATATCCAGGCTATTTTATGTTCTCTTTATAGTAATATTTTACTATACTTAAAAGCAGTAGCTCATTCAGACATTTTCTGAGGGGGGCCCTTTTTATTTTTTTTTACATTTCATGAGTAATGAAGGATCTAATATAAAATACGAATTAATACATAGTAACGTTGTAAATTACGATTAAATGTTAAAATACAATCTACTTTCAATTTGTGGGCTTAAAAAATGCTAAGTAAAGTGCATTTTATACAGAAATAGTAAAAGTTTATTAGTGTCCTCACCTCTGAGGGCTACTGTTTAAAAGAGACGTCTAGTATTTTTTTTTTACATTCACTTACCTACATATGAAATATTGAAAGGGAAATTATTGCTATCGTGAAAATTTCTATTTCCGGTTTTCAACGGAAATACACGTTTTGGGGTCCCCTGAATCCAAATAACCAAGTCCCGCGAAATGGTCTGTGAGTGTTTGAACAGACTAGCTCAAAAACTAAAAACCGTACGAACCTGAAATTGGATACATATTTGGTGTATGTCTGTGACCGCGTTGTAACATCAAAAATGATCAACCGGAGGAGCCACTTTATTTGATAACTTTTTCCCATTTTTACGTTTTTTCGATTTTCTCAAAAATAACTTTAACGATTTTGATTAAACTCGTAATATTTAATGGTAATCAAGTATTGTTTAATATCCGGTAAGCTTTATCATTATTAAAATGTTCTGAGTGGGATTAAATGGGGAAGGGGCCTTTTTTGTTTTCCTATAAAGTACCTTTGTTTTTGTTTATATGGAGAAATTATCTGTCTCTGGTTTCGCCTAAAAGTAAGATATGGCTAAATATGAAAAAAGTAAACATGTACAGGAGAAAAAAAGAAAAATATTCCGTAAACTCATAAAATACGTTGAGCCCACACATACACAGTAGGTCTTTAATGTCAGCCCATTGTTTATAATTAAAGATGTTCTGTTCATTGAATGGAATTTATTTGTTTCATGATAACTACAGGAATTTGTCAACAACTACATGGAGAATTATAAAATCAGACGACTTGGAGTATTATTCTTACATTGCCGAATTATCACTAGTAAAAAGTTTTATTTAATAATAATAAAAAAATTAGTGTATTTTACACAGCAAACACAAACAAAAAATAAATTAATGAATGTGGAAAAATGTGTGACTTTGAGAAATGGCATTTAACGAGACACATAAAGTTCTAATCAAAGTAAGTTGGTAAGTGAAAGTTGTGTGTTGCGCAAATCGCACCAGATTTTGATTTTTACTTTCACTTACCTATATATGAAATATATAGTAAGTGGAAGTATTGCGATCGTGAAAATTTTCGACTTCCGGTTTTCAACGGAAATACACGTTTTGGGGTCCCCTGAGTCCAATTAACCAAGTCCCGCGAAATGGTCTGTGTGTGTGTGTGTGTGTGTGTGTGTGTGTGTGTGTGTGTGTGTGTGTGTGTGTGTGTGTGTGTGTGTGTGTGTGTGTGTGTGTGTGTATGTGAACAGACTAGCTCAAAAACTATAAACCGTGCGAACCTGAAATTGGGTATTTAGTGTATAGATATGCCCGCGATGTGACAGCAAAAATTTCATCAAATTTGCTCAAAGGGAGGGGGTACTTTATTGAATAACTTTTTACGTTTTTTTCGATTTTCTCAAAAACGGCTCTAACGATTTTGATTAAACTGAGTATTTGATCTACATATATGCCCGAGATATGACTGTAAAAATTTCATCAAAATTGATCAACCGGAGGGGGGACTTTACTTAATAAATTTTGTATCATTTTCACGTGTTTTTTTTATTTACTCAATAACAGTTTTAACGATTTTGATCAAACTTGGTATTTGATGTATTTATATGCCCGAGATATGACTGTAAAAATTTCATCAAAATTGATCAACAGGAGGGGGGACTTTACTTAATAAATTTTGTCCGATTTTTACCTTTTTGATCGATTATCTCAAAAACGGCTTTAACGATTTTTATCAAATTCGTTATGTTTAATGAAAATTAATTGTTATTTAATATCAGGTAAGCTTTATCATTATTAAAATGTTCTGAGGGAGCTTAAATGGGGAAGGGGCTTTTTTTGTTTTTCTATAAAGTACCTTTGTTTTAGTTTATATTGGGAAATTATCTGTCTCTCATCACGCTTAAAATAAGAAACGGCTAAATATGATATATGAAGAAAATCAAGTAAACATATACAGGAAAAAAAAAGAAAAATATTCCGTCAACTCATATAACACCTTGAGCTCACGCATGCGCCGTACGCCTTTAATCACAAACCAATGCGTTATAATTAAACTCTTCTGTTCATTTGAGAAGTGGCAATTAACAAAACGCATTAATTTCTAATCTAAGTAAGTTGGTAAGTGAAAGTTGTGTGTTGCGCGCACGCACCAGATTTTTTTAAAATTCAAATTGCGATAAATGTCGGATATTTTGTCATTTTTCCTAAATGCCGGCAGCACAGGAGGGCAAAGCTTAAAAAGGAGGCATTTCTTCGAAAAGCCGAATGTTTGCTCACTTTGCCTTAACCTTTCTCTGTCCTCTGAATTTCATCAATATCCCATAAACACAGAATGCATTTGCTTTTTTAATCGTTTGATTAAGAATTAAACTCAATTAATAGATTAAACCCATTGATTATCAATCTGTTAGGTACTATTAAGAGACAACTCACCATTTCTCGCCGTGGTTTCCAGAGTAGAAGACCCTTCACTACTGACACTACAGAAGATACGTACCATCCGACGACATCACAATTCCCCCGGGGCATGGCACATGGTCTCGATATCTTGGGGAAAAAAAAATGTTCTGGCATCTCGCCTGATTGCGGCGCTTACAGCTTATCGCCAACTAATAGCTGCCACGGATCCTGAGTTGTAAATATTTACATATTTATAATATCTTTATATTAAACGAGAAAAATCTGGTGAAATGCGTGCGACACACAATTTTCACTTACTAATTTAGTACTTAGATTCGAAATTGACGTGTTTCGCTAATGTGTAAACGCTATTCCTCAACTTCACACATTTTTCCACATATGCCTTCCATATATGTTATGTTATCCATGTTTAATATGTTATGTTATCCAAGTTATGGAGTATTTGTATTGCAAAACCTGTAAGTTCTCAGTACTTTTCGATTTATTATTGCTTATTTCTTTTTTTATGGGACCAAATTCATCAGTGATAATACGGTATATAAAATTATAGCCATCGCGGGCCATATCCAGTTTGATCAAAATAGTTACAGCCGTTTTTGAGTAAATAAAAAAAAAACAGGTAAGAGATAGAAAGGGGAATATCTTCTTCCCAAAACTTTTATTTTAAAAATTCATAAATTGCCAACGTTTCGGACTATTCGTCTATCTTCAGGGCAAATTTCTTCTGTAAGATATTATTTTCTTTACAAATTATGGTGGCTTGGTCCATCATCTTTTACATAATTTTCATACTATCTTTTACATAATTATAGATCTTCCTAGATATATAGTAGGTATACTTGTGATTATATAAAAAAACACGTGAAAATGAGACAAAAGTTATTATGTAAAGTCCCCCCTCCGTTTAACCAATTTCGATGAAATGTTTGTTTTTACATCGCGGGCATAAACATACACCAAATACCCAATTTCATGTTCGTACGGTTTAAAGTTTTTGAGCTAGTCTGTTCACACACACACACACACACACACAGACAGACCATTTCGCGGGACTTGGTTATTTGGGCTCAACTCAACCCCAAACGTGTATTTCCGTCGAAAAACCGGAAGTCGAATTTTTTCATTATCGCAATAATTTCCCTTACTATATATTTCATATATAGGTAAAACTCAATTCACGTTGCATATTTTTACTTTCACTCATTTACCAAATGTTTTTTTGTTCCTTGCCAAATGATCTGAGTGAACAAACGAACTCAGAAATGATTGTCGTTCGAAAATTAAATTAGGTATATGAGGTAAGTATTTGGCCGTGATATGACAGCAAAGATTTTCTCAAAATTAAGTGAACTTAGGAGGCACTTATAATTTTTATATTATGGTAAACCCTCATTATTACTAATTCGGATATAACGAACACCTCGATATAGCGAACCAAAATACTATCCCCCCAAAATTACCATTATATTTCTGCTGAATCCCTTGTTATAGCGAAATCCCTCGGCTAATGCGAACTACGAACTAAATTTGATGCCTGAGAATTATTATATTCTGTTATAACGAACTGCTAGAATTTTTATTATTTTTTTTTTCTCTGTATTGCGTAGAATGTTCGTGGGAAGACGAAGTAGCTCCAGTTTCTAAAATTGAGGTGTTTTTTTACTCTTAACTAATCCGATTTCCTTTCGCTCTCTCTCTGATTCCATTGACTTTTTTCTCAAAACTAGCTCAGTTCTGTTTTTCGAATCAGAATTCGAATCAGTGTTCTGTAGTCGTTTATACTGTGTTTTTTTTTTTTTAAATACACAATGAGTTCGTTGGTAAACATGTGTCACAAACGTAAATCCTTATCAATCGAGGAAAAATTGAAAATTCTCCAGGATATTGAATCGGGAATTCTAAGTAAGAAAACCATCGCAGAAAAACATGGAATTCTAAAATCAACATTGTCAACCATTTTAAGAAACAAAGATAAAATAGATTCAACCGCAGCCCAAGGATTAACTTCAGCATCAAATAAACGTCTGCGCTCTGCGGCTCATGAATATTTGGAAAAAAAATTGATAAATTGCTTTAAACAAATGAGATCTCAAATACCAATCTCAGACCCTCTTATTAAAGCTAGGGCTAAAGAACTCTCAAGTGAACTTGGCAGGTAAATTAATGAATCTCATTGTTTAATTAATATGCAGTTTATCTAAAAATAAATTACATACATGCGTTTTAATTTAACTAGTTCAAATGAATGAATTTCCTTCTAAATATGATCAATTTAGTGCGGCCATTGGCTAAAAAAAATATAAAAATAAAAAAAAAGAATCCTCGGTTATAACGGATCTCGTTATAGCGAACTATGAATATCAAACCCCCTACCAGTTCGCTATATCGAGGGTTTACTTTATAATGTGATCATTAAAAAAATAAACACGCTCATAATTTATTAAAATCTAATGGTACGTTCAAGGGCGGATACAAGGGGGGGGGGAGTTACAGAGGTCATGGCCCCCTCAAATATTTTGGATATTTCCATTTTATTTTATTTTTAAAAGAATAATACAATCAGGTAGTTACTATGCCATAAACATAACACTTCCGGTTTTCAACGGAAATACACGTTTTGGGGTCCCCTGAGTCCAAATAACTAAGTCCTGCGAAATGGTCGGTGTGTGTGTGAACAGACTAGCTCAAAAACTATAGGCCGTACAATACTGAACTTGGGTATTTGATGTATGTATACGCCAAAGATGTGATAGCCTACATTTCATCAAAATTGATCAACCGGAGGGGGGACTTTACTTAATACATTTTGTATCATTTTCACGTGTTTTTTTTATTTATTCAAAATAGGCTTCAACGATTTTGATCAAACTGGGTATTTGATGTATGTATATGCCAAAGATGTGATAACCAACATTTCATCAAAATTTATCAACCGGAGGGTACACTTTATTTCATAACTTTTTTTCCAATTTATCGATTATCTCAAAAACGGCTTAATGATTTTCATCATATTCGTCATATTTAATGAAAATTAGGTTTTATTTTATGTCAGGTGGGTGTTTTCATTATTAAAATGTTCTGAGGGGATTATAGAGCAAATGAAAACAAAAATAAGAAATGAATGTGGAAAAATGTGTAACTTTGAGAAGTGGCATTAACAAAACGCATTAATTTCTTATCTGAGTAAGTTGGTAAGTGAAAGTTGTGTGTTGCGCGCACGCACCAGATTTTTTAAATTTGGAATTATAAACAATTTTTATAGATTTGATAATGGCCTGGTAGCCGCAATGTCGTCGATTAATTAATAAATAGAAATTTAAAGTAGCCCTTTTCTTTTAATAAAAATTGCTTAACCTTCATAAGTGTTACAATATCAATACGTTAAAAATTTTAAAAATGACTATTAAATAATTCTTTAAATAATGTCGATTTTCCCTGAGTCTGTAAACATTTCAACTTCAACAGGTTCCAATTTTTTTTTAAGAGTTTTGCAAATATACATCCGCTCCAAATAGTCTTTTGGTCTAGGCCACTACTATAATGTCAAACCAGGTTGACTAGTCGACTTTTAACGACTTTACCTGATTTTTTTCTTCTTTGTATTCTCTAACTAGCTGTGTATACTGGTTTCACCCGGAGAATTTCATTTTTTAAATCTATAAACTGAGACTTTTATCGACTCAAACGGTCGATTTTGTAAAAACCAATATAGAGCGATATCAAAACGATTATTATAATAATAAAGAATAAACCCAGAGATCTACTGAAGTTATGCAATTTTAATTTGGACAGGTGCTCGCACTAGGTCTGAAAGAACCACTGAGCAAATTTTGGAGAATTTAGGACAGACGGTATGGATTTCTGTAAAGAAGAAACAGAATTTCATCTTTATATACATAGATTATGGGGTCACCTGTGGTGTTGTGGTTAGCATGGCAACCTACAATACTAAAGGTCGCGGGTTCAATTCCAGCGGTGGCCCTAGGATTTTTTAATGGGAGAAAAAAATCCTTAGCTATGCCGTCCCTCGGATAGTTCGTAAAATGGAGGTCCCGAGCCTATACGATGTCAGGTACTCGTTAAAGATCCCTATCCTAATTATACCTGAATAGGCAAAATTTAGGACTCCCACTGTAGCATCGTCCGATTAGCCTAAGTAGCATAAAAATGGACGTTAAACAAACAAACACATAGATTATAGCTGTATGACCAGGTTTCACACGGGGAATTTCATTTTTCTAAAGAAACGGTCGATTTCGAAAAAAAAAAAAAAAATCTGGTGCGTGCGCGCAACACACAAATTTCACTTACCAACTTACTTAGATAAGAAATTGACGTGTTTTGTTAGATATCATTTCCCAAAATCACACATTTTTCTACATTCATATCTTATTTTTATTAATCGTTAAAGCCGTTTTTGGGTAAATAAAAAACCCCGTGAAAATGATACAAAATTTATTAAGTAAAGTCCCCCCTTCAGTTGATCAATTTTGATGAAATGTTGGCTATCACATATTTGGCATATACATACATCAAATTCCCAGTTTGGTCACAATCGTGAAAGCCGTTTTTGAGTAAATAAAAAAAACACGTGAAAATGTTACAAAATTTCTTAAGTAAAGTCCCCCCTCCGGTTAATCAATTTTGATGAAATTTTTACAGTCATATCTCGGGCATATAAATAGATGAAATACTCAGTTTAGTCAAAATCGTTAGAGCCGTTTTTGAGAAAATCGAAAAAAACCTAAAAAGTTATTAAATAAAGTACCCCCTCCCTTTGAGCAATTTTGATGAAATTGTTGCTGTCACATCGCGGGCATATACCTACACTAAATACCCAATTTCAGGTTCGCACGGTTTATAGTTCTTGAGCTAGTCTGTTCACATACACACACACACACAGACACACACACAGACCGTTTCGCGGGACTTGGTCATTTCGACTCAGGGGACCCCAAAACGTGTATTTCCGTTGAAAACCGGAAGTCGAAATTTTTCACGATCGCAATACTTCCACTTACTATATATTACATATATAGGTAAGTGAAAGTAAAAAAAAAAATCTGGTGCGTGCGCGCAACACAACTTTCACTTACCAACTTACTTAGATTAGAAATTGACGTGTTTTATTAATTATCATTTCCCAAAGTCACACATTTTTCTACATTCATATCTTATTTTTGTTAATCGTTAAAGCCGTTTTTGACTAAATAAAAAAACCCGTGAAAATGATACAAAATTTATTAAGTAAAGTCCCCCCTCCCGTAGATCAATTTTGATGAAATTTTTACAGTCATATCTCGGGCATACAAATACATCAAATACCAAGTTTGATCAAAATCGTTAAAACCGTTTTTGAGTAAATAAAAAAAACATGTGAAAATGGTACAAAATTTATTAAGTAAAGTCCCCCCTCCCGTAGATCAATTTTGATGAAATTTTTACAGTCACATCTCGGGCATATAAATACATCAAATACCATGTTTGATCAAAATCGTTAAAACCGTTTTTAAGTAAATAAAAAAAACACGTGAAAATGATACAAAATTTATTAAGTAAAGTCCCCCCTCCGGTTAATCAATTTTGGTGAAATTTTTACAGTCATATTTCGGGCATATAAATCGATCAAATACTAAGTTTAATCAAAATCGTTAGAGCCGTTTTTGAGAAAATCGAAAAAAACGTAAAAAGTTATTAAATAAAGTACCCCCTCCCTTTGAGCAATTTTGATGAAATTTTTGCTGTCACATCGCGGGCATATACCTACACTAAATACCCAATTTCAGGTTCCCACGGTTTATAGTTTTTGAGCTAGTCTGTTCACATACACACACACACACACACAGACACACACACAGACCATTTCGCGGGACTTGGTTATTTCGACTCAGGGGGTCCCAAAACGTGTATTTCCGTTGAAAACCGGAAGTCGAAAATTTTCATGATCGCAATACTTCCACTTACTATATATTTCATATATAGGTAAGTGAAAGTAAAAAAGCATTGTTAAGTGAGATCATTTTGATTTTTATAACAATAAAGAATATCAGCTGAAGATCGGCTGAAGTTATGCAATTTTAATATGGACAGGTGTTCGCACCTGGTCTGAAAGAACCACTGAGCGAAATTTGGAGAATAAAGAATATCAGTTAAAGATCGGCTGAAGTTATGCAATTTTAATATGTACAGGTGTTCGCACCTGGTCTGAAAGAACAACTGAGCGAAATTTGGAGAATAAAGAATATCAGCTGAAGTTATGCAATTTTAATATGGTCAGGTGTTCGCACCTGGTACTATAAAATTAATAAGATGAAATTCTGTTTGCTTGTTTGTTTGTTTGTTCTTTATAGTAATCCATACCGTTTGTCCTAAATTCTCCAAATTTCGCTTTGTGGTTCTTTGATACCAGGTGCGAACACCTGTCCATATTAAAGTTGCATAACTTCATCCAATCTTCAGCTGATATTCTTTATTCTCCAAATTTCGCTCAGTGGTTCTTTCAGACCTGGTGCGAACCATATTAAAATTGCATAACTTCAGCCGATCTCTGGGTATATTCTTTATTGTTATAATAATCGTTTTGATCTCGCTTTACATTGGTTATTACAAAATGGACCGTTTGAGTCGATAAAAGTCTCAGTTTATAGATTTAAAAAATGAAATTCTCCGGGTGAAACCGGTATATACAGCTGTAAAATATTTACCTATACTATATTATTTTTTATAGTTAATGTTCCTGAAATAGAAACAAACGGGGTTGTTAGTGGAGAGATGTTTGTTCCTGCTAATGGTAACAGTTAAAAGCCAATATTGAATTTATGGGGAAATAAGGTGTTTCAAAGTCTAATTTAGAATTTTACGAAACAAATCGGGATATTTCCAAATCAAAATCATACTATTTACTATTCCAAACCCGGAATATTCAATTTAGGAATTTTTTATTCAAAATGAGATTTTTCCTAATGGATTTAAGGTTTTTTTATAACAGCATATTATTCATCATAGTTGCTACTTCTAAGGAATTTAATAATAATTAAAATACCAAATGCAAATTCTTAATTTTTTTTTTTTTTAAAAATCTTAATTTGATATGTAAAATTGTAAATTTGATTATGAAAAATCCAAATTCAGTTTTGAATGTACTAAACTTAATTTATTATTACTAAATAATTTGATCAGGAGCTATTCAATTGGTATGGAAAATTCTAAATTGGGATTGGAAATGCTATAGTTTTCCATAGTTCGAATTTTAGGCAAATTTCATAGTGAAAATTATTCCAATTTAAAGATAAAATAGTTTAAATATATTAAAATAATACATAATACCTCGGCATACTAATGAAAAGCCACACGAATGTCCTCATTGAAGATTTAAGATTATAAAGACAATAATTTGAAAAGACATGCTATAGCTCTTCTTCCATACTGCGATCAACATATTTACACTAGCGTGATTTCTTCATATAAAGGTAAAGCTTCCCCTATGTTACTTCTGTGATTATTTCAGAAGGTTATGTGACCGTTATATAACCTTATCAGCTTTATTCGCAATATAATCGAACTCACGAAATTACAGCTTTATCCCACTTTTTTACTCCACCACTCTTCAAAACTAGCAAATAAAAACAAACGGATTCCTTTCAGCGGGGAACCACGCCAAACTAAACAGAGCCAATTTGGCCACGCCTAAAAGTAATATAAGTTGTAACGTCCCTTTAAAGTTTGGTCACACAACCGCAGCGCAGCACGGGCGTGTATCGAATCTGATACAAATACGAAGGATAGATAGTAACGGATCTGTTAACCCGGTGTCGGGCAAGTGTGACCGGTTACTGCCTATCCTTCGTAAGTGAATCAGATCCAATATACGCTCGTGCTGCGGTGCGATTATGTGTGGCCAGACTTTAAGGCTAATCGGACGAAGCTACAATGGGATTCCCAAATTTTGCCTATCTCCAGATATAATCAGGATAGGGATCTTTTACGAGTACCTCACATAATACAGGCTCGGGTCCTCCATTTTATGTCCTATATGAGGAAGGACATCCACCACGGGACGCTAACCCGCGACCTTTAGAATTGTAGGCTGCTATGCTAACCACTATACCACAGGTGACCACCATGGATTTGTTGATTTACAAAAAAAGCAGAAAAGGTTTAGCTGGTATTTTAAAAACCGATGGTAGTTCATATGATGAGCTGAGTAATAATCAAATATAGACGTATTTCAACCTTTTTGATTTGTTTTTTATAGGGTAAACCAAACAGTTATTGACACTCAGTACAGTTATTGACACCCCAACTTTAACTTAAGGAAATAAGTAAACAAGTCCTAATTTTATTTCAAGATATACATGAATCTAATGTCTGAAGGTTCCTATAAGCATGGGCGGATCCAGCCGATCGTAAAGGGGGGGCTGCAGTCCTAAAGGGGGGGGGGAACTGCAGCCCCAAAGCCCTTTATTTGGATCTGCTAATCAGGTGTTTTACCTTTATGTTCCTTTCCCACAACTAAAATTCTACTTGTTCTGCACATTATTTTTTCTTTAACACGCTTCCTCACATTAAGGAAAGTCAAATTCTATCTTTAAATGACGAAAAAATTTTCAAAGGGAGGGGCTGCCTTCTGGAAGGAGAGGCTGATCCGCCAATGCCTCTAAGTCATCTATGAAGTAAGACTTTAGCAAACTAACCATAGATGAGATTTACCAATTAAATCCTCAGGGTGCCAATAACTAGATTTGGCACCTTTATCAATAAATATTGCCATATGGTAAAACTGTTGAACTTTTGACCCAAAAAAACCTCTCGAGTCTTTATAAGGATAGACAAAGAGAAGCTATAGGAAGTTTCAATTTGATCCCTTTATAAAAAGTGTTTTTTTATTTTATTTAACCACAGCAATGTAGTCTTGAGGGTGTCAATAACTGTATGGTTTACCCTTTGTGTTTTATTCTAAAATCTATTGGCGGGCGCAATCGACTATAGGGTGCGCTAGTAGCTTTGCAAAATGTCGGAAAGAACGGGGATAGACATAGTTGATGTGATAGAGATAATTGGTAATTTTAAAAGACCATTTATTGGAGGGCAGGCTATCCTTGATGCAAACCACATAATTACATGTGGAATAATATCTAAAAGTAAAAAAACAGTTATTTTACAAGCCTTGTGCCTTCAAACTAGCAATCTTAAAGGACTGCCCCATAAAATAAAAGTGGAAATCAAATTTATTAATAATAATAAGCAATTTTCTTGTCATTGTACGTGTAAAGCTGGTAGTTCTGTTAAATGCAAACACATCATTGGAACTATACTCTACGTTTTTCGATTAGTAATAACATTAATTACCTATTCATACAATCATTGTTATGACAGCTTAGATTCTTTGTCATATTATTTATTTATTTGTCAAAACTTTCAGGCTTCGCATTGAAAACTTGGAACAATTAAGCACAACGGATGTAAGACAAAAATGGGGAAAATTAAAAAAGAAAAACAAATATGACACTATGGTCCCAATGTTATTTGCATAAAACTAACATTTTGGAATAATAAAATGTCAATTAATAATATTTACCTGGATAAATATAGTCACTTTCTTTAAAATGAAGACCACATATCGTCATATGTTTCGAAACAGGCTTATCTATTCTTAATTTTACAATCCACCCTTTAAGAAGCTTTTTATTTTTTGGAAGTAAATGGAATGACACGTCTTTTGATTTTTTAATTGAACACTGACGGACCGAGCAATACCTATTAGGGCGGATTCACACTATCGCTCCGCTCCCGCTCCACTCCCGGTCCGCTCAAATATTCTAAAGAGAAATAGACAGAGAATTCCACTATCGGCACCGCTCCGGTCTCGCTCCACTCCCGGTCCGCTCTCGCTCTACCCCATTCACACTAGCGCTCCGCTCCCGCTCCGCTCCAGGTCCGGTCTCACTGGCAAAATATTCTACAGAGGAATAGAGAGAGGTTAATCACAATATTGGCACAGGTCCGGCCTCGCTCCGCTCCCGCTCCACTCTCGCTCCACTCCCGCTCCACTCGCGCTCCACTCCCGCTCCACTCTCGCTCCACTCCCGCTCCACTCTCCTAAAGTCTTTTCATATTCACATTATATAATTTTACACCGTTCACGATTGAAGCCATTAATAATCGAAGCCGTCTGTATTTGGATTTTAATTAATAATTAACTTTCAGTTATTAAAGTATTTATTTATTCATCAATTTTACGGCCAAAAAAGTTCAAATTTAAAAAAAAAATATATATATATTAATTTAATTAATGGTGAAGAAATAATTTAAATTTTTTTCCCGAATGTATTAGAATACGCTTGAAATGATAAAAAAAAAATCACCAACAATACGCGCGGTTTTTCGACGTGAAAAATTCATGTTATGTTTGAGATATATTTTGCTATGAATTAATGTACTCGTAAAAAATGGTCACCGATTTATTTATTGACTACATACTCATTGCTATTATAAAATAACGTTTAATTTGAAACGAATAAAAATGCAGTACATTATGAAAAATGTCAGATCATTAACAAAAAATATATTAAAGCAAAAAATAATTAAAATATTACTCAGGAAAAGAAGAGAACACAATCGGTAAATTTGTAGCATTTGCCGATTTCAACTTGAAATTTTCAAGCGTATTCGAATACATTCCGAAAAAAATTTAAATTATTTCTTCACCATTAATTAAATTAATTTATAATTATTATTATTAATTATCATTGTGTTGCAATATATTCTTCTTATTATATTTTTTGATAATATTATCTTCTTCATCAAGAAAAGTACACTTACCAGCTATTTCTACAAACGAAAAATTGATTTTTTTTTTGGACGTAAAATTGAAGAATAAATTAATACTTAAATAACTGAAAGTTAATCATTAATTAAAATCCGAATACAGACAACTTCGATTATTAATGGCTTTAATAGCTTAAACCTTTCAAAATTGAACGGTGTAAAATTATATAGTGTGAATATGGTAAGACATTAGGAGAGCGGACCGGGAGTGGAGCGGGAGCGGAGCGCTAGTGTGAATGGGGTAGAGCGAGAGTGGACCGGGAGCGGACCGGGATCGGAGCGAGAGTGGAGCGGATAGTGTGAATAGGCCCTTAGACATTTTTCAAATGATTTTTTGCTCAATCGGATTTTAATTATGGAAAAATAAATTAAAAACGCGAAAAAACCCTATGAATCCCAGGTAATGGCCCGGCTTTTATCCCCTTTCTCTATTTCCTGAAAGAAGCAGCACGGTCGCTTGCGCCCTTCTATACAACTCTATTAAATGAATACAACATAATTATATTTTTACCGCTTTATGATGAATTTCTTTCTGTAATAGTCTCTATAATTTGACTAAATATGACTAAAATTGCAACATTAATATTGAGAAGAATGTTTGGAGCAGACTTCCATCTAGTGAAATGTGTGTAATGAATAGTAATAGCTCGTTCATGAACTACACGTCATTACTTAACGTAACGGAAAACTGTCGGTATTTGCCGTGGGTATTTGCTTCATACATTGATACTGTTAAGAGTTAAAGCTTATAAACTGTATAGATAGTTGTAGGAAATCTTTTGGGCATGGAACGAAAAAGAGTCTTTCGCGCAAAGCTAGAAGAAAATCCTGTTTTTGGAGAAGGTAAGTTTTATCTATCCAGTTTTATTTGTTTTAACAATGGGTCTAAATTTAACTTTTATTGCATTATTTCTCTTCTTTATCATTGCTTCCGTTTCAAATTGGTAAGCGATTATTGTTTAGCTTGAATTTTTGGTAATTTGTCAGGGATCATCATAGTTTGGAAGTTTAAAAGCATAATGTGCAGTTACTTTCTACTACCCCTCAGGCCCTTATGTGTTGCTCACTAATCACCACAATGTGTAACTTATATTTATTTATTCATAGCTATTTCTGCAGTACTTTTCAGCACTGCAGAAACAGCATAGAAATAAGTATAGTCTATATCGCCATTACGGTTTGCATATCATACTTTAGACTGATTGAATGGTGACAGTTATTTAAAAACAAATTTATTATAGGCTTATTAGAGGTGAGAGATAGTCAACTGTTATTCTTTACGGTAGGTTAAAAGATTATCAGGATTTTCAGTTAAAACTTTTTTATTTTGCAAAACCAATGTTTCCATCCAACCTGTGTATCTTCATCAGGGCTAAAAGAAAACAAATATATAGAGGTGAGAGATAGTCAACTGTTATTCTTACGATAGGTCATGTAGCGTTTCACTTCAAAAGCGTTGTGTTTCCCCATCATAAACCTTTGAAGTCGGCAAACTACCACCTACCACTACCTCTTAGCTTATTTTACCTTCAGTCTTTGTATCTGCCTGGACTCAGAAGCCCTGATGAAGATCCTCAAGTTGGATCGAAACTTCGGCTTTTGAAAATTAAAAAAAAATTCAAAGTGAAAATCCTGAATATCATTTATCCTATCAAAACAAATATATGAGTTTCTATGCTAGAGGATGACAATAAATGAATATTTTATAGAACTAACAATAATATAAAAGATGATAAGCATTACACATGAATATTTAAATAAGTGGCTGGTTAGCGAGATAAAATAAAATCTGATATTTACCTTCTGAGTCCAGAGTGATGCAAGAACTGAAGGTAAAATAAGGTGGGATGTAATAGTAGGGGGTTAGTTTGTCCACTTCAAAGGTTTATTACGGCGAAACCCAACGCTTTTGAAGTGAAAGGCTACATGACAACTAAGTGAAAATAAAATATTAAAAACTAACAAAATAGGTGGTACTCTATACAAATTGTTATGTCTGGAATCAATAATTACACAAAAATTAAATTAAATTTTTTTATTTTTATTTTCACTTATTTTAATATATAAGTATAATGCTTAACATCTTTTATGTTATTATCAGTTTTGTAAATTATTCATTTATTGTCATCCTCTAGCATAGATATTCATATATGTGTTTTCTTTTAGCCCTGATGAAGATCCACAAGTTGGATTGAAACGTTGGCTTTCCAAATAAAAGTTTTAACTGAAAATCCTCATAATCATTTAACCTATCGTGAAGAATAACAGTTAATTAATAAGAATAACACTTCTAAAACCAAATTTGTTTTCTTTAAATTCAGTTAATAATTCCCCAAAAAATTACTGTTTCATGGATATTTGTTTTATAGCGATTAGTTATTAATATTGAAATAAATAAATAATATTGAAATTAACGTAGATTACTGTCGATGCCTTACTTCATATCATTTAAGTTACTATCGATGGCTTACTACACTGATACGTTAAAGTACATGGGAACTACCTTTAGGAAAAATACAATTTAAGGTTATTTCTATTATAGATGTTTATCTCCAATGTTTTCCAACTACTTTGTGAACCTACACTTAACTCTTGTGTGACTTTACTATTCCGATACAATTGGGGGTGGAAAAGAATTATTTTAACATATTTTGGTACTAGTTTCCCTATGTTTTTCTGAACAAAGCCAAGATGGCGCCATTTAGTGTGGTCCCATTCTCCACTGAAAAAGATCCGTTGGGGTTTTATTTATTTCTCAAGAGGGAGCAGGATTCGAAAGCTGGGATCTAGGAAAGCTTATTAAGACCCTTTTAAACTGAAAATGGCACAACGAGAGTCCACTTTAATCATGGTAACATCACCTCCCAAAACAAGCCAGGCCCAGAAGTGACAGGGAAATCCTTATCCATAGGTTTTTGTACAGGATATAGAAATTACATATGCCTGTTGTATTGTTGAAAACCTACTATCTACATGGCATTGACATTTAATGTTACTTAGCACTTCTGTAGAGTAAGCCATCGATATATTTGAATAATGATTTACATATGATTAACTTAATGTTTCAAATTGAATAATAATTGCTTTCATTTCAGTTACTGAAGGTGATATCAAAGAAGAGCAAAATCCTCTGATACATTATGGTACGGAAAATTTTAAATGATATTAGTTTTATTTCAGTTCTAATTTTGGTTAAACTCCCGCTATTTTACTTATGGGCATGGCCTATGGTAGGACGTTATGTGACCATAATAAAAGCTTTCTTTTCAATTAAAAAGGGCCATGATTAGCTTTATTAGTTTACAGTTTTTGACTCCCGCTCGCTCTTCAGTGATAAATTAACCCCTAAAAGGGTCCTTTTTAGTTCAGATCGGGGCCTCACGTAACGGCTCTATATTGGTCATGCCTAAAAGTACACTTAGCGATACTGGTACCCTAGTTTCATCCGAAATACTCTTGGACCTGAAGAATTTATAAAAAAATGATACATGAATCTCTCATTCTACTCATTCTCATGATACATGAACTCTGATTGACACATGAATCACCTTTGGAGTGCTCTTAACCAAAAGCTAACTGTTGGGCTAATCCCAGCCCTACAAGCTTGTCTCTTCAGCAATACCTCCTACCAGTGTAATTTTATTTATTTTTTTAAAACTAAAAATTAGGGTTTGAAATCGATAATTATTAAAATAAAAATCAAATCCGATCAAAATTTTTACATGGAATTTTTAAAAATCATTTGATGATTTTTATAGAGAGTGATTTTTATTTTTGATTAAAAGTGAAAAAAATCATAACATGATCATTATTTTTTTAATTAATTTTTTTTTTATTAACAATAATAATAATTTTCGAATAATACTTTTATAAATCAGAAATATAAATTTTTAGTTTATTATTGTGATGTTCCGAAGAATAAGTTTTTTTACACCCCCACCCCCACCCCACCCTTAAAAATGTGACATTACATTTCAAGAAGCATAAAATCCGAAAATTTAATTAAAAAATTCCTCCGTCCGCTGTATGCCGATTTAAAACTACTTTGCCAATTTTAATACAATTTTGCACAAAGGTCGAAGCTCATCCGGGGATAATCCTAGTACCTCTTTATCGTGATCCGCCATTTTGATTAGAAGCCAATTACCTTTTGAGGGGCCATAATTTGGTCATTATTGAACAAGAACAATAAGCTCAAAAATGTGTAAACAATAAATGTTGTAAGTGGTATGGAACAGAAAAATTAACCGATTTGAATGAACGCCTAAATATTGCTTTAAAATCAAAAGTATTTTGAGACTTAGTCTCAGCCAAGTTTTAAACTTTTTATTAGCTTTATTTTTATTATGTTTCAACTCCAATTACTTTTAAATGTATCTTATGCTCTCTTTATATTATTTAAAAAAATATTAATTATACATTGATAATGTAATCCTATATATTAATAAATTATACTGGTCGACAAAATTTAACTTATTTTCTTTCACAAGAATTAAAATAACAGATTCTAAAAGTATTTTTCGTGATGAATTCAAATATAAATACAGTTTTTCCCCATCGGGCAGGAGTTTTGTGTGATATTCATTTGAATTTTTTATAATATTCCAAAAAATCCGTAACTAGCTATCTAACTCAAAATTATAACTACTGATTCTGACTTACCTAGAAAGTGGTAGATAGTGATTTTCGGCATCTGGAACGTCTCTCATTTTAGTCCAACAGTAGTCAGCCAGCATATTGGAACTCCACTTGCCTTGGTACCTCTTCTCTATTGTAGAAATTTGCTGATGAAAACGCTCGCCGTGTTCATCGCTGACAGCTCCAAGGTTTTCGGGGAAGAAGTCCAAGTGAGAGTCCAAGAAGTGAATTTTTAAAGACATGTTGCATCCCATAGCTTTATAAGAATGCTGAAGATCAGCCACTATGTCACGATAGTTTTCTGCTTTATGGTCTCCAGTGGATTTAACAGTCCCTCGAAATGTTCATCAGCCATTAAAGATCGGATTTGTGGTCCTATAAAAACTCCTTCTTTCAATTTAACATCACTGACTTTGGGGAATTTCGATTTAAAGTACAAGAATCCATCAGAAAGTTTATCCATAGCTTTGACGAAATTTTTCATAACTCCTAACTTAATATGCAATGGAGGTAAAAATATTTTTTCAGGCTTCACTAAAGGGACACATGCCACATTTTTCTGGCCAGGGATAAGAGATTCACGTTTTGGCCATGACTTTCTAACGTAGTGAGACTTCTTATCTCTGCTGTCCCACTCGCACAAAAAACAGCAAAATTTGGTGAACCCAAGTTGCAAACCAAGCAATAAAGCAATGACCTTTAAATCACCACAGATATTCCATTCATATTTTCCATATTGTATTTTCTCTAAAACTAGTTTCATATTTTCATATGTCTCTTTCATATCAGCGGCATGCACTATCGGTATTGATGGAAGTTTATTGCCATTATGTAGCAGCACAGCCTTCAAACTTACTTTGGAGGAGTCTATGAACAATCGCCACTCATCTGGCCGGTGTTAAAGCCCAAGAGTTTCCATAACTGAACAAATATTATTACAAAACACAATACCATTTTCTTCAGAGAAGTATACTTTGAAAACACTATGGCGGCTACGATATCTACTAATTCTTACATCTTTTTGGAGTAGATTCCACCCTTTGAGTCTGGAAGCTAAAACATCCGCTTGCTGTTTAGACAGATTTAAATCGCGAATCAGGTCACTATGGTCTTGCTGATTGGGAAAGTATGGTTCTGATGAACAGCTACTGGCTTCATATGTAAGATCATTTTTTATTTTCATCTGAATCATTTGGAGTTTCAGTCAGGTCAGAACCAGAGTTATCACTTAAGGTTGTATCTGCATATACTGGTACGGGGAGAACTCTTCACTGTGTAAGACAGGTCTCATTGCAGATTGCAAATTCGGATACTTAACTGTATATTTTGTTTTAGATGTGATTCCTTTAATATTTGTCAAACAAAAATAACAGACAGTTAAATGATCCTTCGGTTCCCTCCAAATCATGGGAATTGCAAATGGCATATGATGTGTACCATTTTTCCACCCAGTCAGCAGTCTAACACACGAAACACAGCATGTATTTGGGGCCCAGCTCTTATCAAAATCACCAACTTGACAGCCAATTTCGCCACAAATTTCGCCTCTGAGACTTGAAGGTCAGCTCACCACAAATATAGCAGAAATTATCTGCATGATTTACACAATTTCTTGGCATGATGAAAAAATAAAGCACAGAAATACAACATACACAATACACTTCTAAACAGAAAGGAAGGAAATATTTCACTACTCAACAATCTCACAGTCAGCTCAATACTGACACATCACTATGCCAAACAGGTCTGAACATGTCTAAACAACAACAATGAACCTGCACAGTCATGTTTTATTGCGCTTCAGCATGACATTGCAAATAATTTCAATAATTCAGCTTGAGTAAAATAGCTACATAGAGGTAACGGTTCCTATGACAGGTCAAAGAAAACGCTAAAATCATATTTTGAAAAGTAGCTTTTACAGAAAAACTATGCCTGATGGGAAAATTCTGACTGCATATCTGAATTCAGGATGGAAAATGCCACTAGATTCACTATTCAGATCTCTTGTGAAAAAAACCTTGTCGACCAGTGTTATTTTCCTTTTAAAAGATGATTTTTATTTTCTGATCAACATTTTTTGATCGCAATTTAATCACTATTATTTATTTAATACCGTATTACTCGGTGAGTGATCATTATTTGTAATCCAATTAATAAATATCAAAGATCGATTTAAATTTTTATTTATAAATCAAGAATGATTTATAAATTGAAAATCAGAAATAATAATTGCTATATGATATTTTGGAAAAAATAATTATCAATTTCAAACCCAGCTAAAAATGGTTATTTACTCAATAAAAATACATTGATTCCATACTACAGTAATAAGAGTTCAAACAGACATTATAACTCACTTGAAAGTAAATACCAGTTTAATGTTTTTACTTGACTCTAAACAAAGGAACTAAAAAACCAAATTAGAAAATAGCTTATTTACCCATTACAAATATTAAATGCGTTTTGATTTTTGTTACTTATCAAACTCATTGTAGTAAAACTCATTTTCCTGTCATATAACCTTTTAAGCAATATAAAATGGCACTCTACTCAACTGGTTGGGAGGAATTACGAAGGAAGTTTGCGCCACAAGTCCACGCACCACAAAGTGAAGACATCCACCAAACCACATGTACATAAACATATATGTTTAATTCAACAAAAGGAAAAATCCAATACTATTGATAGCTTTTACACCACTTTAATCACACTTGGAACATGAGTGACAACTCAAAAAATATTACATCCAATCTAAATTTACATTTATAGTTTGGGATGAGTGTGAAAGTAACAGTCAACAATATGAAATTAAAAAAAAAAAACAATTCAAGTTTGAATTTACCTCCTTTTGCTACTCTGTGCGCAAAGTATACTGTTTTTTTTTTTTTTTTAATCATCTTGTTTAAAAATTATTTATGTGTTGGCAGATGGGCTTATTCACATGAAGCTTGAAAAAGAAATATTTGTCCCAGATGAAGGTGAGAAATATTAATTATACTACTTAACTTTAATAATTTATTTTTGAAGAGAAAAGATTTGGCTCCACCGGGAATCGAACCCGGGTCTTCTGCATGACATGCGCGGTATGCTATCCATTACACCAAAAAAAAAAATTATTAAAAATAATTTAAAAAATAGGTGGTCATCCACAATGATGGTTAAATTAATATAAAATAATTTAAAAAATTGACGAACGTCAAGAAGATGCCCAAAATTGGACAAAAATTGTCCATCTCCCGTAAATACTCGCAAAACTTGCGAGATCGTGGGAGAGGTGTCAGTGAAGAGGAAGGATTTGGCACCGTTTGGAAGCGACTCCGTGGTGTAATGGATAGCATACCGCGCATGTCACGCGGAAGACCCGGGTTCGATTCCCGGCGGAGCCAAATCTTTTCTCTTCAAAAATAAATTATTATAAATAATTTAAAAAATAGGTGGTCATCCACAATGATGGTTAAATTAATATACTACTTAACTGTTATTTGTTTATTATACTGATACTTTAAAATATTCTTTACTAGCTGTATGTCCCGGTTTCACCCGGGGAATTTCATTTTTCTAATGAAATGGTCGATTTCGTAAAAAAAACCATTGTAAAGCGAGATCATTACGATTTTTATTAGGATAAAGAATATCAGCTGAAGTTAGCAATTTTAATATGGACAGGTGTTCGCACCTGGTATGAAAGAACCTCTGATCGAAATTTGGAGAATTTAAGATAAACGGTATGGATTTCTATGAAGAACAAACAAACAGAACTATTGCCCTGCAGTTTCATCTTCTCACAAATCGGCTTGCCTAAACCTCTGTGGCGCAAAGCGGGCCTCGTATTCCTGGGCAGACTCAGTTCCCCGCGATTTGCCTGTCTAAGCCTCTGTTGTTCAATCCTGCTTTGATGTTCGTTGAGAGTTGCAGCTGCTTGTATTTGACGTTGTTTTTTAGCTTTTGAGCTCACTACTCCTATTGAAGCTCGCTTCTTAGGAGGCATTTTTTAAAAATAAATTCACCATACTTGTAAATAAAGGTATTGTAATGTTAAAAAAAAAATATGGTTTAAAAATCTCAGAACTCGACGGGGATGGCCTTACCGGGCTCGTTGGCCTCTTCAAAATCTATAAAAAAAAATTTTAGGCCGTTTTTTTTTACTTAAACGGTCGATTTCGTAAAAAAAGACGCTGTAAAGCGAGATCATGACGAATTGTATAACAATAAAGATTATACCCAGAGATTGGCTGAAGTTATGCAATTTTAATATGGACAGATGTTCGCACCTGGTATTACAAAACCACTGAGCGAAATTTGGAGAATTTAGGACAAACGGTTATGGATTTCTATAAAGAACAAATAACCAAACAAACAAACAGAATTTCATCTTTATTTATATAGATTGTTATTTTTGACATTTTACAAAGCTATAAGTATTATAAAGTAATATCATTATTTAAATTTGTACGAGACTTTGTCTTTCACAAATAAATATATATATTCTATTATTGAGTTCATGTTGTACCTCTAGTAGAGGTTTAAATAATTTTATGGACATAAAATTATAACACAAAAGAAAAAAACAATTAGAACTGAAATAATAACGTAAGTAAATAGAAACTAGCAGTGACAGAACACTGACTCAAAAGAAACGACTTTATTCGCTGTCCAGTCTAAGACTAAGTCACTAATCCCACTATAATATTACACTACAGAGTCTGAAGATTTTTATTTGTTATTTAAATAAACATTCTCATTATTAACGGGTATTCACCTTTATTGTTCTTATTTTTGTTAATACCATCCATGATAATAAAGACCTAGATTTTGAGTCAAAAAGTAAGATGAATAAAATATCTATATATTTATTACATAATAGTAAATATAATGTGCCTAATATATTAGATTGTTAACCGATGCTGTTTATCTCTTTATAGATGGGCTTATTCGTGTCAAAAAACTTGAGTTGCTCGATTCAGATCAAGGTAAGAACCATATTCTCAAATACCATCCTATTATTTTCAATATTTTAGATAAAAAATGAAATTATGAGTGGTCTTATTACAAGGCTTACTATAACTAAATGTATTTTATTGCAAATATAGTAAATATTCAATTTAAATTGAATGACTGCGCAATATCTCCAATTCTGATTAGTGCATCCCTAAATTATGTAAAAGTGTCAATAAATGTACAAATACACAGACTAGATCGCAGTTAACCAGTTTTCCCTATTTATTTTTTAAATTAAGCCCCTTTGTAGAGGCTGGGTGTGCCCTATGAGGGTATTATGTTTAAAATGAAAGTAAAAATGAGATATCTTAAAGGCTAGGCATAAATTATTATTACTATTTATTTTTCTTACCATTTCATTAGTTAAAATAATAATTGCACTGCAAGGAATATACTAAAAGATTATTATACAAAGGGTACTACAAAAGTTTTGCAATGTAACTTAACAGAAAGACCCAGGAGGCTGCAAGTTACTGCGTGTTCAGACCTATCCATGCCTGCATACTAGCCACCAATATCACATCTCTGGGCTCAGTTGTTCATTAGCAGTGACAGATTAAAGTGTGTATTATGGCATCGTGGTCATGTAGTTAAGTAAGGGCAGTTTTGCGATATAATTTTGTGCGTGGTTTAAGCATAGATCAATGTTTAGAAGAAATGAAGATTGCATTGAGTAATAGTTGTCCACATCGTACAACTATATTTAGATGGTACAGAGAATTCGAAAGAGGCAATTTCACTCTGGAGGACGCTGAGAGAGAAGGATGTCGTGAACGTCTGTAACAGAGGAAAATGCTTGATGAGGACCGTCGAGTGACATAACAGATAGAGAAGACATTATGCCTTCATATACCAGCAATTCTTTCAATTCTGAGAGACCATTTAAAGGTAAAAAAACTTTGTTGTCTATGGTTGCCCCATAGCCTAACGGAAGAGCAAATGACTCATCGTGGGACTTGGTGCCGAAAGATGCTGAAATATTTGATAAAGGACATTCTACATATGTGAACAGCATCGTGACTGGCGACGAAACTTGGCTATACTATTATGATGTGCTGACCAAGGCTCAAAACAAAGTTTGGGTATTTGACAATGAGGATACACCTGTAACTGACAGAAAATCTTGATCTGTTAAAAAAAAATAATTATCACTGTATTTTTTAGATCAAGCGGAATTGTAGAGCGTGTTGTTTTGGAGACACAGAAGACAGTCAATGGTACACTGAGCGGTGCCTTCCTAAAGTCATAGAGTCTATGAAAAACCTAAGACCAAAGTCAAGAATGGACACGTGGTAGCTCCACCATGACAACGCACCAGCTCACCGTGCCAGAGCCTGCACCGAGTATTTGGCCACTACTGCTCTGAACCTTCTTGAGCACCCTCCTTAAAGTCCATACCTTGCTCCCTGTGTCTTTGGGCTGTTCCCACTTGTGAAAATTAAGCTAAAAGGAAAACGTTTTTCAGCGACGAGGACCTTCTGAGGGCTTGGGACAACGAATGTGCCTCAATCCCAGATGAAACTTGACAGAGCTGGTTTAATGACTGGTTTGATGTATGGAGAAGTATATTAAATGTGGTGGAAATTACATTGAGAAAATTAAATAAATAAAGCTGTATTGCAAAACTTTAGTAGTACCCTTTGTAGTTATTGAGAATTAATGAAGATTATAGTTTAAGCAAAGATATAATCATGAAAACATTGGTATTTGAATTTGTTGTAGTTATTATTCAATTTAATTTTATATGTTATAAAATAAGTCGGCAATACACCTATTAAAAGATTCTGTTGATAATTGTCTAAAGCTTGGTATTTTCTACATCAGCTGTCCTTGTTTGTAGGTTCTGAAGATTCCCTAAAGGAAGTAGAAGAAACCAATCTTACTGTTTCAGAAGCTATACTGAAACCAAACGAAACGGCTGATAAGCTTAATTGTTGTATTCATTGTGATTATAAAACATCGTACCCTAACCGCTTTAAAAGGCATAAGAGGATTTGTAAAAAACGTGAGAAATATTTCAGGTGTTCTCATTGTGACTATAAATCACTTAAAATAAGTCACTTAAAAACACATATAATGGCCCATACCAATGAAAAGCCTTACGAATGTCCTCATTGTGACTTTAAAGCTGCTAGGAGAACTAATGTAAAAAGACATATAATGGCTCATCATACCGGTGAGAAGCCTCATAAATGTTCCTATTGTGACTATAAAACAATTCAATACTATACATTAAAAAAACATATTATGGCCCACCATACCGGCGAGAAACCACATCATTGTTCACATTGCCAATATAAAACATTACACCCAAATGACTTAAAATTACATATAATGGTCCATCATACTGGTGAGAAGCCTTATAAATGTTCTAAATGTGACTATAAATCTGTCAGACCAAGAGATTTAAAAAATCATATTGAGGTTTATCATTCAAAACTCCAACCAGTACAAGCAAACAAGGGCGGGGAACGTAAAAAAAGGGAACCAAAGCGTAGGCGGACACAGACAGACAGATGCAGACAGACCACAGGTGCGATGAGGCTGACCAGGTCTGCAGCCAAGATTAAAAAGTTCCCAACAGGACCGACATCAGAGGCAGTTGAAGTAAAAAGGCAGGTGACCAAGCAATCTAATGAAGGAAATAGGAAGGGGAAAAAATCTATGAACTCACCTGGTGGAAATCCTACACCTGTTGTGGAAAAACCTAAAGGCTCGTCCGACAGATCAAAAAGCCTTACCAAGGCTGTGAGGAATAATAAGGTTGTGATAGTGCCTTGCGACTATCCTTTGACCCAACTGTCCCACAAGCAGTACGAGGTTCTAAAGGAGGCGATAACGGACAAACTGGATGAAATCGATGAGACAAAAGATGACCATCCATCATTCAAAGGCATCAGTTTCAAATTGGGTGGTTGCATAGTTTATTGTGATAACGCGGCCTCTAAGAGCTGGCTGTCAAAAATTATCCCCGAAGTCAGCATTGAGGAGGTTATTGCTCTTCGCGCTGGTGAAGCCAGGGAGCTTGTCGAAGTCGTAAAAGTAAGTTCATTTTTCCCAGGCAAGAAGATGACTGAGGGAGCTCTACTGAAGAGGTTAAGGGTGCAGAACGCCAAAATAGAGGGCATCTGCAGCTGGAGCCTCCACTATATGAAGCAAATGGAAAAGGGGTTCTTCGCCATCTTGAAAATCCCCGAAACTAGCCTCCACAGTTTGAAGGCAAAAGGCATGCAGGTGGGCTACGGCCTCGGCAAGATTACCCTCAAACAAGAGACCAAGGAGGAAATACCTGAGGATCCATTTGTGGATATCGTCTGCGACAGTAGCTCTGGTGGCCAGACATGAATTTCAAGATCGTATATGAGGTCATGAACTGGGTCAGCTTTGGAGACCATCAGAGAAGTGAGTTAATTTTTATTCTGATAGTGATTTTATATTTATTTCAAAGCCCTATCCAGCTTAGCTTCCTATTAGAATCCCAATTTCTCATAGTTTCTTGGTACTTGTGTGTCACAATATAATCTCTAAATGAGGTTACCTTGTGGTGCAACCTACCTTTGTTCCAGTTACATCTATAGCTCAGCTTTAATTATTTTGCCAGTTTTTTTTTTTTTTTTATTCTATTAAACAAATTATCATGATTTGGAAATTGCCATCTTCTGAACTGGGTACTTTGAAAATCAAAAAATAATGAGCATGTTAGCGAATGCGATTAGAAATGAATATGCCAACTATTTATGAATATTTTGAAAGCGAAGTTGGTCATGTCCCTTGGCAAGAAAAATTTATATGAAGTCAAAAAGATATAAATTATTGTAATTAAAACCAGGAAAAAAAATATTATGTACCCGAAAATGTATGTGTTTAATGTAAATAAAATATTATATTCCCTCTTCAGATTTTGTTTGGAAATCAGAAAATGTGTTTTTGCAAACATCCTCCCATGCGCATTGCCTTTTTCCTCTGTCTTTGTAGTCTTCACTTCGCACATCCCATAATGATGGGTGCTGTTTGATTTCCTCAATTAAGAACTCCACATCCACATCAAAATCAACATTCTCCATCGTCAGGGCTAAAATAAAGACAAATAATATATAAGCAACATGTTAAAGTGTCTATGCTAGAAAATGACATTAATTACTGATAGTGACAATAAGAAGTACCACAATAATGGAAACGAAATCCCACTGAAAGTACCAGGTCATTCAAAAAGTCCTGTCGTTTTTCGTTTGTTCGTTGTTTATTTTGATTCTAGAGTGTTTGCTAATTAATTCCGTTCAATACAACTTTTATCCATGTAAACACAAATGTTTATACTTTATGAATAGGAGGCTAAGGAGGATTAATTTAATGCAGTCACCATCCAACTGTCTAGTTAAAATGATTCCAGTTGAAACTCAAATTCGGTCGATTTTGCTCTATGAGTTTAAACTTGGCTCAAAAGCTGCCGAAACTGCTAGAAAAATATGCTCCGTGTTTGGGGAAGATGTGCTGTCTGAGCGGAAGGCACAATTTTGGTTTTCAAAATTTCGTGGAGGCGACGAGACACTAGAAGACGAAGCACGCTCGGGTCGACCAACTGTAGTTGATAAGGAGGACGTTCGAAGAGTAGTAGAGTTGGATCCGCGTCAAAGTTGTTCAGAGATAGCCTCTCAACTTAATATCTCAGCCATCACTGCCTGGAATTACCTTAAAGAACTGGGAAAAGTGAAAAAACTGGATAAATGGATTCCTCATAAGCTTTCAGATGCCAATATGCTTGTTCGCTTGACAACTGCATCTTCGTTAACTTCCCGCTTGAAAGTCGAACCCTTTTTGAATCGAATCATCACCTGTGATGAGAAATGGGTGTTGTACAACAACTTCAGACGATCATATCAGTGGTTGTCGGCAGATGAGAAACCTAAACAATTTCCAAAACCAGATCTCCATCCAAAGAAAGTTTTACTCATTGTTTTCTGGACAGCCAAAGGTATGGTGCATTTTGAGATTCTGAATCAAGGGCAAACCATCACTGCAGAAGTATACTGCAATATACTGGACCATTGCCAATCCAAGCTTAAGACTTTTGATCCCGGCTTAGTCAACAGAAGAAGACCTTTGCTTCTTCAAGACAACGCTCGACCACACACCGCCAAATTGACCAGGGAAAAATTGACAGAAATAGGCTGGGAAGTTTTGCCTCACCCACCATATTCCCCTGACCTGTCACCCACTGATTATCACCTATTCAGAGATCTCGACAACAATCTGAGATAGAAATGTTTTCAAGACCGTGACAACCTAATTCACGAACTGACCACTTATTTTTGCAGTAAAAATCAACAGTTTTTTAAGGAAGGAATTTGGGCTTTACCATCTCGTTGGGAGAAGGTTACTGACTGTAACGGTGGATATTTTGATGAATAAAGGTGATTATTTGAAAATATTTATTTATTTATAATTTCCCCCAAAAAAACGACAGGACTTTTTGAATGACCTGGTATGTTTACATGACATGGTTACTTATGAAATCAAATAATTCTATAGAACATAGTAAAAATATATAATGTAAATATATAAGAGCTACTTGAATAACTAGCTGGTTAACATGATAAAATAAAATCTGAAATTACCGTTTTAGTCGACAGTAACACAGAGACTGAGTGAAAAATTGTACCCAAAGGTTTTTGAAGTCGGCAAACTAACCCCTAACACCTTCTACCTGATAATTTTTCCCTCAGCCTGTGGGTTTATTACTCTCAACTCAACAAGATGAAGATTTTATTTTAGCATGTTAATCAGTAAATTATTCATATATATTTTTAATATCTTTTATATCATTAATAGATTTTATAATAACCATGACATGTTAATAAACCATCTTTGGGATTTTGTTTCGTTATTTTATTACTTCTTCTTGTTACTATCTGTAATGACCTCATCTTCTAGCATAGGCACTTTACAGGGTGTCCCGAATTTAAATGGCAAAACTTCAGGAACTTATAGGGGACCGAAAAACTAAGACAAAAAGTCCTTTAGAGATTTGCTCGTTTTTGCTTAGTTTTAGAGAAAATCGCAAAAAAAAAGAAATAAAACAATTTTTCATTTTTATACTTATTTATTTACATTTATATTTATGTTATGTTCTTTTTAATGTAAATATTGCTCAAAATGTTGTCCTCTTTCACTAATGCAAGCATTACATCTAGCACTCACTTGATAAATTGCAGCTAAACATTGTTCTGATGATATTTGGTGCACTGCATCTATGATTCGGTCTCTTAATTGCTCTCTTAAGTTATTGACACCGAATAAACTTCCTGCTTCAAGGTTCCCCATACGAAGAAATCCATGGGTGTCATATCAGGTGATCTGGGTGGCCAAGGTACTACTCCTCCACGTCCAATCCATCGTTGTGGATAATTTATATGCAGCCAAGCTCGAGCAGCTTTGCTATAATGAGCTGGAAATCCATCGAGTTGGAACCACATTTCAATCCACTGTTGTAAGGGAATGTAATCTAAATAATTAGAAAAGTCGTTCTCCAAAAATGTGTAAATGTGATTCCATTCAATCTTTCAGGTAAAAAATATGGTCCCACCAGTAATCCGTTCCAAATTCAAAGCCAAACGTTAATAGCAAATTCATGCTGAAACCTATTCTCTCTAATAGCTCTGGGATTTTCAAGAGCCCATACATGATAATTTCTTTGATTAAAAATTCCTCCTCTTGTAAAGGTAGCTTCATCGGTCCATATAATTTTTAATGGAATATTAATTATTGCTGCTCGGAATTGGTCGCCTTCATTAGGTATTAAGAATGGCCCAGTCTCTCGTAGTCTATTAAAAGTTAACGAAAAGACTCGTCGATTAGGTACTCTTCCATTTGGAAATCGGCGTGCATACTCCCGCACCTCTTCTAAAGCATTACCGTTACAGAAACCATATACAAAAATCATATCAGCGTATTCAACATTAGAATATGTATGCGGTATTGTGGCTGATGCTATTCACACAAAAATATCTGAGTAACTGACTGAAGACTGATTTAGGAATTATAATCCTAGAAAGAAGCCAAAATGTAAATAAATAAAAGAATGTAAAGGATAACATTAAGTGTTTACATATCTCACTGCCTAGCCTGATGAACTTTGCAAGATGATAATCGCTACCTATAACATTTTTGTTTTGTTTCTTTTTTTGCGATTTTCTCCAAAACTAAGCAAAAACGAGCAAATCTCTAAATGACTTTTTGTCTTAGTTTTTCGATCCCCTATAAGTTCCTGAAGTTTTGCCCTTTAAATTCGGGACACCCTGTATATGTTGCTCAAATATTTGTCTTCATTTTAGCCCATTTTAGATTTTAGAAGGAGATCCAAATGTAGGCTGTCCAAATAATGAATATTTGACAGAAAATCCTGATTACCAATCATCCTACAGAAAACAGTTGACCATTACACACGTCTAAATTACTTAAATAAATAAAATGAGTTTTAATATATTAAAGATTAAATCTCAAATTACATGTCTTAATAATTCCACATTGATATTGATACAAAATCAATCAATCTAATTAATAATAATTTCAAAGATTAATTTTAATTGGTTATCTAATAACATAACATCTAATAACAAGTTAAATAAGTAATACAAATGAAATTAATAATTATATTACTTAAAATTAACCTGTATTAAAGAGGAAGAAGAACATTCTTTGATTTACTACAAATAAGATCTACATACATCTTATATACATGCTAATATATATATATATATATATAATTATAAATTAATTTAATTAATGGTGAAGAAATAATTTAAATTTTTTTCCGAATGTATTCGAATACGCTTGAAATGATTAAAAAAAAAATCACCAACAATACGCGCGGTTTTTCCACGAGAAAAATTCATGTTATATTTGAGATATATTTTGCTATAAATTAATGTACACGTAAAGAACGGTCACCGATTTATTTATTGACTACATACTCATTGCTATTATAAAATAACGTTCAATTTGAAATGTCAGACCATTAACAAAAAATATATTAAAGCAAAAAATAATTAAAATATGAATCAGGAAAAGAAGAGAACACAATCGATAAATTGCAGCATTTACCGATCTCAACTTGAAATTTTCAAGCGTATTAGAATACATTCCGAAAAAATTTAAATTATTTCTTCACCATTAATTAAATTAATTTATAATTATTGTTAATAATGATCATTGTGTTGCAATATATTCTTCTTATTATATGTTTTGATAATATTATCTTCTTCATCAAGAAAAGTACACTTACCAGCTATTTCTACAAACGGAAAATTGAACTTTTTTTTGGCTGTAAAATTGATGAATAAATAAATACTTTAATAAATGAAAGTTAATCATTTATTAAAATCTGAATACAGACAACTTCGATTATTAATGGCTTTAATAACTTAAACCTTTCAAAAGTGAACGGTGTAAAATTATATAATGTGAATATGGTAAGACATTAGGAGAGCGGACCGGGAGCGGAGCGATAGTGTGAATGGGCTAGGGATGGGTCGGTGGAACTGGATCGGGAACGAGAACCTAATCTCGCTGTGGAACGGTATGGAACTGTTCCAATTGCTGGGATTTACCTATACGGGTGGATCGGTAAGGAGTGGGGAGCGCCCGGATCGGTAAGGAGTGGGGAGTGCCCGGATCGGTAAGGAAAAGTTCCACTGACTGCTCCACGAGCGTTCCAGAGACGGTTCCACGGACTGCTCCACCTCCGGTTCCACTGTCTGCTCCACGAGCGTTCCACGGACTGCTCCAGCTCCGGTTCCACTGTCTGCTCCACGAGCGTTCCACTGACGGTTCCACGGACTGCTCCAGCTCCGGTTCCACTGTCTGCTCCACGAGCGTTCCAGAGACGGTTCCATGGACTGCTCCACCTCCGGTTCCACTGTCTGCTCCACGAGCGTTCCACGGACTGCTCCAGCTCCGGTTCCACTGTCTGCTCCACGAGCGTTCCACTGACGGTTCCACGGACTGCTCCAGCTCCGGTTCCACTGTCTGCTCCACGAGCGTTCCACTGACGGTTCCACGGACTGCTCCAGCTCCGGTTCCACTGTCTGCTCCACGAGCGTTCCACGGACTGCTCCAGCTCCGGTTTCACTGTCTGCTCCACGAGCGTTCCACGGACTGCTCCACCTCCGGTTCCACTGTCTGCTCCACGAGCGTTCCACGGACTGCTCCAGCTCCGGTTCCACTGTCTGCTCCACGAGCGTTCCAGAGACGGTTCCACGGACTGCTCCACCTCCGGTTCCACTGTCTGCTCCACGAGCGTTCCACGGACTGCTCCAGCTCCGGTTCCACTGTCTGCTCCACGAGCGTTCCACTGACGGTTCCACGGACTGCTCCAGCTCCGGTTCCACTGTCTGCTCCACGAGCGTTCCACGGACTGCTCCAGCTCCGGTTCCACTGTCTGCTCCACGAGCGTTCCAGAGACGGTTCCACGGACTGCTCCACCTCCGGTTCCACTGTCTGCTCCACGAGCGTTCCACGGACTGCTCCAGCTCCGGTTCCACTGTCTGCTCCACGAGCGTTCCACTGACGGTTCCACGGACTGCTCCAGCTCCGGTTCCACTGTCTGCTCCACGAGCGTTCCACTGACAGTTCCACGGACTGCTCCAGCTCCGGTTCCACTGTCTGCTCCACAAGCGTTCCACTGACGGTTCCACGGACTGCTCCACCGCCGGTTCCACTTACGGCTCCACTAGTTGCTCCAGTACTGCTCCACCGCCGGTTCCATTACCCGCTCCAGGACTGTTCCATTAGCATTCCACTCACGATACTCCCCGATCTTTAGGGAAGATGAGCCCTTTTTTTAGCAAAAGAAATTGTAAAATAAAACATATTATTTTGGGATTTAATTAAAATTATTAAAGATCATAATATTGGCTTAGGCATTAATGTTGAAAATACCCCAGTATTGTAAAATAATTGGGTAATATAGTAAAACATGTATTAGAGGAAAGTAAAATTATGCAAAATACTTCACAAAATAAATTATTTTGAATATATGACAATAGATGGTATAAGATTGATTTTAAAGCTAGATAAGAATCATTTAGACTAAACAATAAAATATACAGAGGAGGGTCAAAAACAACTTTATTTGCTGTGCAGTTGCTAAGAATTAAAAAATAATTTTCATTTTATAGGGGCCTGTCGCATTTCATTGAAATTAAAAAAAAAAAAAATCATGAAGAAATTTTATACATTGAGAATGTAATAGAGAGGAAGTAAAACTTCCCTGCCTTAGTGAAATAATGTAAATTAGCCTGGCATTGTAGAAGTAGATTGGTGAAGGAGTTTAATACGAAATTCATATAATAGATTTGTAATATTTGTTAATTTATTTACCATCACTTTATGCTACTAAGATTGATCAGGCGATGCTACAAAGCTAAATTTTGCCTTTCCAGGTATAATTATGATAGAGATCTTTAAAAAGTGCCTGACATCGCACAGGCTATCAACTTTCATTTTACTTTACCTTCTAAGGGCAGCATGACCAAAGATTTTTTACTCCCTTTAAAAAATCCTAGGGCAACTTGGTGGGATGAGATCCTGTTACTTGCTATACTAATGAGATCCTGGGATTTGCTATACTAACTACTACACCACCAGTGACAGATGTATTATATATATATAAAATTCATTGATCTCAAAAATCTGTGTTGTGGTGAGATTAATTTATATTCTAATGATTATTAGAAAATGTGGGATTATTTTTATCTTCATATTACCATTTTTGGCACTTTGTACATGGAAGTACAATGTTATGATAAGGATATACATATATCTTTTTCAGGAAATTGTAAAAAGTATCTTAAAATTAATAAGGGCAACTGACAGTCCTAGTGACCTATCTCTCAGTAATGTTGTTTGGTTATAGATTATATTTGAATGAGAAGAATATAAAATATTACAATTATTATTAAAGCATCATTTTAGATCAACTAAATGATAATTGTATGCTATTAGACAACTAATCTCACCTATATTTTGAAACAAAATTTGCCTAATTCTAATTACAATTCTTATTTCCCAGTCCTTACCAACATTATTCAAAACAATTTCCAAACAAAACACCAATATTGGTCAATAATGCATATATTCCTAAGTAATGAATGTATAAAAAGTAGAAAGGCTTGATGGAAATAAAATATAACATTTTGAAAAAATTGTACAAAAATAAAAAAAATTTATTTATACAATTTTAAGTAATTTAAGTATACATATTAATACTTCAATATATACAAACAAGTTTAAAAGATATATTAATTCATATAGAATTATTATTTACACATTATAAAATTAATGCAAAGGTGTTCCTCTGCTACTGATGAGAGCCATGGAAAGTCTTGCCGATTTGTATACCACCATCTTATTGGGTTTTCGTGCAGTAGAATTGAAGGGATGGGAGGAAATTAAGTTTTTGGTAATTTAAAAATTCGAACAATTGCTTACTGTTAATGTTGAGAAAACAATAAAGTACTAAACAAATATTAAAAGTCTATATAAAATTTGCATTTTAAAGTTTTGACCTTGCCGATTTGGGATTTTTTAACCAGTTCTATGTAGAGTATATATTATATTATTGAAAAACTTGTTCCTAACAAATTTAAATTGTTAAAAGGCCTCCCAATAATTAGCTCTATACCTAAATTTATGTATGTAGATATATAGCTCATAATAATTACACACAAAATTTTGTAAGCCAAATGAGCTGCTTGAATGTTGTAAACTGTGGCAAAGGTACATTACAAAAATCACCAAGCACACCAAACATTATAAGAAAAGTATTCCTAAGTATAAAAATAAGGCAGCATTAGTGTAACACTGTAAACAGAAAAAAAATTTATAGATGATAATAATCAGAATCAATAGCTAATGAAAAAATAAAATTAGCTTTCAATTTTAAATTATACAAAAAGGTTTAACTAATCAACCTGGTCCCCCTGATCAACTAGCGCAAATACCCTGGAGTAGTTGGATTTTACCTTGGAGATTCACTCATAGAAGTGAAGGGTTATTTTTTTGGATATTATATATTAAGTTGAGAATCTAAGGAGACAGTTTTTTCTTAATAACTAGCTAGGGTGCCCGGCTTCGCTCCGGTACTTGTGTGGCAGTTTCAATAACAGAAAAACTTTAAAATTAAAGGAAATATGGAACAAAATTAGCACCTTCTTGAAAATTTTAACATTATATCAATATTAAGATTCGAGATCTGCAGTGTCGCCCAAATAAGGAACCCTATATACTTTATAGGGTGTTGAAAATGGTGAATGAACAATTAATTTTGCTGCAACTTTGTCGAGTCATGCATCGTTTTTGATGGTTTCTGTGATTATGAATCCTATAAGCCCATTCCAAGCAGTCAGATTATTATTATTAGATTATTAGTTAAAAAAACTATATTTGGAGTAAAACTTAAGCGCCGACTACTGTGATGGTCCCATTAGATCCAGAAGTTTAGAAAATACCGAAGATTCATAGAAACTTTTTTATTAAGACCTTTCTTCCAGTTCAACCTCCCTTAATATATCCTCCCCCCACCCTAATTTGGCCGAAATCTGCACTTCTCCAATCTTACTACTGTTACTAAGCGAAAACCAAAATATCATGAGGGCACAATTTTATCATCATATTTCTTTTTATCCTGAACTATGAGCGGTGATAAAATCTTATTGAAAAAATTGTATTATTGGAGTCAATTCATCATTTTGTCAACTGGAATGCTCATCATACATAGTAATAAAATCATTTTTCAAAAATACATTCAATAAGAACACTTCAAACTTGTTATTTTCGGTTTATAATCAGTCTATTCAGCTCTTCTTTTTTGTTTTATGTCTGTTTTTATTCGCTCACTCATATTGCATTAAATTTACTTACGTATATGTTAGATATTGATTAAACGTAATGTGTTAATGAATTAACCTTCTTATGAGAAAATTAGTTTTGTAAAGTATCCAGTCGGTTTTCTCATTGATTGCAGAAATGTAAAATCATTAATTTATTTTAAAAGAAAAGGTGAAACTAATTATTTTCGCTTGATTTTTTAGTAATTTAAAAAGAACAGCTGAGTAAATATATAACCTTTACAAATACAACGGAATGAATGAACAATAAACATTGAGTGAAACACACCATAGCGCTTCCTGGTGGTCTGTAGCACGAACTAAATTTTTCATTCATAAACTCGTATGTCATTCTCAGATAGGCTAATTGCATGTTGCGAGAGGCTTAAAATTCCAGTCCTTTTCTCTTCAGTTTCACATCCTTAAGAGAAAAACGGAAACCTTCTTCTCCGTTAGGGGACATTCAGTTACACGCTGATATAAATTTCTTAATCGTATGTGTAGTCGTTTCTGAGCCTTTTCGGCACGCACATTGTACACTTTGCTTTATAATATATATTGATTATTCATTAAATTTTAACACATTGATAAGATTATCATTAAAAACCTGTATAGCTATATAGGGCTGTTTATGGATAATAAAATGTAGATTAGTCTGGACAATTTTGTATATTTTTATAATGTAACTTATTTGGAATAAATAGCTTCAATTGACAAATTTTCGATTTCTATATATTACAGCTACAATGTTTTTTTTTTTTTTTAAGTAAACAAGAATTTAATAACATAATGATAAAAGATAAAATAAATTACTAAAAATAGCCGTCTTTAATTGCTATGAATTGGTCATTAAATTAACACATTCAAGCCGGCGAATACCTCCTCGGCCAAATATTTAGATCTTTAACACTTTGACTGCCGGAAAAGAATACCTGAGAGTCACACTCTTGTATCGACACAATTTTAATATTTAATTCTCTGACAAGAGAATCGTCACTCGATTTCAAGTGACATGGCAGCCTAAGTAAGTAGAAATAATTTCCATATAGCTGGAAATTAAAATAATGAAAATTTTATATTCATTTATTTATATAACATATAAAAATATATTTTTAATAATAATTATAATTAATATTGTATTAAAAACATAAATAGTAGGATATTATTGTTTATGGCTTATTTTATTGTTGTTGGATCATCAATACTGCATAATGCACTGGAGTAGCTCCTGTCTGATAGAGCAAGAAGCATTAAGCTCAGCCGCCAATGGGCAAGGAATATGAATTACAGTGCCGGCGTGAACGTGTTAAAGCAAGTGTCATGTCATTTTATTGGCTCCTTGAATCATCGTAAGCGAATACGTCATCTCCTCTTTTTTGGATCACATTTATTATGGGATATGGCATTGATGCCGGAGGGAGTGTAAATGGCAAAACTGGACGATGATTAATTTCAGCCAGGAGATTGTTTTCTGTTATGCGAACTCTGGCTGCTTCCACACTATCCTCTATGCCTTCGGAACCCCATAGTATCTTCGGTAATACCTGCAGCATATCTCGCACGTCAACTCCTCCTGAAAAACATAAATAATAAATAAAAAAATTTTTTATATAGACAAATAGTTTAGAAAACAAATTAAATTTAAAACTAATTTTATTATTTCTTTCAAACTAACATTTCGTTGATTTAATTTTGTTTTTCTATAGATCTAAATTCTCATAAATATGATATCTTATGTGTTAATGATAATTAACACGTTAGGTGCGCCATAGGTCCCCGGGGTACGATGTCTTACATTCCCATCTTAACAGCCGATAATCACATGAAAATGTCCGAAAGGCCGAACACCTCAAAGACTCAATTTAGTCGATTTTTAATGAGATTATTGCATTTTAGTGCAGCAAAAGTTGCTAACAGATGAAATTTTTAGAATCAGACTCTGGGGTCCAATACAGGCCATCGGTAATAAAACAAGACTACTGGACGGCATCACACTTCCACTTCCGATAATATTGCAAAGAATACCTTTATGGTTATCTTTAATACTTCTTACTAAGTCTGTAATTATAAATAAAACACTGATATTTGCTTTATTTATTTTATATAAATTCATTTCTTTAAAAAGAATTTTTTTTTACCATAGAGTAAGTGATTGTAAAGCAGTAAAAGACTCCTAAAAATTGTTTTAACATTGCAAAAATTATCAATATGGATGGTAATTCAAAATTGCAGCAGTTTAATCTTATTTTTGATGGCGTAATTCCTGTATCGGACCCAGGGGGCATGTCCTGCGCCTTATATGTCTAGGTCTAATCCTTACCAAGATATAATGCCCTTGAGAAGCTCATTTAATTCACTTTTCAGTAAAAAGTGTAAAAACACTTTTGTCAGAGCATTCCCATCGGACCCCGATGCCCGATATCGTCTGTGGCTCATCCCAGCAGTCGGACCCCAGGGACCGATACCGTCCAATTCAAGATACCCCTAAAATAAGCCGCCACACCTAACGTGTTAACGCGGTACCACCCACCTAGAAAATCTCGGTTTATTGAATACGTAGATATGAACTTTTGTTAATATGAAGCAATAAAATTTCAAAAGCTTGATTACAGTTAATGATTTCCAAAAATAAAAAAAAATTAGTTAACAATAACATTTAAAATAACGTCAACTAGGGTGACTTTGCCCACTCAGGTGACTTGCAAAAATAAATTGCAATACATTTTTGACTAAATTTCTTAAAGAACCTGATTGCTTCATTTGCACAACCATTGGCAGATAGTATTAGTGTCATTTAATTTTTCATAATCGGGTTGTATAGCTGTTAAAAAAGTAAACATAGGTTGTGAAAAGTTACCCTAAGGAAGGGGTGACTTTGCCAACCCACTATTTTTCCATTGATTTGCCTTTATGACACCACTCTGGGGCTTTAAAAGAGCCAGGTTAGAGAAAAGAAATTGTATTCAGAACAAATTTAATGAAAAAAGTAAATATATTACAGCTCGACAACATAAGAAGCTTACCTGAGGGCGGAGCTTAAATAAGCCCAGACTATTTCTGCTTTGTTGCTAAATTTGAAGTGTGTTGAAATTAATACAAGAATACTATTTTTCATGAAATAATTATCAATTATTGTTCCCTATTCGCAAGCACAGAGTCGGGGCTGTGCTAGTCCGGGGGGGGGGGGGGGTTGGAAAGCCCCCCTACCTAAACTCCACCACTACACCAACTTAATAATGATAATTTGAAGATTTACCAATGCGAGAGGTAACTAGCTAGGAAAAAAAACAATCATCATAAGAACAGATAGAAAATTTACATGTACGAGAGATAACTAGAGCTCGCGGGGACTAATCTGGGGGGGGGGGTGCAATGAATCAAAAAATGAAAGGGGTAATATCCAATGAATGCAGTTTTAAATGTTATCTGTAAAAGAATAAAAGTATTATATAGATTATTATCTATATTAAGGCATCATTATATAAATATTTAGTCGTTAAACCATATTTAGTATAAACATTGGTGCAGATATTAAATTACTATACTAGACCGTAGAAGAGTATGTGATGGAAATGGTTGGGGGTGCGGTCAAATGAAGCACTATATGTGCAATTGAATTGACGTATGCCAATAAATACCAAAAATTGGACAAAATTTGTCCAGCTCCCGTTACTACTCACAAAAATTGCGAGATAGGGGGAGTAGGTATCAGTGAAGAGGAAGGATTGGCTCCGCTTGGAGGCGAGCTCTGTGGTGCAGTGGTTAGCATCCGCGCATGTCACGCGGGAGACCTGGGTTCGATTATTTATTATAAAATTATTATTATTTTATAAATACAATAAAATACAATTTTAATAACATTTCTAAATTAATAAAAATAAGATTTTTTTCTCTGGAATAGAAATGAATGGAAATAGGGCAATATTCCCCCCCCCCCCCCCCCCCCCCAAAAAAAAAAAAAAAAACAACTAAAACATTGTAATCTTTTGCATTTCTTTATTTGTTTCCTTCTGGATAACTGTGAATACAGAAAAATTTTCTCTAGCTTGATTTCTGACCACTTAGTTGATTTTCCTGGCACTTTCTTTTTAAGAGTCTCGTAACTGCACGAAGGTATTGACATTTTCTGCTGTTTAGGTCACATAATAATTTTTACATTTTTGTCAAACTAATAAAAACAAAAAAAACTTATATTAACAACAAACACGATGAAATAAAAACAAAGCATCAAAGATAAAAGGTACGCCAACTGTTATAGAGCCTTTCTATTGGCTACCGAATTGATGTCACAGTCGGCGCATGCGATTCCCACGTAAATTTCTTATGTTGTCGAGTTATACAACCAGGTACAGAGATGTATGTACTATGTAAATCTCAAACACCCCAAATATTTAAAAAAATTCTCATATACAGTACCACTCAAAAGTTTAGACTCACCCTTAGATTTTGTAAAATAAATAAATAACTGAAGTGAGAGATAGTCAACTGTTCTTCTTTACGATAGGTTAAATGATAGTCAAGATTTTCAGTTTACAATGATTTTATTTTATTTTGGGTTACCACAATAAAATCATTGTAAACTGAAAATCCTATCATTTAACCTATCGTAAATAAATAACATTTTATTTATTGAACAACATAACAACTATAATTTTATTTTTAACCAGCTGTACATCCCGGTTTCACCCAGGGAATTCGGAAAACAATGAGAAAAGCCGTGGGTCAAAAAAAGTTCGTTAGGACAGAAATGAGATTTTTTACGACTCCAACGGTTGATTTCGTTAAAATGTAATTTAAAGCGAGATCATAACTATTTTTATAACAATAAAGAATATATCCAGAGATTGGCTATAGTTATGCAATTTCAATATGGACAGGTGTTCGCACCCGGTATGAGAGAACCATTAACGAAATTTGGAGACTTTAGGACAAACGGTATGGATTTCTATAAAGAACAAACAAACAGAATTTCATCTTTATTTATGTAGATTGTATTCGAAACAATCCTATAATTTTTGAAATTTTATCTCTTGGGTTACAATCACTTTTTTAAACTTGAAGATGGTGAATTAACTACAAGTGAGTCTAAACTTTTGACTGGTACTGTAATATTAATTGGACTTTTTTCAAAGTAATTAAATAACAATGCAATCACAAACGTTGTAACTTGGGAAAGCTCCTCAGAATGATTTGGTACATTTTTTCCTTCATGAATTGACTCAATTCTTTATCTTTGTTAGAAACTTACATAGAGGCAATAGTCTTTTTCGCAAAAAATAGGCAGTCACCCCGGTTCATGCTAATCAAATTCATTAATGTATATTAATTAAGATAGATACCTGTTATAATACGCTTTTCACATTTATGTTCCAACGTTGTAGCAATAAACGGAGCACCAAATGAATTGATTTTGGAAAGATTAGAGCGATGCAATAGCGATCCGACAATGTAACCATCCTTTAAAAGATATTGAGATCCAAGAACTGGCCCTAGTCCACTGAAAAATATTGAATATTTACTTATCAAATCAGAAATTTTATAAGTTTAAGGAATATAAACATATTAATTAAAGCTCATTATTTGAATGCTAGATTACTGGAACTGGCTTTTTTCTTATGAGCTTTAATTATATTCATCATGTTACTTATATTATAACTATTATTGTTAAATAGGCCTGGACATTGGATGAGAGTTTGATTTTCTTTAACCCTCGAGAGCCCGCGCCAGCGGCATTTACACCACACTTCCGAGAAAGAGCTTTGTCACGTGCTTTAGCGTGGCGTCACTTTAACTGGATTTTAGGAATTCCTAGAGTAGACACTTGGGGACATGTGGCTTTTTTTTTTTTTTTTTTTGGAGCAAATGTGGTCAGTTGCAATCCTGCCTTTTTTTATTGAAAGTCACATTTGCATCATTTACACCGCTACACGGGCAGTCGTAAAAGTAATTGTTTTTAGGATATTTCAATTTCAATCGTTTTAAAAACTATTGTATGATAGGAGTGTTTGTTTATTTTTAGAAATGGAAAAATATATAGAACCCCGAAAGAAATTTTGGGACTAATGAGGGAGAGTGACAATCAAGCAGATAGTGATGTATATTGTAATGAAGAAGAAATCATTGAGACAAACAGTTACAACAGTGATTCTGAGCAGTCATTAGTCATCACTGATTGGTCGGAATGCATTTCAATAGATGAAGAATTTGAAGTGTTCTTATGAAAAGACCAAGAAAAGATATGGTTGAATAATTCTAATAGTTACTAGTTCTAAAAGAAAATATAAAAATCTCATTCATTTCAGTCCCAGCCCTACAAGTTTTTGTGATAATATACAAGAACAATTAAAATTCATTATAATATGATTTGTATATTATAATAAATATGATAAACAAATATAAACAATTATAATTCATTAAATTCATTTATAAGGGCATAAGATTTGTAATTTATAGGAATTTATTCTTGAACGTATGGAAATGATCCTGAGAAAGAAACTATCTAAAAAAATACCACTGCTAGAACTGTTTGTGACGGATATTTTAAAGTAAATACGTTGCGTATTTATATATACGGATATTATATAAGGATATTTTAAAGTAATCCGTGAGCCGCTGTTCAGAAGTAGTATCTAAAACTATAGGGAAGCGATTCATCAGGTTACAGTAAAATGAGGTGTTGATTTTAAGACTGATAATCAATGGATCAACATCGTGATTTATTTGAAACATTTTATTCTGTTGATAATATTGTTGCCCCATTTAGACAGTGGAAAGTCCTAAATTTTGTTTATCCAGATGCATATAATGAGGATAAGAATCTTTAACAAGTATTTGAAATTGTCCCAATTTTAAGTCCCATCTGGAAGACGGCATAATTTTAAAAATACTATGGCCACCTTGCAGGATTCGGAACCTTTAGTATTCTAAGCTGCTATGCTTTCCACAACACCGTAGGTGACTCCACAACTGTAATTTTTATTAAATTAAATTTAATAATTATTAATCGTCCTGTAATTGGAAAGTTGTGATGTAATAAAAATACCTATTCATGATAAAAATCAGACAGTGCTGAATCCTAATTTATTTAAAAACAAGATTTAGAGAGATCAAAATTACATGAAAACTACAAATAATAAATAGCGTGTAGATATAATACCTTACAATGGAAACATAGTTGTCATCCTTATCGGTGACGCTGACTGCAACTCCGGAAGGGAGAGGCCAAGAAAGTTCATCTTTTCCTATAAAAAATAAATTTTTATATAAAATTGAAAATAAACAGTGATAAAAATTTATTTAATCAATTTTCTCATCATTTTGAAGATTTCCTTCTCATCAAGTGAATAAAAATTTCCTGAAGAAAAGCCAGAAACAAATAATGAAAAAAAAAAAAAACATAAAACTTTATTTATATTGTACATAGCTCAGAAAATTCCCAATTTATGTAATAGTTTGTTGAGATGAATAGATAAAATCGTGAATCCAGTTTTATTTATTATTTATTAATATTTGTTAATGTAATGTATGTAGTAATTATTTTTAATTCTAAACTTTGTAAAATTTGAGATTTTTATAGAAGCCATCCAGAAATATTGCTGTTTCAGTCATTTCAATTATTTTTACTTTAAAAATCAATGCCAGAGGTACAAATTGAGAAAATTCCCCCCCCCTCCCAAAAAAAAAAACTTAGGGATGGAACAATAATGAGGAATTCCTCATAAGTACAAGAAAACCTAAACTTTTACTGTAGACCTCATCCATCTTTTATCCCTGAATTGTTTTTTTGTTTTCAATTTTCATTTTTTTCCCCCTGTTAGAATTTTTTTTAAATTGTTCTATTGTTTCAAATCATTGGCTATTAAACCTGGCAAAAATGAAGATTTTACAAAAAAAAAAGTGAATATCTTAAATTTATAAATTACCCAACAAAAAGTCAGCTAATTCTTGGACAGAAAAGCTGTGGCTGAAATTAGAGTCCGCCAGCGAACTGAGAAGTGAAGGTCCGGCAGTGCCTACGCCTGAGCTTATGAACCTGTAGCCTTTTGCGATGGCTTCGCTGCAAGGTTCTTTGTTGAGGTTCGGTTCTGAAAGACTTTTGGAATCAAAGTATTCCGTAAGCTCATCTTTCAAGCTCCCAGTATATAATGCTGCAAAAATAAAAATACATTTGAACAGAAATATTAAATATTTAAAATTTAAACAAATAATAATTATAACGTGAATGCATTTAGGAATCATTAGCAGTTTCGGTGATAAGGTGCAGGTAGTTCTGGAACTGTAGGCCTTTCCACCAATGTTTCCATCAACGTTAATTTTCAATCAGTTATCAGTAAATATTGTCGGTAGAACACTAAAAGTTACTTTGTTGATGGAACACTAAAAGTTATATATATTTTTGGCAAATCTGAGTAGTGTGAAAGTCACAATATATAGGCCATATCAATATGGTATACTGTTACCCTGTCACATAAATAATTTAAAAAATATCAAATTCTTGCATGATAAAAAAAAGTATCAGCACATCGAACCTTTAAACTAACTTCTTAAAGTAAAGATTAGAGCATTTAAAACCTTGTCAGACCAACATACAGAGTATATTAAGCTTGAAGTTCTAATTTTTTCTATTTATAAGTTTATATATTGCTTTCTGTTTATGAATTGTATTGTTATAAATTATTTTTAATAGTATGAATATTGTTAATATTTTTATAGGAGGCCCATACTGCTGCGAGAGCTTGGACAATGACAATGAAGTTGGGGTAGCATCATGATAGTAGCATTACATCTTCCATTGGAGAAATGATTTCGAGTAAAAATTTCTGACAGTGGTTAGAACCTTCAAAACCACATCTAATCTAATCTATTACAAAAATATGGTAACTAGGTAAAATTAGGATTCTGTAGGTTTCCTAAAGAATCCATTAGCTGATTGTCACTGTAAAGAGTGGTTTTAGGCATGATTATTCTCCACCACGACTTTGGAAACGGAGTTCGCTTACAAGTACAGTAGGCTTATTTCAAAGTTATCAACATTTTTTGACCTTAATGAAGGAGTTAGAGGACTCGTTCGACTCCACCTACCCTTTAATGCCATCACGAGCAACAGCAGACCAGCCACGTGCACGTCTTTCATGTCTGTTGTTGGTCAACAACACAGAGAAGGAGTGGATTCTGACTTATACCCGGATTTCAGGATGAGAGAAGAAATACAGAACGAAAACTAACATGTTTTACGACTTCTGTTGGAACAAGTGGAATTATCTAGAACAGAAATAATGTTATCATAAGGAAACTTAGTTCAAATGATAAATATACTCGTACAAGAAGAGAAGAATATAATATTGGGTTGTCCGGAAAGTTCGTAGAGAAATTTGGACAAAAATTAAAATTGATGAACAGTTTAAAATATATTTATTTAATCTACAAAATAGTTACCACCGTTAGCAATTACCCTTTCCCAACGGCTTAGAAGGTCCATTATCCCTTTTTTCCAAAAATCACTGTCCTTATTCCTGAAGAATAATGAAAGGTCCATTTTGATGTTGAGAGTAGGATTTCCCTTGTAGAAAATTTTCAAGGGAGCGGAAAAGATGGAAATCCGAAAGAGCAATGTCAGGAGAGTACGGCGGGTGAGGTAAAACCTCCCACCTGAAGCTTAATAACTTTTGCCGAGTCCTTAAAGACATATGGGGCATGTTGTCTTGGTGGAATAGCACTCCTTTCCGATTTGCCAACTCTGGCCGTTTCTCTTTAATTGCTGCCTTCAATCTTTCTAACTGGGCGCAGTAAAAGTCCGTATTTATAGTTTGGTTTCGTGGAAGGAACTCAAAATGTATGGGTCCCTTTTATTTCCACCAAATACTGAGCACCGCGAACCGCACCGCAAAAACCACTTCTGAACTGTGCTATCAGCAATTGAATCGCTGCATCAGAATCTTTCTTGCAGTTTGGGCTGCGTTTTTCCCTTTTTTAAAAAAAGAACAGCATAATATGCCGAAAATGAACTGAATCATCACTCATGTTGGTTTGCAATAAACTACACTACTGAGCATTAATAAAGACGAATTCAGTGTGTAAACATAGTTGATTCCATGAGGATTAAAGGCATATTAATAAACATTAGCTTTGTGATTCATTTTTAGTAGAGAAAATACAAGGTAAATTTTATTTCAAAAATCACTACGAACTTTTCGGACAACCCAATAGTAAATTAAAAAGAAAAAAAAAATACTTTTGGGAAAGATTATAAATATAAAATTATAAAAAATAATGCCATGGTGTAAAAAATGTAGAATAAGCAATACACACAAAGCAAATGTAATGAATGAGAGAAATGAGGTATTAATGAAAGGATGTTGAGCAAATGATGATTATCGAGTAAAAGAAAGCAATGATGAAGAGACCCAGAACGGACAAAAAATGTAAAATAAAGTAGAAACTGATGATGTCAGGGTCCTGCACTATAGGATTATGAAAATAAATATTTTATAACAAGTCAGTGTCAGAAAATAACTCTATAAAGAGTACTAGGGAAACAAGAAATAAGCATGGCGCACTGCCATCCAAACACACTGAGACCCAAACAACAACTAACTGTTATATTTCAAACAACCAAACACTGAACAATAATCGATTACATACAAAGAGGTAAAACTAAACACACACACAACTTCTAACATCCCCTTCCAATTTCAAGTTACTATATTTATTTATTTATTTATTTTATTTATTTATGTTTCCCTTGTAGATTTGCACCTGCGCTGTGGCGCATCGAGCAAATTTGGTCACTGCTGCTTTTGACTCTGACTTTCTTGCATTATAATTTACTAAAGTAAGAGGTCTCTTGGCCACCTTCGTTTCAGTCGACGTCGAGGCTGACCAGGTAACAGGGAGGAGGAAAGAGAATGGTTGAGTGGGTTAGGGTGATGTAGTGTTGAAGAGTGGAATGTTTGGTATTTGTCGTGTATGAAAGATTTTACTGTCGGTATGTTCATGTCATTGTGCAGTGTGTTATTCGAAATAAACCAAGGTGCGTTTGTGATGCACCTGAGAATTTTGGATTGTGATGTTTGTATTTTGTTGATGTGGATGTCTTTCGCGGAACCCCAAAGTTCTGCTCCGTATGTCCAAATAGGTCTTAAAATAGTCGTGTAAATTATTCGCTTGTTTCTTAAGGTGAGTGTTGATCTGTAGTCCAGGAGATGTGAAAGCTGCTTGTACCGTTTGTTGAGTTCCAGTTTTTTAATTTTGGTATGTATGTTCCACGTGAGTCGTTTGTCTAAGTACAGTCCAAGGTATCGTACGAAATTCTTTGAAGGAACTGGGTCATTGTTAATTGTCACAGGTGGGCAAGTCGATTTTCGTAGAGAAAAACTTACGTGACTTGACTTGGAGGAGTTAATTTTTATTTTCCATTTTTTGAACCATTTTTCTATTTCAACACACCAAAATCCTACTATCGCATCCTTCGCCCTTCAAAGTCATCTATTTGAAATAGAAGTTACTATAAAAAAAAAATCTTACTTGCTATATAAAAATATTAATCTCACTAAATAAAAAAATCTTGAAATTGTACATGAAAAGAAGAATAAAGTAAAAAGAAATAAAAGTCAATACTTGTATTCATGTATTAAAATATCCCTAAACTTAATAAACTTGTGCAGTTCAAGGGCCTTAGTTAACACATCAGCCACTTGCTCTCCTGTGGGTGTATACAGAATTTTTACAAAGCCTTTCTCTACTTCATCTTTAATAAAAAGATGTTTTATGTCGATATGTTTTGTCCTTTTAGATTCTAAGGTGTTGGCAATCTTAACTGCTGACTGATTGTCATCATAGATCATTATAGGCAAAACAATGTTCCCTAAAAGTTGAGCTAAAAACTTTAATTCTGTTAGAAACATGCTAATGGCAACATATTCCGCCTCACTACTGGACAAAGACACAGTTGTCTGTTTTTTACTCCTCCACATAATAAAATTATCATTAAATTTCACAAGATAACCTGTGCTAGATAGGATTTGGACAAAATCTTGAAGCCAAAAAAAAAAAAAAAAAATTAATAAATAAGATAACCTGTGTTACTTTTTCTATCCCCCATGTTAACAAAATCCGAATCAACAAAGGCACTAACAGAATTAACAGTTTTTCCACTCTTACAAAATTTTACGCCATACTCTGAAGTAGATCTTAAATATCTCAGAATTCCCTTTAAGTGTTTCCAATAAGATAACCTGTGATACTTTTTCTATCCCCCATGTTAGCAAAATCCGAATCAACAAAGGCACTAACAGAATTAACAGTTTTTCCACTCTTACAAAACTTTACGCCATACTCTGAAGTTGATCTTAAATATTTCAGAATTCCCTTCAAGTGTTTCCAATGACTTCATCAAAACAGTTTTGAAATTGGCTAAAATACATAATGGGGTAACTAAGGTCTGGCATAGAACCTAACATTAAATACATTAATGCCCATAAAAGCTCTTTATAAGGCAAATTATTATCACAAGTCTTTGCTGCTTCCAGTTTTAATCCTGGTTGCATAGGTAATTTGGACGTTCTACAGTCCAACATATTAAATTTAGTTAGAATTTTGTTGATAAGACCGTTTTGAGTAATTTCAATAAAATCATCTTTCCTTCTTATTTCTAGACCTAAAAATTTAAATGTATTTCCTTGAGAAATTAGTTTCATTTTAAAATCATTAATAAGCATATGCTTCAAATTATTTAGAGAATCAACATTTTTAGTAAAAATCATAACATATACATATAACATATAAAATGAGATAGATCCCATTGTGGTAATATAAACAAGGGTCTAGCTTGGATCGATTAAAGCCTAGTTTGACCAAATAATTGTTAAATGTTAAATATCACCGTCTTAAATATTCCTTAAGGCCATATAAAGCCTTTTTTAAGCTTACATACCAAATGGTGACCAGAACTTTCTTCTATGATCAACCCTTTAGGAATTTGGATGTAGACTAGCTGCTCTAAATCAACATGCAGAAAAGCTGACTTGACATCCATCTGGGTGATCTTGAGATTCTCTTCAACTGCGATAGCTAGTAATGTTCGAATTGTGGTCATCTTTGCTACAGGAGAGTAGACTTCTTCAGCTAATTTATTTTGTCGAAAACCACGTGCCACAAGTCGGGCCTTCCTTTTAATTTTCCTGTCAATTTCTTTTTAACAAAACACCCATTTACTGTCCACAAGTTCAACATTGGCTGGAGCTTCCACAATGTCCCACGTATTATTTTCTTTTAATGAGTTTAACTCTTCATTGATGGCTTCACAACGACCTTTGTCCACCGCTTCTTCATAGCATTTGGGAATTGTTTCAGAAAAGGTGTTTTGCATTACACCATCTTCTAGATGATCCAAATTTCCCATGTAACAGAATGCTTCGTAAAGCTCATAATCGTTTAGGGCCTTGGACCTCTTGACCTCTCACCTAGACCGACCTTGCAAATTTTTCTTTTTCTTTTCAGCATCATCACACACATTTAGATTTTCGACAAATTAAATGTTTAAAAGGCTGACGCCCCGCTTTGTCTTGACGACATGCATCGCATACCTTTGAAAAAGGTAATCCCATTTTCTTGAGGCTCTCTCTGTTTAAATGTCACAATCATTGGTGCCAAATATCCGAAGAAGCTACATTACAATGTTCAATAGGCCGAAATATACAATTCCAAAATGTACAGTTTACCTAGCATGGAACCTTCCAAAGAGGCATTTCTGCCATCTATCTTTGCCTTATTATCTTCAAATATGACTTTCATGCCAGATTCCAAAATCTTTTTGACTGAGAGTAGATTTACAGTCAACTTAGGAAAATCAATGCTTCAGGTTTAATTACCACTTGAAAGAAGAAGAGTGGCTTTCCCATCAGCAATGAGATCTTCAACATTGGCCATTTTCATTCTAACTGGCACTTTTATTTGGTTTATGTCCATCATATATTTTTCTAAGTCTTCTTTCACTAAATGATCAGTAAAACCTGAATCGAGAATGAATTTAACACTGTTATCAATGCACTCCCCAGAAAATGCTGTGATGTCTTGTTTGTTTGCTGTGATGAAGGTTATTTCTTCTTCCTTATCACACAGATAACCTCTCCCAGATCGATGACCGTTGGATCGATTGTCTATCTCAGTTCCGTGTCGATAATTCCTGGATTGATTATTGAAACTACCTGAATCAGTGGAACTTCTATTTTTAATTTTTGGACATGATGCTTTATGATGACGTGTGTTTCCACATTCAAAACACTTCCTTACACCTTGTTTACCTTTTCGTTTCATATGAAATGCAGTATCGTCATCTTAATCTTCTCGCATCCCCATTTTAACTTCAGCATCTAATAATCTGGATTTTACGAAATCTAATGTGAGTTCTGTATCCATAGCCTCCAGTACGGTGACTATTTTGTCATATTTTTCTGGTAGCGTCAGTAGCACATGACAGACGATGCCGTCTTATTCCATCTGGGAACCCATAGACTGCAGTTCGCTCACTAATGCATCAAATTTATTGAAGTGGTCCTGCAACGTTCCTGTGCATTTTAGTGATAACAATTATTTACGAATCATAAGCTTCGAAATCGTGCTTTTTTTTCAAATACTTTGCTGAGGGCTTGCATCATTTCACGGGCAGACTTAGCATTCAAGATGGCGGTCACTCACACAGTTAATAATAATGTTCCTGGCCTTCTTGTCCAAGGTTTTGTTTCCCTCTTCATTCCAGTTATCCACTATAGCTTCCTTGACACCTTTTTCATCAAGAAGAGCGATAACTCTAAATTTCCAATTTGGAAAATTGCCGTCGGTCAACTGAGGGTAAACCGTTATGCTTGCCGCAATTTCTTCAACACCGGTTATTTTCCACTATCGCACTTATCTTATTGATCCAGGACCCGATTTAACGATTCAAAGCATTTACTGCTACCGAAAACTCTATCTTGGCCCATAACCTGTCAGAAGATGACTCTATAAAGGGAACTAGGGAAACAAGAAATAAGCATGGCGCACTGCCATCTAAACACACCGAGACCCAAACAACAACTAACTGTTATATTTCAAACAACCATATACTGAACAATAATCGATTACATACAAAGAGGTAAAACTAAACACACACAACTTCGAACAGTCAGTAACAAGAAATGCAGTGGAAAGATGAATGAGAAATCATCATTGTACTGAATAATACTGCACACAAGGACTTCAGTGAACGCGGTCTGGAAAAGTCATTTATAAAGACTGTCATAAATCATGACACTATGAAGATATCTGCAAATTATTTTCCACTGACGAAACCGGGCGGTATATATTTTGTGCAGTTATGAGCGCAAATAGATTTGGTATTCTTCTAGTTGCCTTACGGTTTAATAATCCAGAAGATAGAGAAGAACAGAAAAAAACTGATCTTTTGGCACCAATGTCTATAATATTTAATACATATATTTATAAAGACGTGCAGGTCATTATAAATATAATCCTGGGGACAACTTATGCATTGATGAAATGCTTGTTGGTTACCGAAGCAGATGCAAATTTAAAATGTATATTCCAAACAAGCCAGAAAAATATGGAATAAAAATTATGTGTATTACCAATGCATAGAACCACTATTTATATATATATATGTTGGGAAAAATTCAGACGGTGATACTTCGAGCCAGGAAGAATAAAAACTTGCCAAACCTACTCAGTCAGTTCGCGGTTTGCCAAAGACACCCTTATGGCACACAAACTGAAATATTGCGGCAGAGGAAGTACGATAAAGTCCCTCCATGTTTGCAAAATTTAGATAACGAATACAAATAATTAAATCTGTAAAAAGTATTAGCAAAGGTTAAAGTTATGGTCTGCAAAGTCCCAGCTATGTTGGAACTTAAGTGTATTTTGGCTATTTTTATAAGAATTCTTAGTTTGCTCTCTGAATGTTCCAGACCACCTCAGCTCGCTCCATCTTACCAGGCTTAGTTGTAATATTATATTGCATGAAAATTTCTAACACACATATATACATGCATGTCTATTATTTCAATATAGCTGTTTTTTAATCGCTTCCACTGAATTGCTCTGTTTTTTTAATTATAATAATTAAGAATATAGCAAACTTTAGAACCAAAAAACTTATTCAGGAGGTGGAAACCAGATGGAATTCCACATTTCAGATGGTTCAAGAGGTTTATTGAATTAAAAAATAGTATCAGGATAGCTTTAGCCGTTCTTAACACAGCTAAAGGGATTCAGTAAAAATGAATGCATTATTTTAAAAGAGTTTGCGGAAATATTGAAACCTTTTGAGCGGGCAACTGCAGCTGTCAGTGGAGAGAGGTACATGAGTGCTTCACTTTTAATGAATGCTCAACACACTGATGTTTGTACAAAAAAAGAATTTAAACTAGAGTCTAAAAAGGTTATGAGAGATCTTTCAAAAGGCTTGGGAATGTTGAAATGAGTACTACTTATTTACTAGCACTGTATCAATTTGCACTTTTCATGATCCACGTTTTTAAACTTTGCCATTCCGTTCAGAAAGGGCAATAGAAAAAGTAAAAAAAAATGTAATTGGTCCAGTGAAAGAAGTCATTTAAGAAAACCAGCAGGAAGAAACGGAGGAATCACAAGGTTCAAAGATGACGAGGAACATGACTGACCGAAAAAGTTCACCAACAACAAAATAAACTCACCAGGACATTATTATCATGCGTTATAGTTTTAAGTTCAAAGATACATGGAAGATAAAATTTTGAGCAGAAAAAGTGACGCAGTTACATGGTGAAGAGATAATAGATTTAATTATCCATATTTATCAGAGGTGGTTGGGATTGTGAGAGGATTTCCTCGAAAGGTGGTCTCATTTATAATGAATGCAGAATAAGGCTTTGGCCAGCCAAAGTTCAACAATTACTTTTTACTAATTCGAATATTTAATTTTTGGAAAATCAGTAATTGTAACAGTTTTTTTTTTTTAATGTTCCATTATCATAGTAAAATTTATAATAAATAGATTAAAAACTGTATAAATATTACAAGTTTTTATTTTATATCGAATACATTTTTTATTTTATATTGAACTAGCATTCCCCATCTCTGCTTTGCCCTCGAGCCTTTAAAATCAATTCGGTGATCATTATCTTGGTATTGATTTAATATAATATGTTAACTGATGTTAAGGAGATTTAGTAAAATCGGAGCTTCCCGTAGGTGGAATGTTGGAGGGGGAAGCTGCCGGCTTCAGTAGAGGGAGACACACAATGGAGAGGTTTCACTAAAACCGCCGAAACATAAAATTGCTTAATCGTCGTGAACGCTTCATTTTTCGGCTTTAAAACATGGTTTTCGACGCCCCATCGGGCTTTCGAGTTAAACTTGTCGTATCAAGATCTTTAAAATGAGTCCAAATTAGATATTTTTTCTCGAAGTGCAAACATAGGTGTGTTTATGAGTATGACAAGTTTGTATTTCCTAGTTTAAATAAATGTAGTAATATGTGATTTGTATGTTTTTATTAAAGATGCCTGAGATCACTCATATTAGAGCAAGATCTATTGCTTTATATTTGTATATTGATTGTAGATTTTACAGCTGGCCTTTTTATTATCGTACTTTATTACTTTGTCGTAATCCTTATTTTTATTCTGTTAGATTAAGACAAGTTATTTTTTGTGTTGTTAATAGAATAAAATTTTCGCAGTACATTGAGATAATTAAATGTTTGAATCCATATGTAAGTTTTTTGAATGATCGTTTGTATAAAAAGTTAAATTTGTTGTTTCATTATGTTGTTTCAAAAGGTTTAGAAAAGCCTAGTGATGTTACATCTTATAACTTTAATTTGTCTACATTAACTACTATTAATGGTAAAGAAATTTTTTTAGATGAATATGTAGATGAACCAGTTGATTATCCCATTGATCATAGTAAGTGTGATTGTCATTTACAAGAACTAGGTGTTAAACATCTACTTTCATTCGAAAGTGGTCATGTATAAGAAATTATTGGCCATGAAGCGGCCCTTAATAGAGTTGAATTGTCCGGGTGACGCCACGACCCGAGTTGCGGCTCCGGCTGCGCCTATTCTTACTAACCCAGCCGCAACTCGAGCACCCACCACATGTAAACAATCCGGGCATAAAAAACCACGCCGCCAACCTCCCAAGGCCATTGAGAACGTTGACCCTGATCTTATTTCTGTCTGGAGCACCTGGAACTAGTAGTGGGGGTAAAAGGTAGGCTAATAATAGATTTGCGATTACTGTCAGATGTGGTTCTGTTGTTCCAGGGTCTATATGTTCTGACTTTTTACAATCTTCTCCTGATTCGATTGCTTATCTTATTTCACTTGAAGTTGGTGAGTCTGGTGGTCATTCAGAAAACCATTTACATTGTTATTTTCATTTTGTTAATAAATTTAAGTATGATGATTTACTTAAGTTTTATTCTGATAAGTTTCCTACATATACTTTTTATTTCAAATCAGTTAAGAATTTACGTAACTATATTACTAAAGAGGATGTTAATTTTATTGTTAATAATGTGTCTGAGAGTTATTTTTCATTTTATTATAAGTGTTCCGTTATTTTACCTAGTTTATCGTTTTTTTGATGTATCTCATCCCTTTATAGTCGAACATCATAATTGTTATAAGTTTCTTGAAAGGATGTACAATCAATTTAAGAGTTTAAAATTCTTTAAAGAAAATCCTATATTTGGCCTTGTATTTTGTATGAAAATCAATGGTTTCTTGAATTATTTGATTGGTATGTTAACTTTTGTAGTTCTAGTTATTATTACAAAAAGCCACATTTGTATTTGTATGGAAATTCTAATTGTGGAAAAACTTATGCTGTAAATTACCTTAGTAAGTATTTATTTAATCGTATATATTTCCCTAGTTCTGCTCCACATTTTTTTGATAGGTTGACTGATGATTTCAAACTTGTTATATGTTAGAGTTGAACGACAATTTCGCCATTTAAACCCCTTAGGGGTTACATATTTTAAATTCCTTTCTTAGTGGTTACCTACATCGCGTTTAAAATCTAAATTCCGAACTTCAAGTTTCTGTCATTAGTAGTTATTGCTCAGCGTTGATTCTGTCAGTCAGGACTCAATACATATATATATAGATAGATAGATCACAATTTTACTTTATGTATAATATTTATAATTTCTTTATGTAAAAAAATATAACTTTTATTTGAAATTATATTTGATTTGAGTAATCTTTTTGCCCTTAAAAAAATATTTTATTCATTAACAACTTGTTGGTAAAAACAAACTCAAAAAAAAAAAAAAAATCAGTTATAAATAACTACAAAGTGAATAATCGAGGTATAAATTTATCTTTTCTTATAAATTTGGTAGGAAGATAATTATATTATAAATGATGATTAATTAGCAAATGTATCTTCCTTTTTTCCACAACAAATATTTATTTACATTATAACATTGTTGACATTTCGGGGTTGTTTTCCCATTCTCAAAACCTGTAAATAAATTTATATCTATTAACATTTAATGATCCAATCACTAGTTTAATAATTTAGATAAAATGAATTAAATATAACTTACATAAATAATTTCTCAATCTTATGATTAATAGTCTTTTAATATATTAAATTAAAAGACTATTAATCTTAAGACTTATTAGTCTTTTAATTTAATATATTAAAAGACTATTAATCATACGATTGAGAAATTATTTATGTAAGTTATATTTAATTAATTTTATCTAAATTATTAAACTAGTGTTTGGATCATTGAATGTTAATAGATATAAATTTATGTACAGGTTTTGAGAATGTGGAAACAGCGCCGAAACGTCAATAATGTTATGATGTAAATAAATATTTGTGGTGAAAAAAGGAAGATACATTTGCTAATTTATCATCAGGTATAAATTTAGTAATTAAATGATAATTTGGTTTGTTTAAATTGAAGATAAGAGAGTTGATTATGCCTAAGTAAAAGTGAGTTGTGAATTTGAATCACTTTTAGATAAGAAAGACGGTTTTTTTTTTTTTTTTTAACCAAAGAAGGTTTGTTTTTTATTGGACCGGGTAAGCTCACGGTATTGCTGAGAATAGTAGCAGGAGGGGGGGGGGTTTGGTGGGAGATCACTGGTGTCGGTCACCAAGAGTAAAGTCAAGAGTGACCAAATAACAGGACACTGACAAGTCGAGTTACTGTGAATTCTTAACTATTGTTCATAATTAAAGCCGTTCTGTTCATTTAATGGAAATTATTTTTTTTTTTTATGAAGTTTTCAACAACTACATAGAGAAATATAAAATCAGACGACTTGGAGTATTATGCTTGCATTACTGAGTCAAGTTATCACAAGTAAAAACTTTTATTTAATAATACAAAAAATTAGTGTTTTTTATTTATCAAATAAAAACAAAATAAGAAATGAATATGTAAAAAGGTGTGGCTTTAAGAAGTGGAAATTAATAAAACACATCAATTCCTAATCTAAGTAAGTTGGTAAGTAGAAGTTGTGTGTTGCGCTTACGCACCAGATTTTTACTGTTTACTTATTGAATTATTTATACACATATAACATTTTAAACTTGATAATTTTATTTTTAAACAAGAGAATATAAGAAAAAACAACAACTAATATAACAATGAAAGTTTTATTGCCTCAAATTAAGAAAAAAGAATTAAACAATTGATAAAACTACCTTCAATTCCTTTTTCTTGAATCACAGCAAGAGTTTCAGCAAGTTGAGGAGATTTTATAACAGTTCCTAATTTTAAGGAGCTTAGCCAGCTCTTGAGATCATCATTGGCGGTAGGGGAGAGGTGTTTCAGAGACTGCATTAGGCTTCCGGAAACAGGAAAACCTTCTCTGTAATAAATAAAGAAAATGTAAATCGACCAAGTTATGTCTGGGCAACTAATGTAGTTTTTTGGTTGAGTTTAAGAAATTTTTGGAGACAACCCAACGAGCAGCCCTGGCTACGCGTTGCTGTGGGTCAGTAGCTATAATGCATTGAAATTATTATAATCCTATTCTTTTTAAAACAGTCATATCAAAATTCCCTTATAAAGATAAAAAAGTTTCAGCTAATCTAAAAACCAACGGGATTTAAAATAGAACTTTATGCCAAATTTAAAATTGCTTATAATTTAGAAGGGTTAAAGTTTTTATTTTTCACATCTCATATTTGACTATAGTAAGTATTAATGATCCATTCATTTAGCCCTTACTGGATTATTTCAGCAGAGGCGAGATTAAGTATAAATAACACACATGTAAAAAGAACTAACAAAGAATATAATTGGAATAGGGTTTAGTACAATCAAAATAGTCAGACAGCAAAAATATACCAAATTAATCTTTTGCCATAATACATAGTAGTTAAATTCAGAACATAACACATGATGATATAAGATATCGTATTAGTAGGCTCTACCTGAAACAGGTTATGAAAAGCGAGCACAGAACAGAGGGTGGCCTACACGCCTTAGCTTGGGGAGGGTAAAGGCAGCCGACCCGCTTAGCTTCTCAGAGCAACTTTCCTCCAGGGTTAAAGAAAAATGGGATTGTTATGTTCGTTTTGAACTTGAAATGGAAATTTAAAGTCTAAATAGTAAGGACGAATTCAATTCATCATTCTGAGAAAGAGCAATATTGATCACATTAATAAAATTGGAAAAATTGCATAAGAAAATAGCTCCTTAAATTAAATATATATATAGAATACCGTGTTGAAAAAGCACCATGAAAGACACCCTGGAATAGAGGCTACTAAGTTTTTTAGTGAAATTGACTGATTGCTGGCCTAAAATTAATATTGAAATAGAAAGGTTATCTGCTTGGTTTTTTCTTCACTTAAATGAATTAAAAAGACTAGAAAAAATGTAATATGCCATAAAAACGTAATAAGAAATTAGGATAGACTTAAGTATTTATATACTGTTTTAAAAAATATACAGGGTGTTTCGGAATTGCACGGCACTATTTTAGGTACGTGTTCTCTAACACAAAATAAACAAAAAAGTTCATATTAACATATATCTCAAACTCATTTATTAAACAGATATCAAAGGTTAAAGATTTATTATTTATTTACTGCATTAAGACTGACTGTACAACGTTTAACGTGTTTAATACTAAATAAAAGGTTTTAATCACCTAATAAACAAATGAACGATAAGCAATGACAGTAGTTGCTCATCTGTTTGTCTAGTTCTGTGTGTTTTAGTGTGAGTGAATCTTGTGACACAGTTCAATTTATGATTATCATGGGAGATACCACAAATTTATTCACTTTTGATGAACAAACAGACATGCTTTTAACTTATGGCGAGGTACATACAAACGGTGCTGCTGCTGTTCGAAGATATCGTGAAAAATTTCCTAACCGAAGAATACCAAATCGTAAAACGTTTGAGGCCATTGAAAGACATCTTAGGGATAATGGTACGCTAAAACCTATACGAGTGAACGCCGGTCGACAACGATTTCGACGAACTGCAAACGTAGAAGAAGAAATACTCGATGCTGTTCAGTTATCTCCTACTACTAGTACCAGAAGATTGTCACGTCGTTTCGATGTTTCCTCTACCAGCGTATGGCGAACTTTACGGGAACAACAATTATATCCATTTCACGTATCAAGTAGGCAAGATTTGTTACCACAAGATTATAACAAGCGCAGAAATTTCTTCCTGAACTGCATTTTGGTTACTGATGAATCTTGCTTTACAAGAAACGGGATTCTTAATTTTCGAAATACCCATACTTGGGCCGAAGAAAACCCTCATACGACTGCTGTTGGACATTACCAACATACATTCTCTTTAAATGTCTGGTGTGGTCTTCTAAGCGACAAAATCATCGGCCCCTTCTTTTTGCCACCTAGGCTGTCAGGTATATTTTACTTGCATTTTTTGCAAAATAATCTGCATGATATTCTAGAAGATATTCCGCTAGGCATTAGGCAAAGGCTGTGGTTTATGCATGACGGTGCTCCAGCTCACTTTTCTCATAGTGTCACTGATTATTTAAATGCAACTTATGGAGACCGATGGGTTGGTCGAAACGGACCTGTTAAATGGCCACCACGATCTCCGGATTTAACGCCATTAGATTATTTTGTGTGGGGCTGGATGAAGTCTATGGTTTATTCTGCGGCAGTTGACACGCAAGAAGAGCTAAGAAATCGGATCGTGGAAGCCGCAGTAACTATCAACCACCATCCTGATGCTATACGAAGAGCCAGAGAAGCATGGATTCGTCGTGCTGAATGTTGCATTCAACAAAACGGAGGCGCCTTTGAACATTTACTCTAAATGTTGTAATAATAATAAATAAATAGTAATAATAAATCTTTAACCTTTGATATCTGTTTAATAAATGAGTTTGAGATACATGTTAATATGAACTTTTTTGTTTATTTTGTGTTAGAGAACACGTACCTAAAATAGTGCCGTGCAATTCCAAAACACCCTGTATAAGATGACATATGGCTAACGTGGAAAAAGAAGTCACATAGGATAAGATAACCCCAGAGGATGAGCCAATAGCTCGAAACGTTGGGACACAAATAAACTTTTAAAATACGGAAGAGACTCCTTCATTAAAAAAATCCTAGAAAAGTTATCATCTATGATGAAATGTAAATAATCTCACCTAGCTATACGAATCGCTGGTTCGAGGATCATACTCCATGATTTGTGGCCAAGCGAACTATGAGCAGTGTGTAGCGCTAACATCAACTGTGGTGCTACAACAGTTCCAGCGGGAGGCCAGGAGTCCAAACAGGTTAGGATTTTTTCATTCTTATGGTTATAGGCTAACAAGACGCCATTTCTATTAAATCAAAAAGTAACAATTTAAATATATTATCATTTTAGCCTATATAAAATTAATAATGTTTTGCCTACCCCCCGATGCCTGTTAGATGAGGAAGAACTACCCCAAGGCAGACAGTGACAGCCACGGCAACATCTATTGAATTACCGCCTTTCATAAATATTTCATTGCCAGCTTCGATACATGGCGAACGGTCGGCTGCTATACCACTACCAAAAGGTATCTGCAGTGAAAATATATTTTAACCACTCAGTAAAATAAAAAATGAAAATAAATCTATCAGTAATATTTTTATAAAAGATTAGCATACCTCTCTAGGATCCTCATTGATGGCAACACCTAGCCCAATGGTTATGATCAAAGTCACGATACCAAATGTTCCAACAATGTACTTAAATCCTTCATCCTTCAATTTTACATTATGAAGAGGTGTCGACTCATTAGTAATGTATGATGCTGAAAATGTTTTTGATCTTTCTTTTAGATTAAAAAGATCCTTGGATTGTAGAAAAAAAAAACAATTAGTAATTTAGATCATAAAATATTCGATTATAAGGATATAAGATCAATTTTACAAATATTTAAAAACGAGGTGTGGCTATTAAATAACGAGACTGACGCTGCACAGAAGAAGTGCGCATGTGCCAAACACCAGCAACCAACAGCTGTTATCGTGAAGCCTTCTCTTTCGAATGTAGTGCCTCTCGCTTCTGTATACAAATCAGTACAGCCGTAGCCTTCGTTCGCATTAGAGTTGTTTTTTTGTTTCGCCGGAAAAATGTTAAGTGTAACAGTAGAGCAACGAATTGTTGTGAAATTTCATGTGAAACTTGGAAAAACCGCTACTGAAACTTATAATTTATTGAAAGAAGTGTCCACCATCCATGCACTGGAAGAGCCCATCTTCACCGAGAGCCAAAAAAGCTCGAATGAGCAAATCAAAATTCAAAGCAATGTTGATTGTTTTTTTCTATATTCATGGGATTGTGTACCTTCACTGGGTTCCTGAAGGTCAAACGATTAATCAACATTACTACCTTCACGTTCTTGCTGAACTCCGCGAAAGAATAAGGAAAAAACGACCTGAATTGTGGAAGGACAAGTCATGGGTTCTCCACCAAGAGAAGGCGTCGGCTCATTCCACATTGTCTGTTAAGAGGTTTCTAGCCAAATTCAGCATCCCAGTGTTAGACCATCCGCCTTATTCGCCGGATCTTGTGCCGTGCGACTTCTATCTGTTTCCTAAGGTGAAATCTGCATTAAAAGGAACAAGATTTGAGTCTGTTGAAGCTGTGAAAGAGAAAGCCGCGAACAATGGAAGATTCGCATGGAGCGTTGTAGGGATAGAGGAGGGGTGTATATTGAAGGTGATAATAAGTAAAAATGTATGAAATAAAAATAAAATGTTTTACAGCGTCAGTCTCGTTATTTAATAACCACACCTTGTATACAAAGGAAATAAATAGACTGTAAGAAAATAATACAAAGAAAATAATAGACTTTTATTTCTTGTTTAATCAGCCTTTAGCATAGCAATAGTGCTTATTGAGATAATATAAGACAATTTACAATTAAAAAAAGATTTTGTGGCATGTAATCCATCTGCCAGATTAACTACTGGACTAATATTACACTTTATCACACTTAACCTATCCTTTAAAAAAAGAGAGAAGTTTGATACATATGAGGGTGTGAGGACAATAGAAAAAAACAAAACATTTAATAACAGTAATGACCAATATGTCAAGGATTCAGCACTAAGTCTTTAATATTACGTTTTGTCCTACTCAACCCCTAGAATAGAATAAGGCTTAACGGAACTGAAGGTCAAATGCCAACACCACCAATCGGGCATCTCCATCCACCTTCCCCCGTCCTATCCCAAATTCACAAGATTAGCTTTCACTGAATCCTCCCACCTTCGCCTAAGCCTACCCCTCGGATGTTCTCCAGTCGGTGAGGTGTTAATCAATCTTATTATCAATTCGTTGCATGCCCTCTCTAACCGACACAAAGTTATATTTTAGATTACATTTATTAGGTAAAGTTCACGCATTTCTGCATTGTGTTGCTGTCTAACTTCTCCTGTTAACTCATCCTTCTTCGGCCCAAATATTCTACGCAGTGCTTGATTTTCAAAGATCTTAAGGCGTTTCTCATCCCTTACTGTAAGTGGCCATGTTTCACATCCGTAAAGAACCATTGGAAGAATTATAGTTTTGTAAATTGTAATTTTTAAATTTCGCTATAGGAAGGCGTGAGCTAAATAATTTTGCTACCAAAAAATAACAAGAGTTTCCCGCCTTTAACCTAATTTCCTAATCAATTTAATTTTTTATAGTTATGATTCTAACTATCTAAATTTTTCCACGGCTTCCAAATATCATATCACTCGTACAGTACAAGACAGATCTAACTAAAAAAAAATGAAGTAATTTTGAGTTTTTACCACGATTTAGCTCAAAATTTTGCTCTACTATCTCTCTGCAAGTAGATAGTCATGATTGGAGAAACATTTTAACAATCGGCAGACGACAGATATTTAGCAGGAAGGGAAAAGAAGAAACTTAATTAGCTCTCTGAAAAAAATTGCTTTTTTTTTTTATAAGCCGTCTTGTACTGTAGAGATATATACTGGTTTGATTTTACTGTGTTCTCTTGTGCCAGACACTGATTCTGTTTATAAATTCATTTTTGATACTTTTAATGGATCTTGTCTAAAATAAAGTTTGTTTTTTATTGACATGTCTAATACTTCTTTTGGTACCATTACGAGAGTCACTATCTACTTAGGAAGGCTCAAGGTTTTTTACCGTACTGATTTTTTTCCCCTTGGAATTAATTTATTGCTGCTTTCATACTCATATAAAATTGTATCTGTTTATCTATTTCATTACTTAACCCTTACCTCAGCATATTTAGTCTTTTCTTTATGACCCTACCCCAACCTACTCGTCATTTTTTAATACAGTGTTTTTGCTTAACAATAAAGTCAATGAACAATATGAGTAAAAGGCTATTCAAATGGCGAGTCTATGATACTTAAATTCAAACTAATTGTAATATTAATAAAACTATCAAAATTAATCTATTTATTTATTTAGAGGTGTATCATAGTCAACTGTTTTTCTTTACGATAGGGTGATAAATAATCACTATTCTCAGTTAAACATTTTTTTTTGGAAATCTAACGTTTCAATTCCTACTTGTGGATCTTACTCAGGGCTAAAAAGAAGACAAATACAGGAAACCCTCGATATAGCGAACTGGTAGGGGGTTTGATATTCATAGTTTGCTATAACGAGATTCGTTATAACCGAGGATTCTTTTTTATTTTTATTTTTTTTTTTAGCCAATGGCCGCACTAATTTGATCATATTTAGAAGGAAATTCATCCATTAGAACTAGTTAAATTAAAACGCATCTATGTAATTTCTTTTTAGATAAACTACATATTAATTAAACAATGAGATTCATTAATTTACCTGCCAAGTTCACTTGAGAGTTCTTTAGCCTTAGCTTTAATAAGAGGGTCTGAGATTGGTATTTGAGATCTCTTTGTTTAAAGAAATTTATCAATTTTTTTTCCAAATATTCATGATCCGCAGAGCGCAATCGTTTATTTGATGCTGAAGTTAATCCTTGGGCTGCGGTTGAATCTATTTCATATTTGTTTTTTATAATGGTTGACAATGTTGATTTTGGAATTCCATATTTTTCTGCGATGGTTTTCTTACTTAAAATTCCCGATTCAATATCCTGGAGAATTCTCAATTTTTCCTCAATTGATAAGGATTTACGTTTGTGACATACGTTTACCAACAAACTCATTTTGTATTAAAAAAAAAAAAAACAGTATAAACGACTACAGAACACTGATTCGAATAATACAGAGGTCAAAACAGAACTGAGTTTTGAGAAAAAAGTCAATGGAATCAGAGAGAGAGAGCAAAAGGAAATCGGATTAGTTAAGAGTAAAAAAAACACCTCAATTCTAGAAACTGGAGCTACTTCGTCTTCCCGCACTCATTCTATGTAATACAGTAAAAAAAGAAAATAATAAAAATTCTAGTAGTTCGTTATAACAGAATATAATAATTCTCAGGCATCAAATTTAGTTCATAGTTCGCACTAACGAGGGATTTCGCTATAACCAGGGGTCCAGCAGAAATATAATGGTAATTTTGGGGGGGATAGTATTTTGGTTCGCTATATCGAGGTGTTCGTTGTATCCGAGTTCGTAATAATGAGGGTTTACTGTATATGAGTATGGTAGATGACAATGAAATGTTGACCATGTAATTATTACTTAAAGATAGTAATAATAAGGGCTAACAAAAGGCGCTCCCACATCTCCAGTTGGTATGCTGAGTTGAAGTGGCTCAACCCAGTTTTTCGACGGCAATACTTCCTAGGATTGTATCTTTTCCAAACCTTTAGAAACAAGAAGCCTTCTTATATCCTCAACTTGTTCACACCCTGCTCCTCAAATACATTCCCTAAACACCAGATCCCAAACCTCTAACCTGTACATCCCTTTCCACCAAACTGCCTCCTTAAAAACATCGTTTATCATCCGTGCTGCCACCTTCTGGAATTCCTTACCCGTCTCTATCCGTAAAACTTCATACCTCACTTCCTTTAAAATCCAATTATTCCTCCACCTCCTTAATCATCAATCTTCCGTAATCATGTAAAATAGTGAAACTAACACAGAGTATAAATATTTTTATTTGATTTTTATTATAATTTTCCAAGCTCTAAGTTTAGAAGATGAATAATGATTGTTTTAAACATCCAAAGTTCTTTTTCATACTGTCTTTTATTTAGCTCCTGAAGTTTATTTATATTTTTAATTTATTCTTTTATTCTTAAATCTTTTATCCATTTTTCTATTCCTCCAGCCAGACAAATGGCTCTGTAACTGATCTTCTTCTTCTTCCTCCTCTGTGCCTCTCAGCGTGGAGGTGCCTCGATCCAAGTATTCCAACTGTCCCGGTCCCTCGCCAGCGCCTTCATGGAATTCAACTGCCTTCCTCTTTTCTGTCCTATTCGAGCCATACTATCCGACCATGACATCCTTGGCCTGCCTCTTGGTCTTTTGCCAGTTGGTCTAGCTTCGAAGAACTTGCATGGTCCGCGTTCTTCATCCATTCCATTTCATCCATTCCATTCCATTCCATTCCATGGCCGAACCACTTCAGCTGTCTCTTCTCCAGAATTTCAGTTAGAGGTTTCACCCCTAGCTCATCTCTTATTCTCTCGTTTCTAATGTGTTCTCTCCGTGTTCGGCCAGCTACTCTTCTGAGGTATTTCATTTCTGAGGCGGTGATTCTGTTCCTCAATCTGTCGAGTAAGAAGAAGCTCTCACTTCCGTAGAGTAGGGTGGGAAGGTAAATTGAATTAAATATATGCAATTTTACCTTTTTTTCGACTTCTCGCTTCCCAACAACAGTATTGCAGATTTGGTAATAAATGCTATTCGCTTTTTTAATCCTGTTTGATATTTCTTGTTGAATTTTACCATTTCTGCTGATAACTGTGCCTAGGTAATTATAGTCATCCACTGCCTCAAGAATTTCTCCTCCGAAAGCGATCTGTACATCTTCAGGTTCTCGCCCTAATTGCATGACTTTACTTTTAGCCGCATTTATTTTCATGCCCTTCCTCTCCAGCTCGGCTTCCCATTCTATTATAGCTTGCTGAAGATTCTGGATAGAGTCTGTTATGAGCACTATGTCGTCAGCATAGAGAAGTGTCTGAGCGAGAACTGTTCTCAAGTTCCTCTTCCCAACTGTTATTCGTGCCGTCCTTCTTTTGCATATTTTCAAGACTTCGTCAATCAGAACAATGAAGAGGAGAGGGCTAAGACTATCTCCTTGTTTAACATCTTTCTTCGTATCGAAGCTCCCAGACTCCCTTCCATTAATCCTGACTTTACCCTTTGAACCTTTATAGGAGGACTTAATGGCGTTTATAAGTTCTACAGGGACTTTCTTCGCCTTCAATGCATTCCATATTTCAACTCTTGGCACTGAATCAAACTGTAACTGATCATGTTTTGTTATTCTTAGGGGACTAGATACCCCAGAATAAAGTTAATTTCTTTCTTTCTTCTTTCTTCTTTAAAAAAAAAAATGAAAAAATATTGGAAAAAATATCCAATTGACGGTATATTCATGTAACATATCTAATATATATAATTAATAATTACATGATCAACATTTAATTGTCATCTTCTAGCAAAGATAATGATATATTTGTCTTCTTTTTAGCCCTGATAAAGATCCACATGTAGTGATCGAAATGTTGGCTTTTCAAAATAAAAAAATCTGGTGCGTGCGCGCAACACACAACTTTCACTTACCAACTTACTTAGATTAGAAATTGACGTGTTTTGCTAAATATCATTTCCCAAAGTCACACATTTTTCTACATTCATATCTTATTTTTGTTAATCGTTAAAGCTGTTTTTCAGTAAATAAAAAAACTCCGTGAAAACGATACAAATTTTATTAAGTAAAGTCCCCCCTCCCGTGGATCAATTTTGATGAAATTTTCACAGTCATATCTCGGGCATATAAATACATCAAATACCAAGTTTGATCAAAATCGTTAAAACCGTTTTTGAGTAAATAAAAAAACTCCGTGAAAATGATACAAATTTTATTAAGTAAAGTCCCCCCTCCAGTTGATCAATTTTGATGAAATTTTCACAGTCATATCTCGGGCATATAAATACATCAAATACCAAGTTTGATCAAAATCGTTAAAGCCGTTTTTGAGTAAATAAAAAAAACATATGAAAATGATACAAAATTTATTAAGTAAAGTCCCCCCTCCGGTTGATCAATTTTGATGAAATTTTTACAGTCATATTTCAGGCATATAAATAGATCAAATACTCAGTTTAATCAAAATCGTTAGAGCCGTTTTGGAGAAAATCGGAAAAAACTTAAAAAGTTATTAAATAAAGTACGCCTCCCTTTGAGCAAATTTGATGAAATTTTTGCTGTCACATCGCGGGCTTATACATACTCTAAATACCCAATTTCAGGTTCGCACGGTTTATAGTTTTTGAGCTAGTCTGTTCACACACACACACACACACACACACACACACACACACAGACCATTTCGCGGGACTTGGTCATTTGGACTCAGGGGACCCCAAAACGTGTATTTCCGTTGAAAACCGGAAGTCGAAATTTTTCACGATCGCAATACTTCCACTTACTATATATTTCATATTGGTAAGTGAAAGTAAAAAATCCTGTTTAACTGAAAATCCTGATTATTTATCATCCTATTCCGATAGGTTAAATAATTATCAGGATTTTCAGTTTAAACCTTTTTTTATTTAAGCCAACATTTCGATCCAACTTGTGGATCTTCATTAGGGCTAAAAGAAAACAAATATATGAGTATCTATGCTAGAGGATCAAAATAAATGAATATTTTACAGAAATGATAATAATATAAAAGATGGTAAGCTTTAAAAATATTATTTAAATATTTTATAGAATAGGTACCCACAATTATCTATGTACCTCTTGTATTATTATTATTACTTTTAGTATTGCGTAACTTCAACTTTAAATTATTCCTTCTGTATATTTTTCAATTTTTTATGCATTGTTACCTTATGTATTACCTCAATTTTGAGTTATTATTGAATCCAGACATAACAATTTGTATGCAGTACCATCTATTTTGTTAGTTTTTAATATTTTATTTTCAGTTAGTTGTTATGTAGCCTTTCACTTCAAAAGCGTTGGGTTTCTCTGTCATAAACCTTTGAAGTCGGGAAACTACCCTCTTCCACTACCTCTTACCTTATTTTACCTTCAGTCTTTGTATCAACCTGGACTCAGAAGGTCAATATCAGATTCTATTTGATCTTGCTAACCAGCCACTTATTTAAATATTCTATAAAATATTTAAATAATATGTACAAAGCTTGCCATCTTTTATACTGTTACCAGTTCTGTAAAATATTCATTTATTGTCATCCTCTAGCATAGGTACTCATATATTTGTTTTCTTTTAGCCCTGATGAAGATCCACAAGTTGGATTGAAACCTTGGCTTTTGAAAATAAAAAAAAATTTAAACTGAAAATGCTGATAATCATTTAACCTATCGTAAAGAATAACAGTTGACTATCTCTCACCTCTACAATTATCATCCTATTTATTTATTTACTAACATATTTGGTGCCACGTACAAAGGCTCAAAATTAATCCATATTTCAATCATTCCAATGAATAAGGAGTTAAACAATTATCCTTCCTTTCCAAGGCACAAATTTCAAAGTTGGAACAGTATTGATTTATTTTTTTCTAATTAATCAATGATTTTTTTTTTATAAAATATAAATTAAACTGTGATAAAGTTGTGGCTGCCTGTTACCACCACTAGGTCAACTGAATATATCTTGTAAGTAATGAGATATTACTGGACTAATAAAACCATTTAATTTTGAAAGGGCGAAGAGATTTTGAGTCCATTTGGTTGTACTATTGAACTATGTACACTAAATCAATCTGTTAAAAGTACATGAAATGCAGGAAGTTCTTCAAAACATTCCTGAAGAAGAAAAAGGTTTTTACAACATATTTAATGTTTTTACAAATATTTTGGCTTTTCAATTTTTTTTTTAATTTTGAAGCGAATAATGCAATTAGGTCCTAAACATAACAATTAAGTTGTTTAGATTGCAGTCCTTCATAATACAAGGTAATGATCTAATTAAAAACTAGTGCTGTCAAGTATGTGATTATAAGACCCCCCCTGACAGGAAGTGCATACCCTATAGAGGAAGAGATGACTTCCTTAAATCATACATTCCAAGAAAAAAAAATTGACAGTTGCGCATGAACAAAATATTGGTATGAAAAAAACAAATGAACTTTTAAGATGGGCAACAATTTTTACATTATACTGCTTATGAAAGTATTTCTTTCTAGACTGTTAGCTAGCCTAGAAAGTGATCCATTACACTGCTAGTAGTGTAAAGGAAACATCTGTTTTCTTTACTGTACTAGTACAGTAAAGAAAACACATGTTAATAAAACTCTTAAAAAACTTACTAACCTTTTTATCACTTTAATTTAAATATATCTGAAGTCAGTGCTGTCAATATTCCCAAAACTATATTTGATCAATGAAATGAAGGTATCGAAGAACTTCCTTGAAAATCATGACACAGATGCGAATTTGAATATAATAAACTACAGGAATAAAGAAAAGTTGATGATCTATTTAGAGTCGATTTAATATATCATATGAATTATAAAAAGCATACTAACTCCAAACATGACATTCAATTACCATTTGAAGGATTCAATATTAGTAATAATACTAATTGTACATTTAATATAAATATAAATATGTAGATTTTTTACTATTCATCAATAGCTCCTACCATATGATTTTCATTCATTATTTGTTAACCTTACACGTTTAATTAAATGTTACTCAAAATATAATTCTTATGATATATTTTATTTTTCAGAGTAATGTAAAATAATTTACATCACTTGTACAGAAAGTGTCCCTACAGTACTCGGTCTAATTACCGAGCGAGGTGCAGCCTCGCTAGTCAAACCAGACCTCATACTGTAAAAAGACACTTTCTGTACTAGTTAAGTAAATAACTATTGTGCTGTCCTGTAAAATTAAGTAAAATGGACATGTGCCCTTCCAAAACTGAAGGAATTAATTGTTCGGAGGAACATTTAAATAATTTATCAAGTAAATGCCAGACTACTTCACTTAAAAAAAAGAGAAACCAACCATATTCCATTTACTTCTTTTTAGCCACATTTCATTTTGGATTTATTCACTGGGATGACTGACTGTGGAATGTACATAAAATTAACAAGTATCATCTGAATATTACAAAACTAATAAGGTTTCTGTTTTTAACTCACCTCTATCTGTAGTATTAATACTGTTAGCAATAGAGGCATCCATAGTTTAAACTGTTTCCCAAGCCGGGAATTAGAACTTTCAGCAGCTCATACCATTTTCCATTTTAAATAATTTGTAGAGACTTTAACGAAGGTGAAAGCCGGAAGGCTAGAAGCACACTCTAATACCTTCCTTCAAGATAGCCTGTATGTCAAAACATTGAGGTTTCTCAAAATATCATTATTTATTTTGTGTGGACATTGTTTCATTGTAATTATATAATCTGAATTATGTAATTGTAGTTAAGTTTCTTATCAAATCCTTGAGGATCACGGGCGTCAACGCCGGGGGGGGGGGCAGAGAGGACGCCCCCCCCCCCAATATTTTGACAGGAGGTGACTGCCCCCCCCCCCCCCCCCAATATTTTGGCAGGAGAGGACCCAATGTAAAAAATTAAATAAAAATGCGATTTTACGAATTTATCCAAGTTTAACCAATAAAATATAATTAAGTATAAAATATTAGTTAATTTCAGCCACTCTATTGTTTAAAGCTAGTCAGGCGTGTTGTATATTTGATGAATTATATATTATTTATTTCAGCTCGAACTGTTTTGTTTTATTGCTCTACATTTCTTTTTTAAACCTTGATCCTACTTTCCCTCAATTTGATGAAGCTTATAGAAGTTAATTGGAAAGCAATGTAATTAGTGGGATCAGATTCAGAAGAAAAACTTGGATAAAATTCAATCAAGTAATTTTGGCCCACATCCTTCAACATTAAGCCTTAACAATTCCCTATTTTAATGTACAACTGAGGCATAAATTGACAAGTTTTAAGAGACTATAAATATAAATAGATACAGCGTTGGAGGATGAACTACTCAACTTTACGCCCTCGAATTTCTACCTACCTTATCTAGTGTTATGTACTCTCTTTGTATTTACTTCGAATACTTATGAATGTATCGATTGCAAATAAATCATTTATCTATATTTCTAATTCTTTTAATATTTTAAGAAGAAAAGGGCATATTTGAAACATGGTGTCAGGAGTTTTATGCTAAAACGAAGCGTACGTGAGTGTACTTGTGAAGATTAAGGATTGGTAAGACGAATCTGCATTTTCATACAATTAACTATTATTACCTATTTACGTAAGTCTCTCTTTCACATACTGTGGAGGATAAGGATTCATAATGTCGAACCCTCACATCCCTTTGCCAGACAAAATGACCCTAAAAGGTAATGTTACTGATAATTGGAATTATTTCAAGTCTGAGTGGGCATTTTATCTAACTGCTTCTGGTCTTAAAGCTAAGCCGGCGGATGTTCAATTGGCCACCTTCATGGTGCTTTTGGCTCGCGATGCTTGGCAAGTATTAGAAAATATGAAGCTGGCAGAAACCGATAGGGATACTGTTGATAAGGTTATAGCGGAACTAGATAAATTTTTTATTCCCAAATCAAATGTAATTTATGAACGGTATGTTTTTGGATCGGCCATGCAAGAGGAATCCGAGTCCATTGATGACTATGTCGACCGACTCCGCAAACTTAGCACCAACTGTGACTACCAGGCTTTGGAGGCCGAAATGATACGCGATAGGCTAGTACTCGGAATTAGAGACGAAGCTACAAAAAAACAGCTAATTGCCGATTCACAATTAACATTAGAGAAGGCGATTAATGTTTGTCGAACGAACGAATTGACCGATAAGCAGATGAAATTTATCAGGGGTGATAACAGAGTAGAAGAAGTCAACAAAATTGACTTCGAACGGAATCGATTCAAGCAGGCCCCGTGCAAATATTGTGGGAAAGCGCATGCATTTGATAGACTCTCATGCCCTTTTCTTCTTATGTTCTTTCTTTCTTATATAAAGAACGAAAATGAATCCGAAGAATCAGACCAAAGTAATCAGGCTTTCGCCGTTGAGGAGATTTTAAATTTCGGAAGCTCCAAACCTAAGAAGATTTGGACCGTAGTTCTCAATTTCCTCATCAGCGGGCTCCATAAACTTAGGAGTGTAAAGGTAAAATGCCAACTCGATAGTGGATCCGGAGTGGATGCAATGGAAGAGAGCACCCTTAGGGCTTTATACGGAGGCATTATGCCCAAGTTAGATCCTCCTTCTACCAAACTACGGAGCTATGGTGGTGCTATATTAAGACCCATTGGGGAAATTGATATGACCACATTACACAATGAGCGAATACACACACTAAGATTTGTTGTCATAAACGACTTTGACCACCCGGGTCCAAAGATGCCGTTGCTTTCTTCCATGACAACTGAGGAATTAGGTTTTGTTGTTCTAGGGAATGGAGCTAAAGCTGAAGCAGTTCAGATGGCCAAGCTGGAAATGACGAGCCAAGCGGAAAATATCTTAGCAAAATATGAAGATGTTTTCAAAGGAGTGGGTTGCCTACAGGGCGAGTGCACGCTCAACATTGATCCAACTTTTCCGCCAGTTAAGCAAGCTCCTCGCCGCATCCCTGTACCGCTCAGGAATGAACTTAAACTCAAGCTGGAGGAAATGGAAAGGAACAACATAATCGTGAAAGAAAAAGGCCCGAGTGAGTGGATTAGCAACATTGTGATTGTTAAGACCCCTAAAAAGTTAAGGATTTGCATAGATCCTCGAGATTTGAACCAAGCCTTATTGCGAACTGAATATGAGATACCAACTGTTGAGAGTATAGTTCCAGAGTTAAATCACTGTAGATTCTTTTCTGTGCTTGATACAAAGGACGGATTTTGGAACGTGAAGCTAGAAGAACAGAGTTCTAGGCTTACCACTTTTTGGACTCCATTTGGGAGATACAGATGGCTTCGTCTCCCTTTCGGCTTGAAGGTATCAACTGATATTTACCAGTGTCGTCTGCATGAAGTTTTCGCAGGAATACCAGATATCGTGATCGTTCAAGATGATATCTTGGTCTTAGGACGAGGAGAAACTGATGAAGAGGCTTCGAAGAACCATGACCGAGCACTTGAACGTCTTTTATCGACTGCTAGAGCCGCAAATCTGAAATTCAATCGCAATAAGGTCTGCCTTAAGAAGCGTCAGGTCAAGTACATGGGCCATCTCATTACTAAAGATGGCTTGAAAGCTGATCCGGAGAAGGTTAGAGCAGTTAAAGAAATGCCAGACCCCACGGATGTCTCTGAACTAAGAAGCTTTCTAGGGTTGGCAACATACATGGCCAAGTTTGTGCCCAACCTATCTTCTATTTGTAAGCCATTACATGAAACATACTTACAAAGAAACATCAGCCATGGGTGTGGACCAATGAACACAAGCGAGCCATCGAAGAAGTGAAGAAAAGGATAACGGTTACTCCAGTGCTTGCTTTCTTTAACCAAAAAGTACCCGTGGTCATACAGGCTGACGCATCATCTAAAGGACTTGGAGGTGTCCTTATACAGGAAGGTCGACCAATCGCCTTTGCATCCAGGAGCCTGTCTTCAAACGAGAAAAATTGGGCTCAAATAGAACGTGAATGCTTAAGCATCCTATTCGCCTGCCAGCGTTTCGATCAATACATTGTAGGTTGTAAGGAAGTCATAGTTCAAACTGATCATCGCCCTCTCGAATCAATTTTCAAACGTTCGATCCTTCAATCTCCTACTCGACTTCAACGGATGTTATTGAGGTTACAGCGGTACAATTTAAAAGTAGAGTTCCTGAAAGGAAAAGACATGCTACTAGCCGATGCCCTGTCTCGCATGCAGCTACCGGAAGACCATGAGCAGCAGCTTGAAGATGTGTACTTTCACGACCCGATATATCCAGAACTCGAGTCAATTAAAATTGCAGACAATCTAAACATGGTCCCAGAAAGTCTTCGCCGCATACGTCAAGAAACTAGTATCGACAATACGCTTTGCATTCTCCTCTCTGTGATAAAGTCAGGATGGCCAGAGAGAAAAGAAAAACTACCACCATGCCTCTTGGAATTCTGGAACTACAAGCATGAACTCATGGTTCAGGATGGCGTCATTTACAAGGGAAACCAAGTTGTTATCCCCAAATCCCTTAGAGCTGAGTTTATAACAAAAATCCATTTGTGCCACTTGGGACAGAATGCGTCCCTCAGGAGAGCCCGGGACACGTTGTTTTGGCCTTTTATGAGCAGCGAGATCTATGATGTTATTAAGTGCTGCCAGACATGCCAAGAGTTAGCCGCTGCTCAACCAAAGCAACCCATGACGTCACACAACATACCATCGCTACCATGGGAGAGAGTAAATTTGGACACCTTCGAATTTGATTCCAAACTGTACGTTGCAATGGTTGACTCATACTCGGATTTTTTTGAAATTCAACAGATCCCCAATACCAAGGCCGAAACTATCATTGCTTTCTGCAAGGAAAATTTTGCTCGCCATGGGATTCCCATGGTCCTCGTAACTGATAATGCTACACCACTTGTAGGAAAAGAATTTCAGACCTTTGCCGCATCATGGGAATTCAGCCACTCAACATCAGCACCATACAATAGTCGAGGAAATGGGAAGGCTGAGTCCTGCGTAAAAATTGCAAAGAACTTGCTTAAGAAGTGCAAACACGACAATACAGATTTTTACGCAGCCCTTCTAGAATGGAGAAACACGCCTTCGGAAGACATGGATTCCAGCCCTGTCCAACGCTTGATGTCGAGAAGAACGAGGACCAGAGTACCTACTGCTCATCGACTACTCGTTCCAGAAGTGGCCAGGAATGTGCTAGAAAAGATTGAAATGAAAAGAAGGAGATCGAAATTCTATCATGACAAAAGGGCCAAAGAACTTCCAGAGCTTCGAATAGGTCAGGACGTTTATGTGAAACCCCAAGACGCCAACAAGAAATGGCAGTTGGGACAAGTTGTAGAACGCCAAGGGGAGTCATATGATGTCTCAGTCAACTCCAAGTTGTATAGAAGAGACCGGGTCTGGCTCAAGCCTGCTCACCATCTGATATCGCCTCCTCCAACCCAACGCGTCTCGCCTAGATCCTCCATTTCAAGATCTAGATCTCCTTCACCTGGCATGGGTCGAGGACAACCAAAGGAGCCAACTGGAATGGACTCTTCACCTACCTCGCCTCAAGCATCTCTGAATATGGAAGAAAAGACAAGTACTGTAACGCCCCACTTGAGTAAAAGAGGACACTCGCTGGACAAAAAGAACGAAGAAAGTATGAAAACCCTTCCCACCGAGACTGGACCATCACCGCATTTTTCCTCATTTGGGAGACAAATCAAGCCTCCTAGACGCTTCTCTCACAGCAGTTAAATCGATAACATTCAGTTGCATAGTTATGTATATATGTTTAAATTCTTGAGTTAAAAAAAAAAAAAAAAAAAAAAAAAAAAAAGGGAAATTGTTATGTACTCTCTTTGTATTTACTTCGAATACTTATGAATGTATCGATTGCAAATAAATCATTTATCTATATTTCTAATTCTTTTAATATTTTAAGAAGAAAAGGGCATATTTGAAACATCTAGGAAAATATGTATGCATATATATATATATATGTATATAAATATATGCACATGTCATATAATACTCTCACCTTTACAAGCTTTTCATGGTTATATTTCAATATCAATTTTTGATATTTCCCACATGCACAATGTGTTGGCTTTTGAATGGTAATTTCAGGTGCGGATCAAGCACAAAATTTGGGGGGGGGGGGTCATTTTGTTCGGTTAGTTGACCCCCCCCCCCCCGTCTCGTATTCACGTGGATGACAGCGCCGGTTTTTAATGAGAATCTTTCCTTGTATTTAGAAGGACTGCGATCTAAAAAACCAAAACCGAATAATGATTCGCATAAAATACGAAAAAAAAGAAAAGCCAAAATATTTGGGGGGGGGGTTAGTAACGACCCCCCTGTATCCGCCCTTGTCTGGCAGCCAGCGTGTCCTGGCGGAACACAGTACTATTCCGATTTGCCTGTTTTGGGCGTTTATTTGTAATTGATTGGTCTAATTGTGTTAATTGTGAGCATTATACAATTGTTATAATTGTTTGTGGTGTTGCCAAAAGCTTATTCGCAGGCGCAATCGACATTTTACTTTCACTTACCTATATATGTAATATATAGTAAGTGGAAGTATTGCGATCGTGAAAAATTTCGACTTCCGGTTTTCAACGGAAATACACGTTTTGGGGTCCCCTGAGTCGAAATGACCAAGTCCCGCGAAATGGTCTGTGTGTGTGTGTGTGTGTCTGTGTCTGTGTGTGTGTGTGTGTGTGTGTGTGTGTGTGTGTGTGTGTATGTGAACAGACTAGCTCAAGAACTATAAACCGTGGGAACCTGAAATTGGGTATTTAGTGTAGGTATATGCCCGCGATGTGACAGCAAAAATTTCATAAAAATTGCTCAAAGGGAGGGGGTACTTTATTTAATAACTTTTTAGGTTTTTTTCGATTTTCTCAAAAACGGCTCTAACGATTTTGATTAAACTGAGTATTTCATCTATTTATATGCCCGAGATATGACTGTAAAAATTTCATCAAAATTGATTAACCGGAGGGGGGACTTTACTTAATAAATTTTGTAACATTTTCACGTGTTTTTTTATTTAATCTAAATCGGCTTTAACGATTTTGATCAAACTTGGTATTTGATGTATTTATATGCCCGAGATATGACTGTAAAAATTTCATCAAAATTGATTAACCGGAGGGGGGACTTTACTTAATAAATTTTGTAACATTTCACGTGTTTTTTTGATTTTCTCAAAAACGGCTCTAACGATTTTGATTAAACTTAGTATTTGATCTACTTATATACCCGAGATATGTCTGTAAAAATTTCATCAAAATTGATCAACCGCAGGGGGCACTTTACTTAATAAATTTTGTATCATTTTTACGTGCTTTTTTTATTTACTCAAAAACGGCTTTCACGATTGTGACCAAACTGGGTATTTGATGTATGTATATGCCAAATATGTGATAGCCAACATTTCATCAAAATTGATCAACCGAAGGGGGGACTTTACTTAATAAATTTTGTATCATTTTCACGGGGTGTTTTATTTACTCAAAAATGGCTTTAACGATTAATAAAAATAAGATATGAATGTAGAAAAATGTGTGATTTTGGGAAATGATATCTAACAAAACACGTCAATTTCTTATCTAAGTAAGTTGGTAAGTGAAAGTTGTGTGTTGCGCGCACGCACCAGATTTTTCTCATTTAAGCTTTTGTGTGTAAAATGATTAAATTATGGAAATTTTATTTTTACTTTCACTTACCTATATATGAAATATATAGTAAGTGGAAGTATTGCGATCGTGAAAAATTTCGACTTCCGGTTTTCAACGGAAATACACGTTTTGGGGTCCCCTGAGTCCAAATGACCAAGTCCAAGTGTGTGTCTGTGTGTGTGTGTGTGTGTGTGTGTGTGTGTGAACAGACTAGCTCAATAACTATAAACCGTGGGAACCTGAAATTGGGTAATTAGTGTAGGTATATGCCCGCGATGTGACAGCAAAAATTTCATCGAAATTGCTCAAAGGGAGGGGGTACTTTATGTAATAACTTTTTACGTTTTTTTCGATTTTCTCAAAAACGGCTCTAACGATTTTGATTAAACTGAGTATTTGATCTATTTATATGCCTGAGATATGACTGTAAAAATTTCATCAAAATTGATTAACCGGAGGGAGGACTTTACTTAATAAATTTTGTATCATTTTCACGTGTCTTTTTTATTTACTCAAAAACGGCTTTAACGATTTTGATCAAACTGGGTATATGATGTATGTATATGCCCGGGATACGACTGTAAAAATTTCATCAAAATTGATCAACCGGAGGGGGGACTTTACTTAATAAATTTTGTACCAATTTCATGTGTACATATTTTTTATTTACTCAAAAACGGCTTTAACGATTTTGAAGAAACTGGGTATTTGATGTATGTATATACCAAATATGTAAAAGCCAACATTTCATCAAAATTGGTCCAACTGAGGGGGCACTTTATTTCATGACTTTTTTTTCCAATTTTTACCTTTTTTCGATTATCTCAAAAACGGCTTTAACGATTTTTATCAAATACGTCATGTTAATTGAAAATTAGGTGTTCTTTAATATCAGATAAGCTTTATCATTATTAAAATGTTCTGAGGGGGCTTTTATTTTGGGGGGGGGGTTTGTTTGTTAGTTTCTTTCTTATAAACTATCTTTGTTTTGGTTTACATGGAGAAATTAAATGTCTCTCTTTACGCCTAAAAATAAGAAATGGCTAAATATGAGATATGACAAAAATAAAGAAAACATAAAGAGGAGAAAAAAAGAAAAATATTCAGTCATCTCATAAAACTCGTTGAGCCCACGCATGCGGAGTACGCCTTTAATGACAGACCATTGTTCATAATTAAAGCAGTTCATTAGAGAAGTGGCAATTAACAAAACGCATTAATTTCTAATCTAAGTAAGTTGGTAAGTGAAAGTTGTGTGTTGCGAGCACGCACCAGATTTTTTTATATTGCAATTACTATTTCATGTACTATAGTATCCTCGTATTGTTTTCAATGTCCTCTCTGTCTATTTGTCAACATTTATAACATAACCTGTCACTCTTCAAATTTAGCGCCAGAGCAGAAGTAGGCGTGGCTTATTTAAGATCTTCCCTCAGCTAAAATTCTTATGTTGTCGAGCTATTCGCGGGCACAATCGACTATAGGGTGCGCTAGTAGTTTTGCAAAATGTCGGAAAGAACGGGGATAGACATAGTTGATGTGATAGAGATAATTGGTAATGTTAAAAGACCATTAATTGAAGGGAACGCTATCCTTGATGCAAACCACATAATTACATGTGGAATAATGTCTAAAAGTAAAAAAACAGTTATTTTACAAGCCTTCTGCCTTCAAACTAGCAATCTTAAAGGACTGCCCCATCAAATAAAAGTGAAAATCCAATTTACTAATAATAATAAACAATTTTCTTGTCATTGTACGTGTAAAGCTGGTAGTTCTGGTAAATGCAAACACATCATTGTAACTTTACTCTCCGTTTTTTTGTTAGTAATAACACTAATTACCTATTCACACAATCATTGTTATGAGAGCTTAGATTCTTTGTCATATTATTTATTTATTTGTCAAAACTTTCAGGCTTCGCATTGAAAACTTGGAACAATTAAGCACAACGGATGTAAGACAAAAATGGGGAAAATTAAAAAAGAAAATCAAATCTATGACACTATGGTCCCAATGTTATTTGCATAAAACTAGCATTTTGGAATAATAAAATGTCCAATACTAATATTCACCTGTATAAATATAGTCACTTTCTTTAAAATGAAGACTACATATCGTCATATTTTTTGAAACAGGCTTATCTACTCTTAATTTTAATCCACTCTTTAAGAAGCTTTTTATTTTTTGGAAATAAATGGAATGACACCTCTTATAATTTTCTAATTGAACACTGAGGGACCGGGCAATACCTATTAGACATTTTGCTCAATCAGGTTTTAATTATGGAAAAATAAATTAAAAACGCCAAAAAACCCTCTGAATCCAAGGTACTGACCCGGCTTCTATCCCCGTTTCTCTAGTTCCTGTAAAGAAACATCACCGTCGCTTGCGCCTATACAAAGCATTACCTTCTTTGTATGCAACCCGGGTTCTGACATTCTTCTTCGAGCCTCACTACTTGGTCCCCAAGATTTTCTATAAACTACAATTCGCTTAAAAATACAAGGCAATTGAAAGGTCAAAATATTTGGGGGGGGGACTAGAAAACAGACCAAATGAAATGTAGGTAAATCATTTTGAAGAATAACTAACGGAAACTCTGAAGTTCCTTTTCATTGCTTTAACAAGTTTTATTTGAAAAATTAATTGAACCTTTCGTAGTCCGGATACCTTATAACAATGCAGGTTTTGGATTCAATGAGACTGTTAGCAATTGTCCCATATTATCCTACATTTATCTAAGTTTTGAGATTAGATTTAATAAGAAAGTTCAGTAACAATGGTAAACTGTGAGAGATTGGCCCAGTGCTCCCCCCCCCATCTAAATTAAATGTAAATTATATTAAATTGTTTAATGAATTATCAAAAGCATTGAGTTAGAAGTATATTTAACAGCTTTTATATTAATACATTAAAGGATCTTATTGTCTTTAAATTTAAAAATGTTTAGATTGTTATTTTAATTTGTATCGGAAAATTGTATTTTTAAATCGATAGTTCATTGAGATTCCATGCCGACACTAACGCCCCCTGCGTTCATAATAATCAAACCTCTACCGTATCATTATTATCTATTCGTTATACCACACTTTCGTCGTTAGGTAAGATATGGCATCTTTCGTTGACTTCTTAGCAAAGTTTAAATAAAAATTTCGATTAGGGATTGGAGATGATTTTTACCACATATAAGTATCATTTAAGTGATAATAAATTATGAATGTGATTAGTTAAATGCCGAATTAAATTAAGTTGGTCAAACTTGTTATGAAAGGTATTATAGATAATGAAGCTGAATTTGTTTATGTTGGAGATGTCTTGATTTGAAGATTTAAGATCTGAATGTACCTGTTTGTGAGGTGTCCATAGTTCAAGCTTTAGGTTTCAGTTACATGTTTTAATGCTTTCCTAATTTCATATGAATATCTTCATTAAGAATAGCAGTTAACTTAGGTAATCCATAAATTAGAAATTAATTTATTACTTTTTCTAACATATATTATTTCTTCTATGTATACTTCATTCCTTAATCGACTTTTTAACTCATGCAGTTTGTGTGAGGTTTGTTGTCATTTTGTTACTTTCAATAATGGTTTTATTTATTTTATTTTTTTTACGAAGGATTTAATAGATTTAAACTAGTATTCATATCTTCTTTTCCTGGTTGGGTTTTTTTCTAATTGGTTACAAGGCGTAGAAATTATGTAAGAACAGAATCTGGAAAGTGGGGTGTGGGTGTTATTTTACTGCCTACACTACCTTACTCTGTCTTTAAAGTGTGATTCTGTATTATATAAAAGTGTGAGATTTTAGCTTTTTAGCAAGAATAATTAGTGAAGTGGAAATTTTTGCATATTAAAAATTATTATATGTAAATGATGTTTTTGTTTCCCTTAATATTTAGAAATAAACAAACCCAAGTTTCATACATTTTTAGCTTATGGCATTTAATGTAATTTTTATATCCCATAATTTGAACATGCCCCATTTTAGTTGATATAAATGTTTTCGTATATGTGTAATCTTATGTGAAATTTTACTTACTTATTGCTCTGGAAAGATTATTGACTGCAGACACTTGCCTGAGAAGGCACTTTAGCAATTGGCTCAATAAGGCTTGACTTGTTAACTGGGTAATGTGATGCTATCATGTCACTATTGATGTTTATTGTGAGGTTACGGTTTAGTTTTAGTAGCAATTAGTTTATTTAATCAGTGATTGAAAGTCTCCTGTATTGACTACTAATTTTGGCGAAATACCTTTTATATATTTTAATTTATTACAAAGTTAATGAATATTTAATAGAGTTAACTGGACAGTTATTGACAACCTAAAGACTACATTTCTATGGCAAAATTAAAAAAAAAAACACTTTTTATGAAGAGATCAAGTTGAAACTTCCTATAACTCCTCTTGATCTATCCTTATAAAGACTCGAGAGGTTTTTTTTTGGGTCAAAAGGTCAATAGTTTTACTATACGGCAATATTTGTTGTAAAAAGTGCAAAAACTAGTTATTGACACCCTGTGGATTTAATTGGGAAATCTTTGCTATAATTAGTTGGCTAAACACGTACTTCATATAGGACCCTTCAAACATTAGATTCATGTATATCTTGAAATAAAATTAGGATTTGTTTACTTATTTGTTTAAGTTAAAGTTCGGGGTGTTCAGTAACTGTACTGAGTGTCAATAACTGTCTGGTTTACCTTATTTTTTTTCAGTAAGTAGTGAGATCTTTACTGTTTTACACATTCAAAGCTCTCTTCATAGTCTTTATTCTTTTCCAAAAGGAGTCAGGACTTTTGGATTCATTTGACTTATGTAAGATGCATTTTTCCCCTGTCTACAATGTAAAAATTTTTAATGAGCCACGTAATTGTAATTGTGAAACATTTTAACTGATTATGTCCAAATAACAACATTTATCTTTTATTGAGTTCATCTTCCGTTTGATTTTGAGTTTTTATAGTTTTTTTTCGTTTGTTTAATTTTATATAAAGGAATCATTGATATTGGTTTTCACAGTACTATTTCTCAATTATATTACTCCAACATGATAGAGCCCTTCAATCTCTCTGAGCACATATCATCATTATTGAGTTGCCTTGTACCTTGCAGTTGTTCTTCTAATTAATTACTTTTATGATAGGTTAAATAATTGTCAGGATTTTCAGTTTACAATGATATTTATTATGGTAAGCCAACGTTTCGATCCAGCTTGTGGATCTTCATCAGGGCTAAAAGAAAACAAATATATGAGTACCTATGCTAGAGGTTGACAATAAATGGATACATTACAGAACTGATAATATAAAAGATGGTATACATAAATATTAAAATAAGAGGCTGGTTAACAAAATAAAATAGAATCTGATATTTACCTACTGAGTCAAGGTGGATACTAAGACTAAAGGTAAAAATAAGGTGAGAGGTAGTGGTAGGGGGTAGGTTTGCCGACTTCAAAGGTTTATGGCGGGGAAATCCAACGCTTTTGAAGTGAAGGCACATGACAACTGAGTGAACAAAATATTTAAAAACTAACAAAATATATGGTACTGTATACAAATAGTTGTGTCTGGACTGAATAATAACATAAAAATGAGATAATACATAATGTAACAATGCATACAAATTTGGAAAATATATAGAAAGAAGCATACAATACAAAAATAATAATAGTATAAGAGGTACAGAGATAATTGCAGGTACCTATGAAATCAAAACTAGGATTTGAGGATGCGGAAGATGTTAGAATAAGTGGATGAAATTATCTCTTTATCTGTTTTGTGATTTACCGGGTTATTAGTTTCTAGATGGATGAAAATGGATTCTGAGAGGAGACGTTTGTCGTGGTTAGATACAGTTGCTAATATGGAGGGGTTCTCAAAGTCGAAGGAATGGTTGTGGGCAATGGCATGTTCTGCTAATTTAGATGTAGACGAATTACGCGTGGAAATACTGTATTTATGTTGATAAATACAGTATTTCCACGCGTAATTCGTCTACATCTAAATTAGCAGAACATGCCATTGCCCACAACCATTCCTTCGACTTTGAGAACCCCTCCATATTAGCAACTGTATCTAACCACGACAAACGTCTCCTCTCAGAATCCATTTTCATCCATCTAGAAACTAATAACCCGGTAAATCACAAAACAGATAAAGAGATAATTTCATCCACTTATTCTAACATCTTCCGCATCCTCAAATCCTAGTTTTGATTTCATAGGTACCTGCAATTATCTCTGTACCTCTTATACTATTATTATTTTTGTATTGTATGCTTCTTTCTATATATTTTCCAAATTTGTATGCTTTGTTACATTATGTATTATCTCATTTTTATGTTATTATTCAGTCCAGACACAACTATTTGTATACAGTACCATATATTTTGTTAGTTTTTAAATATTTTGTTCACTCAGTTGTCATGTGCCTTCACTTCAAAAGCGTTGGATTTCCCCGCCATAAACCTTTGAAGTCGGCAAACCTACCCCCTACCACTACCTCTCACCTTATTTTTACCTTTAGTCTTAGTATCCACCTTGACTCAGTAGGTAAATATCAGATTCTATTTTATTTTGTTAACCAGCCTCTTATTTTAATATTTATGTATACCATCTTTTATATTATCAGTTCTGTAATGTATCCATTTATTGTCAACCTCTAGCATAGGTACTCATATATTTGTTTTCTTTTAGCCCTGATGAAGATCCACAAGCTGGATCGAAACGTTGGCTTACCATAATAAATATCATTGTAAACTGAAAATCCTGACAATTATTTAACCTATCGTAATTGAAGAACAGTTGACCATCTCTCATCTCTACTAATTACTTTTATATTAACTTAGCTCCTTGCATCTTAACCTGCACCGCTACAACCCACGAATGGTCTTGGGTTCAGTACTATGTAAGGAAGTCATGCAAGGAGGTGATTTGACCATGATCACGCTCAACTGCCACCTTTCCCATAATTTTTCAATTAAAGGTACCCACTTTATAGAGGCTGGATTTACCCTAATAGGGTCTCTCAGCCATCGAAACGATCTATGAAACAATATTAAAGATATACAGCCAAGTGAGATTCGAACTCAGGACCTTGCATCTTTATTATTGCTATTCAAAAAATTTTGTTGGTTTTTCCTGTCTGGCCATGTGTGGCATAGAGGGCTAATTTATATAGATATAAAAGATAGATAGACCTATTCTATCCATGGTGTGAAAGTCAAGATTCATTGCCCGGGTCTGGCTTGAGAGAAAAGTAAAGTTGTCCTGTGGGGATTCTGATTGTTGGTGTTAAGCTTGAAAATACTGAAGCAGTTTGCACTCTACCATGCTCAGTCATCCATGCCCCTTTTTATTTTCATTCTCCCTTTCCTCGCCTTGTAGGCTATATGGGGGTTTGGATAGGCCTGTGGGGAGAGTGTGGTATTGATGCTGAGTCTTTGAAGTCCCTCCCCCAGCACTCAGGACTCGAAATAATAAACTTCGGATTATCAAGAGGTCAAGGAATAAGGAATGTATAGGAGGTTGGGCGTCCGAGTGGACTAACAAGTCGACCATGGCAACCTTAAGATGACCTGAAGTTAGTGAAATACAGTCCTGCATGTTGCTGGAGGCTTTTGACAAACTGTATATATTCCCTGCTCCCTCCCAGCCCTGGAAAACACCCCTGTATTCTATATACAAGGAAGAGTGAGGACCAAAATAAAAAGGGGTAACGCTTGATTAAAGCCGTTAGTCCGCTCGGCCACCACATGACATGCCTTAAAATTATCGAATATATGGGGCTTTAAAAAAAAAAAATGCTATAATGATTTTGGTTTTTCAATCTAAGAATTAAGTCTTCAACATTAACAGACTTCCCTAAAATGCATTACAGATAAAAATAAGTACTATATTCAATATTTGAAATAATTTATTTTTTTAAGAGAAAAGATTGGGCTCCGCCGGGAGTCGAACCCGGGTCTTCCGCGTGACATGCACGGTATGCTAACCACTGCACCACAGAGCTCGCTTCCAAGCGGAGCCAATCCTTCCTCTTCTCTGCGAGCTGGAAGTGAGTGTGGTGCAGTGGTTAGCATACCGCGCATGACCTGGGTTCGACTCCCGGCGCAGCCCAACCTTTCCTCTTAAAAAAAAAAATTATTTAAAACAAGATGGTTATCCACAAAAATAGATTAAATTAATATAAAATATATTCAATATTATTCAAAAGTCAATGAATTTTTTTTATTGAATTCAAATGTTCCCTTTGTTAATAGCACTGTAAATAACACTTCACTTACCATTGTAAGATCGATTTTCATTATTCTAAAAGCTGTCATATAATACTTATAGAAATGCTTAAAATCCATCCTCTCTATCAATTTTTATATAATGTACTGTTATTTTTAATTTTGTAGTATGGAAGAAACCAAAGAAGTCATTATAACAATTAAACAGGAAGTGGTAGATCAATTTGAAGAAGAAGCACCTGAAGAAGTTGGTATGTTCTAATATAGTTTTTCATTCCTAACTATATATGAAGTATCTTAGTTGTGATTGAGAAATATTTTGAAACAAATAAGCATTTTGGAGTCCTATGAGTCCAAATAACCATATTTCAGAAATATAGTCTGTCTGTATGATTGTGTGTGTTTATACTAAGGCCAGGTGCACTTGAGCTGCAAGGCTCAGTGAAGCTAAGAAGCTTTTCCAGGAAGGCTAATCCTTCATAAAAAAGGGTCAGTGCACATGAAATAACCATATTTCAGAAATATAGTCTGTCTGCATGATTGTGTGTGTTTATACTAAGGCCCGGTGCACTTGAGCTGCAGTGCACTTGAGCTACAGTGCACTTGAGCTGCAAGGCTCCTGACTCTAAGAAGCTTTTCCAGGAAGGCTCAATCCTTCATAAAAAAGGGTCAGTGCACATGAGGAGATAGGACGACTTGTCACTTCAAAATTACCACTCCGATGCCCAATTTTTTGTTCGTTTTGTCCTATTTTATTTTATTTGTCTTCATTTTAGCCCTGTCGAAGATCCTCATGTTTGGAAAGAAATGTTGGCTGTCCAAATACAGAATATTTGACAGAAAATCCTGCCTTATAAATCATCCTACATACAGTTGACCATTACACACGTCTAAATTATTTAAATAAATAAAATGACTTATAACATATTGAAGATTAAATCTCTAATTACATATCTTATTAATTCCTGAATGATATTGATACAAAATCATCAATCTAATTAATAATAATTTCCTTTTATTAATCCTTTGATTAATTTTAATTGGTTATCTAATGACATAACATCTAATAACAAGTTAAATAATTTATACAAATGAAATTAATAATTATATTACTTAAAATTAACCTGTATTAAAGAGGAAGATAAGAAAGGACGTGGCGGCTCATGTGCACTGCTCCTATATAAACAAGGTATTTGTGGACCGCAAAAGCGTCTAGTAGCCTCCCGATACGAGGAGAAAGCTCAGGAGCCCGGGCCTAATATATCAGGCTTTATCATCATTAAAATCTTCTGATAGGGCTTAAATGGCACTAGAAAAATGTTTTCCTATAAAGTGATTCTAATTTGGTTTGCTTAGATTAAGTAATCAACAGGCCCTCATTAATCCGAATAAGTTTAAAGTATGGAATAGGTAATAAATTAAAAGCAAAAAATTAGCTAAATATTTTCCCTGATTGAAAATTTTAATTGATGTTTGTAGTAGAAGGAATTTATATGTATTATACTCTAGAACCAATGTGTATCATACTGTAGTACAATTATTATACAAAAATTTCAAATAAATAATTAGAACTTAAATTAGTAACAAACAACGTTTCAAGTAGTAACTACAAGTGACGAAGAGTGACTCAAAAGTAACTTTTTGCTTTGATGTTCTAGGCAAGACTACGAGGTGTGGCTATTAAATAACGAGACTGACGCTGTAAAACATTTTATTTTTATTCCATACATTTTTACTTATTATCACCTTCAATATACACCCCTCCTCTATCCCTACAACGCTCCATGCGAATCTTCCATTGTTCGAAACAGTGCTGGAAGTCTTTTTCTGTCAGCTCCTTCAGGACGCGTGCCGCTTCCTCTTTCACAGCTTCAACAGACTCAAATCTTGTTCCTTTTAATGCAGATTTCACCGTAGGAAACAGATAGAAGTCGCACAGCGCAAGATCCGGCGAATAAGGCGGATGGTCTAACACTGGGATGCTGAATTTGGCTAGAAACCTCTTAACAGACAATGCAGAATGAGTCAGCGCATTGTCTTGGTGGAGAACCCATGACTTGTCCTTCCACAATTCAGGTCGTTTTTTCCTTATTCTTTCGTGGAGTTCAGCAAGAAAGTGAAGGTAGTAATGTTGATTAATCGTTTGACCTTCAGGAACCCATTGTCATCCGTTTTCGACGTGGAAGGGCGACCCGGGTGTGAATCATCATGAACGTCTTCTCGGCCATTTTAAAAACGCTTAAACCACTCAAAAACACGTGCACGCGATAAACATTCATTGCCATACACTTCTTTCAATAAATTATAAGTTTCAGTAGCGGTTTTTCCAAGTTTCACATGAAATTTCACAACAATTTGTTGCTCTACTGTTACACTTAACATTTTTCTGGCGAAACAAAAAAACAACTCTAATGCGAACGAAGGCTATGGCTGTACTGATTTGTTTACCGAAGTGAGAGGCCCTACATTCGAAAGAGAAGGCTTCACGATAACAGCTGTTGGTTGCTGGCGTTTGGCGCATGCGCAATTCTTCTATAGCAGCGTCAGTCTCGTTATTTAATAGCCACACCTCGTATAAGCCCCTATCTTATCCATTGTTTCTTATGTTTTTATTTAATCGGTCGAAATGTAACAACCCAGAAAGGTCTATATCAATCCAAAACATGTACTAATACAGGACTGTAACGGTTCCAGAAAAGTCTAGAACTCTGTCAATTTAACAGAAGTGATCATCTGTTTTTGTTTCACTCTGCCCCCTCCTTACAGACTTTCCCCCTTGATGTCTTCTTTGCCACATCGGAATGCTCTCTCGCGATCAATGGTCTCTTCTTGAGTCAACTGCTCCTGTTTTTCACAGTGGATCCCTGATATGGTGACAACCATAAGCCTTCTTTTAACCCTCCAAGGACTAGCAACATTTTTTTCTTAAAAAATGAGATTTAGTATGACATTTGTTGTCAATGAACATGTTAGAATTCAGGAAAAATGTTTAAAAAAATATGGGACTTACGGTTTGCTCATAATTGGCCATGCGATCATGCTAGGACTTAACCACTTCGATTTGTTGAATGGAAATAGGAAATATTAATTTTTTTTTTTTGTAATAAGAAGTCTTTTTCCACATATTTTATACTATGTTTTAATTTATAATTACAATAATTGGTTAACACAAATAATATATAATTATTTTTTGTTAAACCCTTCAAAACATGTGATGCACAAGCTCAAATATTTTGGTTTTTTATTTTTAAATGAAAAATGCAATTAGGTGGTCACTACCTAACACTTTTGGTGGTTAGATTGCAATCCTTGTTAATACAAGATAATAATCTCAAAAAAATGGTGTCAGTCTCGATATTATGAGACAGGGGGTCATGACCTCCCCCCCCCCAAATTTCGTTTTGAATCCACCCCTGATTCCAATACAACAAACAAAAGCTGAATTGCAGGAAGTAAGAAGAAAAAAATGTCGGTAACCACCGATTTATCGTCGCATATCCCGGATAAAAAAAAAATATATATATAAAAATAATCCACACAAACAAGTAATTAACCGGAATGGAGCAACGGATTATCCCTATATATAAAAGACCATTCGGTTCCGTCCTATAGGCGAGCGCAAGCGACGGTGCTGCTTCTTTGAGGAACTAGAAGGAACTAGAGAAACGGGGATAGAAGCCGTGCGATTACCTGGGATTCATAGGGTTTTTTGCCGTTTTTAATTTATTTTTCCATAATTAAAACCCGATTGAGCAAAAAATTATTGGAAAAATGTCTAATAGGTATTGCTCGGTCCCTCAGTGTTCTTAAAAAAAATCTAAAGATGTGTCATTCCATTTGTTTCCAAAAAATAAAAAGCTTCTTAAAGAGTGGATTGTAAAATTAAGAATAGATAAGCCTGTTTCGAAACATATGACGATATTTAGTCTTCATTTTAAAGAAAGTGACTATGTTTATCCAGGTAATTATTAGTATTTGACATTTTATTATTCCAAAATGTTGGTTTTATGCAAATAACATTGGGACCATGGTGTCATATTTGTTTTTCTTTTTTAATTTTCCCCATTTTTGTCTTACATCCGTTGTGCTTAATTGTTCCAAGTTTTCAATGCGAAGCCTGAAAGTTTTGACAAATAAATAAATAATTTGACAAAGAATCTAAGCTGTCATAACAATGATTGTATGAATAGGTAATTAATGTTATTACTAACCGAAAAACGTAGAGTAAAGTTACAATGATGTGTTTGCATTTACCAGAACTACCAGCTTTACACCTACAATGACAAGAAAATTGCTTATTATTATTAATAAATTTGATTTCCACTTTTATTTGATGGGGCAGTCCTTTAAAATTGCTAGTTTGAAGGCACAAGGCTTGTAAAATAACTGTTTTTTTACTTCTAGATATTATTCCACATGTTATTATGTGGTTTGCATCAAGAATAGCCTGCCCTTCAATTAATGGTCTCTTAAAATTACCAACTATCTCTATTACATCAACTAAGTTTATCCCCGTTCTTTCCGACATTTTGAAAATGCTACTAGCGCACCCTATAGTCGATTGCGCCCGCCTATAATTTTTCAACGGAATATCTGAAATATGGATAGACGACAGATTTTTTGTAAATTTTACCGGATTTGTGGTAAATTTACCGGAATGCATTTATTTACTACCTGAAATAAGCATAATATTACAAAATGTCACAGCTAGAGCTCGGATTCCCTTGCAATTGCATCTTTTTATTAGAAAGTTAGAATAGAGCGAACTCAAGTTACTTATCCGAATCAAGCCTAATGGGATGTTTTATGCACGTTTTGGGGTTTTCCTGCACGAAATTGCATTATTTGATATTTTGAAGAAGAAAAATATTACGGTATTACTTCAGATAAGCAACTCCAAGATGGCGGCCGGCGTGAGTAAACAACAAGGTATTCCGATCATGCCCTACCCGATATCCACGATTCAGTTCGGGTTTACCGAGAGTTCCAGAGATCCATGTCAGCTTTATCCATATCTTTGGAAGATAATTCATTTGTTACTTACTTTATTAGGTTGGGTCTGATCCAAACAAAACCTTCAATCTAATAAATCATGTCAATTGCATCTTTGCAAGTTGTTCTTTTTCTATGGAGCCATATCATTAAAATCATTTTAAAAAATATCATTTTTGATTATTTAAATACATTTTTCTTGAAATAAGAAAAAAGTAATAATCTGGTGGTTAGGAATACTCGGATTCTTAATTTATTTGAACCTTTTGTATTTATTTGAGCATTTAACTTGAACCCATTTAATAATTTTAACAGGGCAATAACATATTTTTTTAAAACAAACATGATAATAACATATTTTCAAAAAACAAACAAATAAATTTACAAAACAAAAGATTAAATTTATTTGTTAAATATTGCTAACGGGTCCATCAAATTTTAAGCAACCATCACAGGAAATTTTCATATATTGAAATATTATTTCTTCTCATATTTATTGTAGTACTTTAATTATATTAAAGAAACATTCATTTGTATATTATGTTGGTTGTTCCCATTATTGAGGCGGGAAGGTTATCTCGACAACTGCTCGGTAACACTCGGGTTAACCCGAACTGAACTGCGTAAATCGGGTAGGGCGTAATCGGAATACCTTGCAGTTTACTCACGCCGACCGCCATCTTGGAGTTACTTATCCGAATTAATACCAATATTAAAAATTGTAAATTTCTTTAATTCATATCAAAACAATAGTGGAAAAATAAATTTGAATATCATAGGAAAAAAAATAAAGGGAACTTGGGAGATGTAAACCGACACAAACCTCCAATTTCCCAGAACTGAAGGTTCAGTGGTTCCTGGATGTTTACGTTTGTTTCTCAATTCCCATCGTTCTGTCAGTATCAAACTAGCTTCTGTCCAGTATATTGTTACTAAAAATGCCTGTAATGTGGGCAAATGTGTTTTCGAAAACTGCGGGATGGATTGAAAAATATCTTGAACTCAATAGGGATGGTTGTGTAATGTTCTGTAAATCTTGTGATGAAAAAATTGGATATGAGAGGAAAACACAAATTGATACCCGCTGTAGCGCAAGTAAGTAGCTAATTTTTTTTAACCGTAGAACGGTTACAGGGGTAGTGCTTGTCACCATAGTGATTTAAAAATAAGCCTAGGCACCGGATATTGCATCTAGTGATTCCATTATTTGAGCAGTATCTTTCCTTTTTTAAAGGAAGATATTTCCAGTATATGTAATTGCAGCTCATATGCGAGTATTTTACTCTGTATTCCGCATCTTCCATGATGATCAAAAATTCATTGATTTTACCAAAATCTATACTAAAACCAATATTATAGAAATAATCTGTAAAATATAAGAGTTTCTATTTTAATTTATTCTTCGCTACTTATTTTTTTCCAAAGTAGCTATTTTTCGTTCAAAAAAATAATTCAATGTCTGATTTTTCAAGCATTACATTTTTAATGCATGTTTTGCACGTTTTAAAATGTTTACTGCACAGAATTCCGAGCTGTAGTCATAGTAAAGCCTGACCGGGTTCAGTATACAATCAGGAAATAAAAAAAAGTGAGAATTTTGATATAAATATTTCAAAATTTGAAAAAGAGCGGGAAGCTGCCGGGACTTGCGATCTTTTGAAATCTAGAAGGCATAGACAGACGCCGGAAAGAAGAAAGAAGGCTGCTTTCCTTTTGCTAGCGCGTGATTGCAGTACATGTTGATAAAATAAATGGGTTTTAGTGACATTAAGAATCACGATTATATTAATAAATATCTGTATTATTTAAGCCTATTTGGAGTTTTGGTGTATTCTTTCATTCCTGGTGTGGCACATGTTGGTGAAGCAATTCATTCGGCTTGTATATCGAAACCCACGAAGTGATTAGGACTTGATGTTGCTGACTTTCGATGTGTTATATTCCAAGGTGGGAATTTGTATTAAATTTGTTTTATAACTCTTATAAAGTTTGGTGTCATTATAATTGAAATTAAAACACTTGTTTCCTTGCCAAATTTCTCTTGTACAATAATTCCCTCAGTGATATTAGAGTTGTATTGCTGAAGAATGCAAATGTTCAGATTAAAAAACAAAGCAAATTTAATTATAACGCAATAATATATCTTTACATCCGTAATTTACTTTTTAGCTTCTCAGGATGATGACTTATATGAAGATTCTGGCTTGGCTGATGAAGAAAACTCAACAGGTAAATTACATGTTTATTTTTATTATTTGGAATCAAATTTTGTACGTAAGATTATGATGTTTCTATAGCTATTGAAAGGTTTGATTGAAAGAATTGCTCAGTTTTGACAAATTTCAAAAATAAATCCTTGTGAGAAAATTGGAATTTTTGTTTAGAAAGTGGATTAATAGAGACTTAGTGCTTAAGTGATGTAATGGTGTTCATGAAATTTTCTTAATGAACAAACTTTTTAACATTCTAAGGATAACTTTAATTACATCTACTGAATTTTAGCTCGAAATTTTATTGATTGTTCAGAAACAAAACAGAAAATATGTTTAAGTGCTTTTAGATTAATCCCTTTCTAAGGGACATTATGAAAATCGTTTTGGAATCCGTTATTGTGTTGTTTGATATAAGTTTATGTTATTGTATCGTTATAAAATATAACATTTTTTTTTTTTTATATACTAAAAACAAATTTACAAGTAGTACCCAAGTTAATAAATTACAGTAGCATTAATATAACAATAAGCATGAACATTAATTCATGAACCTTATTCAACATTTACATTGAATTGCGCTATTATTTTGTTCTCGCTAAGGTGCTGAATTTCCCTCCCCTTACATTAAGTTATTTTTTGTGGTCCTTTCTGACAATGGGATAAATAAACTGGTGTTGTAACCTAACCTCTTTTATCTAACTACCTATCTTGTTTGTTTGTTTGTTTGTTTAACGTCCATTTTTATGCTACTTAGGCTAATCGGACGATGCTACAGTGGGAGTCCTAAATTTTGCCTATCCAGGTATAATTAGGATAGGGATCTTTAACGAGTACCTGACATCGTACAGGCTCGGGACCTCCATTTTACGTCCTATCCGAGGGACGGCATAGCTAAGGATTTTTTACTCCCATTAAAAAATCCTAGGGCCACCGCTGGAATTGAACCCGCGATCTTTAGTATTGTAGGTTGCCATGCTAACCACAACACCACAGGTGACCCCTACATATCTTGTCATCCTTTTTATTTTGTTTAATTAGTGGAAATAATGATTTGTTAATTTTCTTAACTTCATTTTCTGTTGTTGCTTTTAAAGTGCATCTTCTGGTCGTGAAATATTTGGCGTCGTTTCGTGTTGCCCCGATTTTAACTTTACAGGACCACTTCGGGTTTAAATAATCCTTTTGAGCAGAAGTCGAAAGGTGGGATTAAATAAAGCTGATAAAGGCCCTTTCTACTTGAAAATGACCTGCTAGTAGTTGGCTAATATCACAGTCACATAACCTGTTAAAATAGGCCATTCCAAGAAGCCATTTTTTAAAACTTAAATTAATATATTCATATTAGGCATTTAAATTTTGATAATTATAAACAATATCCTAGGTGTTCCTTATTTATCTATGGAAGGTTCTAATCGGTTATAATGATCCAGACCAAACTAACTTCTAGGCTTTCTGAATTCAGAAACTGTTTTGTAAATTTTAAATTAATTATTAAGGCCTTTTTTCATGGCAATCAAACCTATTTTGTCCATACTTGCTTCTGGTGTCACTTTGTCAGGAGAATGTAGCTAGCTTGTTTCGAGCTATTTTCTTCTTTCTAAAGTTATATGTCGTATGGTAAGTTCAAACTGCTAATTTTCTTCTTTAAAGAAATTAACTGTTCACATCCGTCTGTTAAGAAACTTGTTTAATGCGTTTCTCATTTAAAAATTGTTTAATGTTGCAATCAACTCACGCTTCAGACATTATCAACAGTTTGAATCGAGTTTCTTCTATTCTTTCTCTATTTCGGATACTTTTTTTTTTCATGGTTGCTTATTAGTTTAACTTTCAATGTCCCTGTTCTCCATATCTCCTCCATTCATTCCATCTCTATGTTTCTCTAGGATGTCCTCTTTTTCTTTTTCCTTGGCGGTTCTAGTCCAAAATCTGTATATCGGTGTGGTCCTTCTGAGGAGTGTGTCCCAGCCATCTCCATTTTACGCGTTTAATGATCTGGTCAATAAGTTATTGTCCAGTTCCTACCCATAATTCAATGTTGGAGATAGTTTGAAGAATATTCCACAGGCTTTCATTCATTCATGAAACTCTGCAGCTTATTTGTTAATTGTTTTGTGACTTACCAGGTCTCATGAGCAAAGAGAAGTATAGCCTTAACATTGATGTTTAATGTACAGATATTAAACTTGCTTCTGTTTATTATAAAAATATTATGGCATAAGGTGTAACTGAACATTAATTCAGCTTTTTCAATGTATTCTTTTTGTGTATTTTATGATAAGTAGATTATTCTGCCATCCTTGATCTATATTGTCATGTATTGAATTAAAGAAGACTGAGCTCATTCTATCCTAAAATTAATTAAAATATAAGGTTGTCTATGTCAAGTGTGCGGGAAATGCAGGAATTGTACGAGAATTTATAATTTTTAACCAAAAATGTGTAAATTTTATGTCAAAGGTTTATCCCATTTTGTTATCTCTTAAGAATTGTAATGCAAAGTACGATTATTATGTAATTACATATGATGGATTAACGACTTTATCCATCCATATACATATCCTTATTAGGGGATAGACTGATTTGAAAAATGACCTTCATGAGTCTGAATCCTCTTCTTTTGGACACCTTACGAGGACTGTAAAAAAATAAATAAAAAATAATATCCGGGACTTATAATACCTACCAATAATTTTATTTTGTGTTACCTCTCATATTTATTCTTCAGCTAACCCTTTAACTGCTAGTGGCTCATATATGAGTCACCCTGTTTTTCCCCTTCACTGCTCCAGACTTATTTATAAGCCGGGTAACTAGCGCTTTCTTTTGATGATTTTTGGAATCTATATTTTCCCATACCGCTAGCGTGCATTTGATTGTTCTTTTTCTTTCTATATTGCCTTGATACACTGTTGCTTTTCAGCTTTTTGTAAATAACATAACCTTTCTATACTACAAGCCTATTTATCCTTAGTCTAATTTTAATTTATTTGGAACTACTGTGTCATAAACCTGTGTTGTGAAATAGTTGTGATGGTGAAAAAAAATATATAGTGAGAAAGAGCTTTCGGAGCTCGTTACGGGTGCTAGTGATGGGGAAGCTTTTTAAATTTTAAAAAGTTTTTAACTACACCAGTGTCTGTCCACAGTCTGTATCGAAAAGTGAGGATAATGAACTTTGTTTAAGATCAATTAAGCTCACAAAAGATGCAAGATGCGAGCGCTTAAATGTCGCAAAAGTACTCCGCTAGGTGTGCCTACTAACACGCAACGGCGGACCACCTCATGCTCCGCTATTTCCTCAGTTAAAGGGTTAATCTTGATTTTTTCCTCGAGGTGTGGCTGGTGGAGGGGTATATGCGGGAATTATATGGGAATTTTAGTGTGCACTGTTGCTAGACTCCCTTGAATGATGATTTTTCCTGTGTTTAACCACATTATTTTTATGTTGATTTTTCGTGTGTTCCAGGCAACCATATTTTTCCGGAAGGGATTAAAATCAAGGAAGAAGTTATTGATGATGAGGATGATGATGAAGTCAATGGTTATGATACCAGTATGGTCATTTTTACATTGTATGATTTTCATTTATTGGAATTATTTATTATTTTTTAACATTTGCATAATGCAATGTTCCAGCCGTCAAAAGCTGTCATGTTTGGATAGTAGAGAACCCCCGTCGCCAAGAATCGGTATCTGAAGAAGGTATTAATAGATTTTGCTGTTTGTAGATAATTAAGAAGAAACTATCTATTGTTTAATTTATTGTCTATGGTCCTTTCAGCTTATTGATAGTATCCCTATCGTTTCAGGTGAGAAAAAAGATGACTCAGAACTTAAATTAGAAGTTGAAGGCCCTGTTACGTCTGAAAGTGTCAATGACGAAAAAAAGAAACCGCCTAGGAAAAAAAAGAAGGCGGGAAAAAATCATCCTTGCCCTCATTGTGAATACAGAGCCCCACATCCTGGACAGCTAAAAGCTCACATCATGTTCAAGCACACTAATGAGAAGCCTCGACAATGCCCATTCTGTGACTACAGAACAGTTATGGGAGGCCAGCTGAAGTCGCATATCATGGCGAAGCACACAAATGAAAAACCGCATCATTGCAAATTATGTGATTATAGGGCCACGCAGTCTAGTCAAATCAAGACACACATGATGTTTAGACATACTAATGAAAAGCCTAAACAATGCCCTCATTGTGAATATAGGACGGTAATGAGTGGGCAACTCAAAGCTCATATAATGGCCAAGCATACAAATGAAAAACCTCATAAGTGTCCTCATTGTGAATACAGGGCGACTCAAGGTGGGGACATTAATAAACACATAAGATCTAAGCATAGTTCTGAAAAACCATATCAATGCCCATTCTGTGACCATAAAGCATCTCTTTCGGGTTCTCTTCGTAAGCACATAATGGCTAAGCATACAAATGAGAAGCCTTATCAGTGTCCCTATTGCGAATATCGAGCTACTCAATCTGGTCAGCTGAGAGGTCATGTCATGTTCAAACATACCAACGAGAAGCCTTACCAGTGTTCTCACTGCGGCTACAAGGCGACTCGCGCCGATAGCCTCAAGAGTCATTTATTGAGGAAGCATCCCGAGTTAAACTCTTTAGTGGAATCTGAAGTTACCTGTGATGCATAAGGTCTTATGTGTCAACTGTAACTTAAGGAGATTTTTTTTGTTTTCATTTTTTTCCTCCGTCAGAAATTAAAAATGTCCGCAGTGTCTCGTCCTGGTTCTTCCTCGTTCATCATTAAGGATTGTAAGTATTTTAATACAAAGATTTTTGTCATTAATTATTATTTATATTTATTATCACCAGGGATAGGATTTTTATTTAATATAAAATTTCAAAATATATACACAAATATGGACGTATATTTGCAAATATATGTAATGATAATATGGAAATATGGACGAAAAAAAAAAAAAGAAGAAATTAAAATATATGGACTGAAAATTAAAATACTTATAAGTAGAGGCCGGATTCTCGTGCAATTGCACTTTTTTTTTGGTTGCTTGAAATCGATCGGGGACAAGTTATTTACACGAATTAAGGCATCCGGATTAACATATGTAAGTTTTATTTTGCACGAAATTGCACATTTTGAGGGTTACTGCACAAATTTGCACATTTCAGGTTTACAGTGCACGAACGTGCACTTTTTGATATTTCATTAAAAATATTGAACTTTTTTAAATTTTTATTGTAGAGAATAGTTACGATTTATTTTATAATCACCAACAATATTACCGATGTATGCATGAATTTGTAATTTATTTATCTACCTAATTTTCTAAGAAAGAAAAAATGATTCATGATTTCAAAATATTTCTTCGAACTCGCTAAAGAAATGGTATTATGTCGAACAACGTTCCTTTGTATTAACTTTCTTAGAAGTTCTAACTTGATTTGACTCAACCTTCCCACCTATTCCTTTATTTTCATTTCATTCTGAAGTTGAGTTTAGTTCGGTAAACAAGTAAATGCGTAAAGTGACAGCCAGCCAATCTTCCAAAATCTAAATTCGGATAAAACCATACCCTCTCGATTTGTGAACGACAGTTTAGCAAAATTTTTTGTCAAACATCCTACCAAGATAAAATTCTTTTATTTGTTAGCGATGCCGCTCCGTAAATGGTAAAAACTGGAGAAGCATCAAAAGTTTTTTATTCACATTTAAGCACATATGAATATTACAATTATTATATAATTATGTTAAATTAATATTTGATTTTTTTAATTGTACGCCACCTCTTCACACAGCAGAAGGTTGAATTGCACGTTTGTCAGTGTTTTTTATTTTTTCTTCACGTTTGTCAGTGTTTTTTATTTTTTCTTCACGTATGTCAGTGTTTTTTATTTTTATTGCACGTTTGGCTAATTTTTATTGCACGTTTTTAAAAATTTTACTGCACGAAATCCGGTCTTTACTTATAAGGTTCAGTATTCACATAAAAAATAAAATATTTATTAAATAGCAAATTTATTTATCAAAATTTTTGGATACGTAAGAACACATAAATTTTCCTCACCTTCGCCATCAAAAATATTGAAAATATTATCTTTGGAAAATCGACTATTCGGTCGAAGTAAAGATTTTTATTTGCTGAACAATCTTTCCACGTCAACTGACGCGTCAGTAGACTTATTTTCTACGTGTTACACCGTTTTCAAATGCTGCAAAACCAAAAATCGTTTATCCATTGAAATTTTGGCACCACAAACGTTGAGGACACTTTCACCGCAATGTCCTAAGCGGCTAAGTTTTTTCTGTTTTCTTTCCTTTTTTGCAATTCACACATTAACTATGAACTCATCATTGAATATTACTTTGTGCCTTTTGATTTTCCAAGATTTTTGTTAATCCCTATGTTTGTTCTCTGCTTTACACTTTATTTATTCTAGGTATTGATTGATTGATATACAGTAAACAAGTAAATAATTAACAATAATTTTAAAGGCAATCCCCTAAAAGTTGTAAAATTTGGACAAAAATATGTATTTATCGAATCATATGTAAAAAGATTTAAACCAAAAAATATGGATAATAAAAATGGTTTATATCATTGTAAAAACCATTTAGAATGCATATACATAGGTGCATTTTTAAGCCTCAGAGGAAAATATGTAAGTACATAAAAATCCTATCCCTAATTATCACTTTAATGATTTATTAGTTTATACTAAAGTTACTTTATGGTGAGGAACAAAAATGTGACAAATTATAGACTTTTTTTTTTTCTTATCAATCATATGTCCGGTTGTCCATGGCAACGCGTATTTTCAACCACTTTAGCCCACTCGGCCTTCCCGCCACCCAATTTTCTCCCATATGCTATATATGATTCTTCGTATCAGTAGATTCTGATATTTCGCTCATTTTTGATTCTAGTGATTATTAATAGGGGTAGTCCTTCCCATATGGATCAGTAGTAACAAACTATGTTGGGTTATTGTAATATCCAGCCCTACAATAGAAAGGGGCTTCACATAATTGATTTGCCACCAGGGAGAATGAAATGAAAAACTTAACAAACCATTTAATATTTATTAATGTCTTAAAATAAATGTTATCTATGTATGTGTACACAATAGAGCGAGCCGGATTTTTCGAGGTGCTTTAGGTAACGAAAAAAAAAAAAAATATATATTGTAAGATTACCTATCAGATTAGCCAAAATTATAGTGTATGCATAATGAAATTATCATTTCAATTCATTCAATTAGAATTTTATGTGATATTTAATTGTTTTTCATGTTATTTTCTAAATTTTATTATATTCACATTTTCTTAAGTTGAATAATTAGTGATTAGTTATTAATTTTACTCTCCTCTTCTTGAGACTATCCAATTGATTTAAATTGAGGATCAGGGCGACCATTAAGTCTCAACACTTTTTTTCTTAAACTTTATTTCCGCATACGTTTCGGCTGTACGGCCATCATCAGTGCTGTAAGGCAACATCAAGGTTTTATTATTTACCGGATAAATACAAATTTTTCACTAAATTAACATACTTGTATAACAAGTGAAAAATTTGTATTTATCCGGTAAATAATAAAACCTTGATGTTGCCTTACAGCACTGATGATGGCCTTACGGCCGAAACAGATGCGGAAATAAAGTATAAGAAAAAAATTGTTGAGACTTAATGGTCGCCCTGATCCTCAATTTAAATAAATTGTATAATTAGGTTTATCTATTTTTTTTTAATTTCTTTTTTAGGTGATTGAACGTAGTATGTTTTCCTGGTGATATTGTTAGTGATGGTTGAACATACAAACGCAGTAAGTTTCCTGTTGTTTTCTTTACCTTAGGCGACACAGTTCTTTGTTGACATAACACAGTTCTTTTTTGACAGTTCATAGTTATCTTCAGTTGATTTATTGTTGGAGGTAACCTAATAATTTAAATAGGAAAAATGAATCCTTTTTTAATGTTATATAAAATTAGTTATTATATACATTACCCTAAATGGCATCTTTTATTCTTGTCTTGTTACCATTTATTTTTCTTGTGATTATTGTTGAAAAAAATATGTGGATTCATAAGGTATCTTTATATAATCTTGTATAATACCATTTACAAGATTGTCTTCTTTATTTCTAGAGTTTATTGTAAAAAATTAAAGGAGTTTACAATAAACTCCTTAATTTAAAATTAAAGTCATTATAACATATATATATAATTAGCACATTAGAAGGATCTGTTTTTCACTATTTGAATTAGTTATCATTAATATTTTGTAGGTTTAAATTCTTTTATTGGAGGAAAGAATTCATAAAAATAAAAAAATAAAAATCATAAATTTGACTGTGTCATAAAATGAATTTTTGTATGAGACGTTCACCTGGAAAGTCTTAAAATAATTGTTACCAAAAAAAAAGTGTTAATTAATTATTAAGTTATTTTGTTATATTGTTATTTATTTGTTGTTATTTTGAGCTTATTAACTGTTAAGAAAATACATTCAGAGATTAGATCTCAAACAAAATTTTAGAAAAGAATTAGAGGAGTCTTTATAAAATAGTTAAATGGTTACTATAAATCAGTGTATATAAAATATTTTAGAATCATCGCTCACATTTTCAATGACTTTATTAATTATTCATATATCGCTAACATATTCAATATTATTATTTAATGTGCATAATGATCTAACTTGGATTTCCAGTAAAACATTCCCTTCTTAAACAGTAAATGGCTCCCATAACTCAGTGTGAGGGCAATTTCATGTTATTGCCCATTATTTAAGTTTAGCAGCGTTATTCTTTCTTATTTAATCATACTTATCCTATTTTGTTTTGTTTTTTCTTTGCAATACCACTTAACTCCCTAAAACGTATCACACGTACAGTACCGGTCAAAAGTTTAGACTCACTTCTATTTAATTCACAATCTTCAAGTTTAAAAAAAATAATTATAACTCAAGAGATAAAATTTCAAAAATTATAACAACCATTATAACAAAAATAACAATCATGTTTCAAAATACAATCTATATAAATAAAGATGAAATTCTGTTAGTTTGTTTTTTTGTTTGTTCATTAAAGAAATACATACCGTTTTTCCTAAATTCTCCGAATTTTGCTTAGTTGTTCTTTCATACTAGGTACGAACACCTGTCCATATTAAAATTGCATAACAGCCAATCTCTGGATATATTCTTTATTGTTATAAAAATCGTTATGATCTAGCTTTAAATTGGATTTTTAAGAAATCAACCGTTGGAGTAAAAAAAAATCTCATTTCTGTCCTAACGAACTTTTCTGGACCCACGGCTTTTCTCATTGTTTTCAAAATTCTGTGGGTGAAACCGGAGATATTGAAGCTATAAATAAATTAAAAATAAAATTATAGTTGTTAAGTTGTCCAATAAATAAAATGTTGTTACTTATTTATGTTACAAAATCTAAGGGTGAGTCTAAACTTTTGACCAGTACTGTAAGCAAGAAGGTTACAACTTTAAAAACTGTTTGTTTGGATAATCACTTGTGAACTTTTTTTTTTTTTTTTTTTTTTTTTTTTTTTTTTTTTTTTATTATTCGGTACCCCTTCCTGGCCATGTGTGGCATATGGGGGGTTACTCTACAGGTGTAACCAACCTATCCTAACCATGGTGGGTAGGTCGAGATTTTATTCCGTGGGGCCTCCACGAATAAAAGTCAACCATCCCAGGGCGGATTCGAACCGCCACCGTTCGGCTCGAGCGTGTTAAAGCGGGCCGCGCTCCAACACGCTCGGCTATCCCCGGCCCAACCCTCCCTATTCTATAGTCTTACCTAATAAAGATTTTTGGACTAATTACCTATGCGAGAGGTAAATCACTTGTGAACTTTCAACTGCATTCTCAATTTTATTATATACCTACAAACAGTGATTAGAGTTAATAGTCTGGTACTAACTGTAACTCAAAAGTAGCCCTCTACCAGAATTAACATGATCATCCCATCCTGCACATAAAAGAATAAGGTATATTGCGCCATGTGCTAACGTAACTATTAAAACTATTGCGACTATATTCTGGTATTGTAGGTTTTGTCATTCTGATTCCAACAGTGTGCGTAACTCATAATTGATATATTTTGAATTGTAACAATCTTCTCAGCTCGATTCTAGTGCGATATTTTGTGAAAGCAGCGTCTATTTTGTTAACATTTTCTATTATTATTATTATCTTGGCGCTACAACTCGTCGACGAGTCCTGGCCTCCTCCACCAGCTTCCTCCAGTCATCTCTGTTCTGTGCCGCTGTCATCCAGCTCCTGACTCCCAGAATATCTCTAGCGTCACGAGCAACACCATCAGACCACCTGAGTTTCGGTCTCCCTCTTCTTCTAGTGCCATGGAGGGGTTCAGTCAGTACCTTTTTAGGGATTGCCTCGTCGTCCATTCTAGCCACGTGGCCAGCCCATCGCAGTCTTCCCAGCTTCATTGTCAGAACGACATCTTTTTCATTGAAAATTGAATAAATTTCGTTATTCGTCCGTCTTCTCCAGTTTCCGTCTATATGAACTTCTCCGAAGAATTTTCCTTTCGAAGACTAAAAGGTCTAGTTCGATTCTTTTGCTTATGGTCCATGCCTCTGATCCATACAATGGTACTGGGCGGATTAATGTTTTGTATAGATGAAGTTTGGTCTGCCGGGATAAGAGGCGGGAGGTGAATTCCTTGCATAGTCCGAAGTAACACTTGTTGGCCATCATTAACTTGTTAACATTTTCTAATCTACATTTATTTCTATCTGAGGATAGTAAAAAAGTTTAAATACCATTCTGTAAAAAAAAGTTAACAAAAAGGAAGTTATTTATTTTGCAGAAAAATGTTTTAAAATCCTTAAAGTCAATTTCATTCTGTAGGTCGCTTCCAATCACTACAACATTCGACTTTTAATATTTAATGTTAAAATGTTATTGTAATCGTTAATTAATTTATATAATAATTATATAATTTTCAAATAATTTTATTAGAAGAGAAAAGATTAGCCGTGGCCGGGAATTGAAAGTGCAATGGATATGCAATGTCCTTTTTGAAAGAAAGTCTCTGTACTTTGGACAGTAATCGCTTTATGTTTTTGTTATCCATTATGTTATCCAGAATTCCATAAATGTATCGCACAGGCCAGGGGTCTCCAAACTTTCCAGCCTTAGGGCCATACTGATTACTCCAGTAAGTTCCTAGGGCCAAAACCATATTATCATTGTTGCCGGTGGTAAAAAGTGAAATAGTCCACTGATGTAAAAAAAAGTACGCAACTTTTAAAAAAGGCTGCAAATCGGACTAAAGTCCGCAAAACGGCAACACAGCATATTATTAATTTTCCTGTCATTATCTGTAATTTCTAGATTAGCCGTAGAGTACGAGCCATGAGGAGTAACGTGACACGACATCTGGTGAAATGGTTTTTCACATTTTAAAACATGTGAAATATTCAGCCACACCACTGAGACTGAGTTTCCTATTGATTTTGCAATCGAAACTTTGAGTGCTTTGAAAATAAATTTTGATACTCGTTTCTCGGACTTTGATGCCATTGCGAATCAAATTAAGATTTTTCAGAATCCTTTTGATACTGACATTGAAACCCTAACCCCGGAACTTCAAATGGAAATGATTGATCTACAGTTGAGTGATATAATTAAGAACAAATATCAAAACTCATCTTTGTTGGAATTTTATAAGAGTCTTCCACTGACACAATTTGATAATTTGCATAAATTTGCTCGTGGGCTGTTTACTGTTTTTGGTACTACTTATTTCTGTGAGAAGACCTTCTCCACAATGAAGTACACAAAAAATGTTTACAGATCTAAATTAACTGATGAGCATCTTAAATCTCTTTTAATAATTGGTAAAAGCAAAATTAGTCCACAACTACAAACTATTGTCAGTGGAAAATCTCATTAGTATTTCATATGTCATTATGCTTGTTATAAGTTATGTTTTTATTTAAAATGTATAAAATGTTAGTTGGATTCATTTCAATAATTTGTTAGTTATTATATACTTAAGTTAAATTTTCTGCATATTATACATGTCTTTACTCATTACAATTCTGTGTTCCTTTATACAACTTATCACAAAAACAATAACAATAAGCCTACAACAATGTTATGAGTAGTTAGCCCATGACCATATCAATGTAGATGTCATATTAATAATTATTCAACATAAAATTAGAATATTTCAGTAAACTAAATTTAATTTGCTATAAAAAATATGTTCTCTAAAAGGAGTTTTCAAGTATGCTAGCTCTCCGCGGGCCGGACAAAATCTGTCTGCGGGCCGGATGTGGCCCTCGGGCCGTAGTTTGGAGACCCCTGGCATAGGCCATCGCCTACTTTTTCTTTTTGTGGTTTTATCGTGCCATAATTTGTCCAGAACGTCTACACCACCTTTCGTAGAACGAAACTATTTCAGGCTTCTTAGAAAGCCTTTATTTAGTCCAAACTTTGGATTGGAATTTCTGCCGTTCTTTCAGTCAAATTAATACACAATGATTCACTGATTACCTATCCATTATTGGGGTCATATTGCCGAGATATTTACAATAAGATAATGCCATATTGCCGAGATATTACAATTACAGATGACAATAAAAAATTTTGGAATCTACCATTCACTGAATGATTAGATTTCCAATGGTATTTTGCTAAATAACTTGCGTTATGATATTTCTTTCTTCCAAATTTAGGAATTTTGATCGGACTTCCCACCATGATCTTTAGTTGTGCTGAGTATGGGCCCCAGTATGTGGGTCAACAAAGTTCATTCTGTGATTAACTGTAAGATGTAAGGATTGCTCCATTAGTCTGACATAATGGTCGTAGCCAGGGCTATTCGTCTTGAAATCACTTCAAGGACACAGTCAGCTGAGCGATTCTTGAATGTCTCAAAGAATCATTTCTTTGACTCCCTTTCCTAAGTCCCGAAACTTCAGGATTCGGCCAATTCAATTGGCCACCCAACATTATATTGACTTTTGCCGAATTTAGCCTCGTCTATCACATTCATACGGCTTACGGGTCTCTCGACCGCGGCAGAGGCCTTAGTGACGAACTATTCATCGAGCTTATAATGTCCAAATGCAAGGGTCCTCTCTCCATCTTCCATTATCACACGTTTATCGTCATTTGAACTAAGAGAAATTTTATTTATCTCAACTGTCTTAATTTCGTGACCTTTGGATATTATTTGTAACATTTTATGACGCAATGTTGTATGCTCTTTCAGGCAATTAATAAAATCAATAAAACCAATTTCTTTTTTAACGACCTTTCTACTTACCCCTTTTACTTTTTTTATAACTTTGTTTTTCATATTTACATAATACATTTTAAAAGTTAAAATGGGGTCCCCTTTCACCTCGTCCTTAAATTTCCCCATCACTTTTTTATTTTCGATTGAGTAGCAGGGGTGATCGGTTGGATAATTGGATGTATCCATATATTGTCTCATATTTAAAATATCACTACATAAATTTTCAGTTTTTAAAGAATAAATAAAAGAGTCTGTATCTATGTAAAGTAATTTTATATTGGCATGACCATATTTAGGTAACATATCATAATGGTGATTATACATAATTGTTTTAGAAATATCTAAAATGGTCATGCCAACATTTATTGGTTTATCGAATTTAATTTTAGTTTTTTCCATATGTACGGCAGCTAAATTTTCGTTATAAATAGTTCTATCTTTAAAATTTGGCTTTTTTATTAACTTTTCTAAGCTGTTGGCGTTACAAATTAATTTTATGTCGATTCTTTTCCTTATGTTTTCCATTGTCTTTCCGATGATTGCATTTATATATAATTTAATTTTATCTATTTCAAAATCATTTGTCGCTTTCCTACGTAATTCGGTATTGTATTCGATATAATCTTTTAGCCAACAGCTTTGTTTGAATTTTAAAACTTTATTTATATTTTCTAAAACTATACCATGACCCACCGCCTGTTTTAAAGCCATATAATGGACAATATAATTTTTCTTATTCCTAAAATGCGTTAAAAGTTTTTTATCATTAAAATTTGTGTTTTCAGCTAAAATTGGTAAATCATTATGAGTGTTTTTCTATTGTTTTTAATTACAAAAATCTCACTTGCGTTCAGTTCAGTGCTAACAGCCGGCCGGCACTTTCTTTCGCTCTAACGAGTACCAAACTTCAGTTGACTTCCCCACTCATTGAAGGCACAGAGGACTGGAAGATTGATTCTATATATCTATTTTATCTATTTGGAACATATCAATATGTATCCGGAAGAAATAGTCTACCATCACTACCTGCCCTAATGCGTTTGTACGAACATCATTAAAAACTTTTAATTAACAAAAAAAAAGGTTAGATTTAGATCTAAGTTAGCTTAACGTTAATGTTAATTATAAATGAATTAGAAATATTAGTTTAGCCTATTGAAATATTGAAATGATAAATTTTGTCAGATGTTTATTTTTTTGTTGTTAAGGTAACTGTTTATGGAATTAATTTAATTTATACTTCTTACAATTATCATATTAAAATTTATCATGCAACTTTTATCTATCTTTTATTTCGTATTGGCATTGATTATTAATATATGTTCTTGATTTATTTACAATTTATTTTAGAAACCTTATTTTGTCAACCACCGCACTCCGGCAGAACTGACTTTACAGTTTCTTTAATTTTTAATTATTTCTTGTCAACCTTCCCTTTCTAAATTAGATAACTGAGGCGTAAAAGACGCGGAGACTCCATCACAAATAAAAAATTTCTTAATCAAAACTTTAGTACCCAGTGGGAAAACTTTGAAATCTTTTATTGCATCTAACTCATAAGTTAGTTTAATCTTTTTTAAATTATCAAAATCTAACGGGCTACATGAAACACGCGCGATAAATCCTAACTCTTTAATCTCCTTATATGTCGTAGGTCTGTAATGGGTTAACTCCAAGCAAGCAACATCTTCATCTTCATCATTCTCTGCAACATTTTCATTACTATTATCATCAATATAATCACTCGTAACAACAAAACCTGGCTGTTCCTTGTTCGTCCCTAAATCACGTTCATCAATGGGTCTTCTCTCATTCTTTCTTTTATATTCAACATTATTGTTCTGGACTTCTTTTACAAACTTTTGTAAATCACTGCTACTTCTATAATTTTTTTTCTCTTTCAGTTAAAGTAATATTAAAAGCTGCTTCAATAGCGGTCTTCTCATAATTAATCCTCTGATTCGGTCCGTTTTGAATACGAATAATCTGTTTATCACTAAGGTATACTCGAAAATTAATATTATCTCTAACCGTGTCACCAATATTTTTCAATAAATCATAATTCCCGGAATATCTATTCTCCGAGTAAGATGCTATACCGTCGTCATCCCAAACCAAAATTACTCTTGCAGGGAAAAACTTTACTGCTCCGCCGCTATGCTGAAATAAAATCAATGTCGCATTCTTTCTTCCATTTAAATATTCTTTGAAATACACTTCACGAATCAATCCATTTACTAGTACAACTGTTATTTTCTCGTTTTCACTATTACTAATTTTCCTCTCACATACCAAAGTAAATATCTGTGCTCTGCCCAGTATCATCTCGCCTTTTGCCGACCCTGCCATGTTATCACTCTTATGGATCCACGTGTTAAATGTCTAACTGAGAATATATAACACGTGGATCCATAAGAGTGGTGAACAGCTATGAAGATTCAAATTTCCATTATACCTCATGGAAATTTTGGTGGGCGGAATGTTCGGGACCGAACCGCATAGTTAAATTACTTGATCAATTGGGTTTATTTTTAAGTTTACATTTTTTTTTTGTAATGTTTCATTTAAATTTAACATGTAAAAGATTTTTTTATTTTTCAATTTATACAACATCATAGCTCTATTAACAAGAACAAATGTTATTCTTTTGAATGTGCGTCAGTGAACAATCAATCATATGTTTTTCTATTGTTTTTAATTACAAAAATCTCACTTGCGTTCAGTTCAGTGCTAACAGCCGGCCGGCACTTTCTTTCGCTCTAACGAGTACCAAACTTCAGTTGACTTCCCCACTCATTGAAGGCACAGAGGACTGGAAGATTGATTCTATATATCTATTTTATCTATTTGGAACATATCAATATGTATCCGGAAGAAATAGTCTACCATCACTACCTGCCCTAATGCGTTTGTACGAACATCATTAAAAACTTTTAATTAACAAAAAAAAAGGTTAGATTTAGATCTAAGTTAGCTTAACGTTAATGTTAATTATAAATGAATTAGAAATATTAGTTTAGCCTATTGAAATATTGAAATGATAAATTTTGTCAGATGTTTATTTTTTTGTTGTTAAGGTAACTGTTTATGGAATTAATTTAATTTATACTTCTTACAATTATCATATTAAAATTTATCATGCAACTTTTATCTATCTTTTATTTCGTATTGGCATTGATTATTAATATATGTTCTTGATTTATTTACAATTTATTTTAGAAACCTTATTTTGTCAACCACCGCACTCCGGCAGAACTGACTTTACAGTTTCTTTAATTTTTAATTATTTCTTGTCAACCTTCCCTTTCTAAATTAGATAACTGAGGCGTAAAAGACGCGGAGACTCCATCACAAATAAAAAATTTCTTAATCAAAACTTTAGTACCCAGTGGGAAAACTTTGAAATCTTTTATTGCATCTAACTCATAAGTTAGTTTAATCTTTTTAAAATTATCAAAATCTAACGGGCTATATGAAACACGCGCGATAAATCCTAACTCTTTAATCTCCTTATATGTCGTAGGTCTGTAATGGGTTAACTCCAAGCAAGCAACATCTTCATCTTCATCATTCTCTGCAACATTTTCATTACTATTATCATCAATATAATCACTCGTAACAACAAAACCTGGCTGTTCCTTGTTCGTCCCTAAATCACGTTCATCAATGGGTCTTCTCTCATTCTTTCTTTTATATTCAACATTATTGTTCTGGACTTCTTTTACAAACTTTTGTAAATCACTGCTACTTCTATAATTTTTTTTCTCTTTCAGTTAAAGTAATATTAAAAGCTGCTTCAATAGCGGTCTTCTCATAATTAATCCTCTGATTCGGTCCGTTTTGAATACGAATAATCTGTTTATCACTAAGGTATACTCGAAAATTAATATTATCTCTAACCGTGTCACCAATATTTTTCAATAAATCATAATTCCCGGAATATCTATTCTCCGAGTAAGATGCTATACCGTCGTCATCCCAAACCAAAATTACTCTTGCAGGGAAAAACTTTACTGCTCCGCCGCTATGCTGAAATAAAATCAATGTCGCATTCTTTCTTCCATTTAAATATTCTTTGAAATACACTTCACGAATCAATCCATTTACTAGTACAACTGTTATTTTCTCGTTTTCACTATTACTAATTTTCCTCTCACATACCAAAGTAAATATCTGTGCTCTGCCCAGTATCATCTCGCCTTTTGCCGACCCTGCCATGTTATCACTCTTATGGATCCACGTGTTAAATGTCTAACTGAGAATATATAACACGTGGATCCATAAGAGTGGTGAACAGCTATGAAGATTCAAATTTCCATTATACCTCATGGAAATTTTGGTGGGCGGAATGTTCGGGACCGAACCGCATAGTTAAATTACTTGATCAATTGGGTTTATTTTTAAGTTTACATTTTTTTTTTGTAATGTTTCATTTAAATTTAACATGTAAAAGATTTTTTTATTTTTCAATTTATACAACATCATAGCTCTATTAACAAGAACAAATGTTATTCTTTTGAATGTGCGTCAGTGAACAATCAATCATATGTTTTTCTATTGTTTTTAATTACAAAAATCTCACTTGCGTTCAGTTCAGTGCTAACAGCCGGCCGGCACTTTCTTTCGCTCTAACGAGTACCAAACTTCAGTTGACTTCCCCACTCATTGAAGGCACAGAGGACTGGAAGATTGATTCTATATATCTATTTTATCTATTTGGAACATATCAATATGTATCCGGAAGAAATAGTCTACCATCACTACCTGCCCTAATGCGTTTGTACGAACATCATTAAAAACTTTTAATTAACAAAAAAAAAGGTTAGATTTAGATCTAAGTTAGCTTAACGTTAATGTTAATTATAAATGAATTAGAAATATTAGTTTAGCCTATTGAAATATTGAAATGATAAATTTTGTCAGATGTTTATTTTTTTGTTGTTAAGGTAACTGTTTATGGAATTAATTTAATTTATACTTCTTACAATTATCATATTAAAATTTATCATGCAACTTTTATCTATCTTTTATTTCGTATTGGCATTGATTATTAATATATGTTCTTGATTTATTTACAATTTATTTTAGAAACCTTATTTTGTCAACCACCGCACTCCGGCAGAACTGACTTTACAGTTTCTTTAATTTTTAATTATTTCTTGTCAACCTTCCCTTTCTAAATTAGATAACTGAGGCGTAAAAGACGCGGAGACTCCATCACAAATAAAAAATTTCTTAATCAAAACTTTAGTACCCAGTGGGAAAACTTTGAAATCTTTTATTGCATCTAACTCATAAGTTAGTTTAATCTTTTTTAAATTATCAAAATCTAACGGGCTACATGAAACACGCGCGATAAATCCTAACTCTTTAATCTCCTTATATGTCGTAGGTCTGTAATGGGTTAACTCCAAGCAAGCAACATCTTCATCTTCATCATTCTCTGCAACATTTTCATTACTATTATCATCAATATAATCACTCGTAACAACAAAACCTGGCTGTTCCTTGTTCGTCCCTAAATCACGTTCATCAATGGGTCTTCTCTCATTCTTTCTTTTATATTCAACATTATTGTTCTGGACTTCTTTTACAAACTTTTGTAAATCACTGCTACTTCTATAATTTTTTTTCTCTTTCAGTTAAAGTAATATTAAAAGCTGCTTCAATAGCGGTCTTCTCATAATTAATCCTCTGATTCGGTCCGTTTTGAATACGAATAATCTGTTTATCACTAAGGTATACTCGAAAATTAATATTATCTCTAACCGTGTCACCAATATTTTTCAATAAATCATAATTCCCGGAATATCTATTCTCCGAGTAAGATGCTATACCGTCGTCATCCCAAACCAAAATTACTCTTGCAGGGAAAAACTTTACTGCTCCGCCGCTATGCTGAAATAAAATCAATGTCGCATTCTTTCTTCCATTTAAATATTCTTTGAAATACACTTCACGAATCAATCCATTTACTAGTACAACTGTTATTTTCTCGTTTTCACTATTACTAATTTTCCTCTCACATACCAAAGTAAATATCTGTGCTCTGCCCAGTATCATCTCGCCTTTTGCCGACCCTGCCATGTTATCACTCTTATGGATCCACGTGTTAAATGTCTAACTGAGAATATATAACACGTGGATCCATAAGAGTGGTGAACAGCTATGAAGATTCAAATTTCCATTATACCTCATGGAAATTTTGGTGGGCGGAATGTTCGGGACCGAACCGCATAGTTAAATTACTTGATCAATTGGGTTTATTTTTAAGTTTACATTTTTTTTTTGTAATGTTTCATTTAAATTTAACATGTAAAAGATTTTTTTATTTTTCAATTTATACAACATCATAGCTCTATTAACAAGAACAAATGTTATTCTTTTGAATGTGCGTCAGTGAACAATCAATCATATGTTTTTCTATTGTTTTTAATTACAAAAATCTCACTTGCGTTCAGTTCAGTGCTAACAGCCGGCCGGCACTTTCTTTCGCTCTAACGAGTACCAAACTTCAGTTGACTTCCCCACTCATTGAAGGCACAGAGGACTGGAAGATTGATTCTATATATCTATTTTATCTATTTGGAACATATCAATATGTATCCGGAAGAAATAGTCTACCATCACTACCTGCCCTAATGCGTTTGTACGAACATCATTAAAAACTTTTAATTAACAAAAAAAAAGGTTAGATTTAGATCTAAGTTAGCTTAACGTTAATGTTAATTATAAATGAATTAGAAATATTAGTTTAGCCTATTGAAATATTGAAATGATAAATTTTGTCAGATGTTTATTTTTTTGTTGTTAAGGTAACTGTTTATGGAATTAATTTAATTTATACTTCTTACAATTATCATATTAAAATTTATCATGCAACTTTTATCTATCTTTTATTTCGTATTGGCATTGATTATTAATATATGTTCTTGATTTATTTACAATTTATTTTAGAAACCTTATTTTGTCAACCACCGCACTCCGGCAGAACTGACTTTACAGTTTCTTTAATTTTTAATTATTTCTTGTCAACCTTCCCTTTCTAAATTAGATAACTGAGGCGTAAAAGACGCGGAGACTCCATCACAAATAAAAAATTTCTTAATCAAAACTTTAGTACCCAGTGGGAAAACTTTGAAATCTTTTATTGCATCTAACTCATAAGTTAGTTTAATCTTTTTAAAATTATCAAAATCTAACGGGCTATATGAAACACGCGCGATAAATCCTAACTCTTTAATCTCCTTATATGTCGTAGGTCTGTAATGGGTTAACTCCAAGCAAGCAACATCTTCATCTTCATCATTCTCTGCAACATTTTCATTACTATTATCATCAATATAATCACTCGTAACAACAAAACCTGGCTGTTCCTTGTTCGTCCCTAAATCACGTTCATCAATGGGTCTTCTCTCATTCTTTCTTTTATATTCAACATTATTGTTCTGGACTTCTTTTACAAACTTTTGTAAATCACTGCTACTTCTATAATTTTTTTTCTCTTTCAGTTAAAGTAATATTAAAAGCTGCTTCAATAGCGGTCTTCTCATAATTAATCCTCTGATTCGGTCCGTTTTGAATACGAATAATCTGTTTATCACTAAGGTATACTCGAAAATTAATATTATCTCTAACCGTGTCACCAATATTTTTCAATAAATCATAATTCCCGGAATATCTATTCTCCGAGTAAGATGCTATACCGTCGTCATCCCAAACCAAAATTACTCTTGCAGGGAAAAACTTTACTGCTCCGCCGCTATGCTGAAATAAAATCAATGTCGCATTCTTTCTTCCATTTAAATATTCTTTGAAATACACTTCACGAATCAATCCATTTACTAGTACAACTGTTATTTTCTCGTTTTCACTATTACTAATTTTCCTCTCACATACCAAAGTAAATATCTGTGCTCTGCCCAGTATCATCTCGCCTTTTGCCGACCCTGCCATGTTATCACTCTTATGGATCCACGTGTTAAATGTCTAACTGAGAATATATAACACGTGGATCCATAAGAGTGGTGAACAGCTATGAAGATTCAAATTTCCATTATACCTCATGGAAATTTTGGTGGGCGGAATGTTCGGGACCGAACCGCATAGTTAAATTACTTGATCAATTGGGTTTATTTTTAAGTTTACATTTTTTTTTTGTAATGTTTCATTTAAATTTAACATGTAAAAGATTTTTTTATTTTTCAATTTATACAACATCATAGCTCTATTAACAAGAACAAATGTTATTCTTTTGAATGTGCGTCAGTGAACAATCAATCATATGTTTTTCTATTGTTTTTAATTACAAAAATCTCACTTGCGTTCAGTTCAGTGCTAACAGCCGGCCGGCACTTTCTTTCGCTCTAACGAGTACCAAACTTCAGTTGACTTCCCCACTCATTGAAGGCACAGAGGACTGGAAGATTGATTCTATATATCTATTTTATCTATTTGGAACATATCAATATGTATCCGGAAGAAATAGTCTACCATCACTACCTGCCCTAATGCGTTTGTACGAACATCATTAAAAACTTTTAATTAACAAAAAAAAAGGTTAGATTTAGATCTAAGTTAGCTTAACGTTAATGTTAATTATAAATGAATTAGAAATATTAGTTTAGCCTATTGAAATATTGAAATGATAAATTTTGTCAGATGTTTATTTTTTTGTTGTTAAGGTAACTGTTTATGGAATTAATTTAATTTATACTTCTTACAATTATCATATTAAAATTTATCATGCAACTTTTATCTATCTTTTATTTCGTATTGGCATTGATTATTAATATATGTTCTTGATTTATTTACAATTTATTTTAGAAACCTTATTTTGTCAACCACCGCACTCCGGCAGAACTGACTTTACAGTTTCTTTAATTTTTAATTATTTCTTGTCAACCTTCCCTTTCTAAATTAGATAACTGAGGCGTAAAAGACGCGGAGACTCCATCACAAATAAAAAATTTCTTAATCAAAACTTTAGTACCCAGTGGGAAAACTTTGAAATCTTTTATTGCATCTAACTCATAAGTTAGTTTAATCTTTTTTAAATTATCAAAATCTAACGGGCTACATGAAACACGCGCGATAAATCCTAACTCTTTAATCTCCTTATATGTCGTAGGTCTGTAATGGGTTAACTCCAAGCAAGCAACATCTTCATCTTCATCATTCTCTGCAACATTTTCATTACTATTATCATCAATATAATCACTCGTAACAACAAAACCTGGCTGTTCCTTGTTCGTCCCTAAATCACGTTCATCAATGGGTCTTCTCTCATTCTTTCTTTTATATTCAACATTATTGTTCTGGACTTCTTTTACAAACTTTTGTAAATCACTGCTACTTCTATAATTTTTTTTCTCTTTCAGTTAAAGTAATATTAAAAGCTGCTTCAATAGCGGTCTTCTCATAATTAATCCTCTGATTCGGTCCGTTTTGAATACGAATAATCTGTTTATCACTAAGGTATACTCGAAAATTAATATTATCTCTAACCGTGTCACCAATATTTTTCAATAAATCATAATTCCCGGAATATCTATTCTCCGAGTAAGATGCTATACCGTCGTCATCCCAAACCAAAATTACTCTTGCAGGGAAAAACTTTACTGCTCCGCCGCTATGCTGAAATAAAATCAATGTCGCATTCTTTCTTCCATTTAAATATTCTTTGAAATACACTTCACGAATCAATCCATTTACTAGTACAACTGTTATTTTCTCGTTTTCACTATTACTAATTTTCCTCTCACATACCAAAGTAAATATCTGTGCTCTGCCCAGTATCATCTCGCCTTTTGCCGACCCTGCCATGTTATCACTCTTATGGATCCACGTGTTAAATGTCTAACTGAGAATATATAACACGTGGATCCATAAGAGTGGTGAACAGCTATGAAGATTCAAATTTCCATTATACCTCATGGAAATTTTGGTGGGCGGAATGTTCGGGACCGAACCGCATAGTTAAATTACTTGATCAATTGGGTTTATTTTTAAGTTTACATTTTTTTTTTGTAATGTTTCATTTAAATTTAACATGTAAAAGATTTTTTTATTTTTCAATTTATACAACATCATAGCTCTATTAACAAGAACAAATGTTATTCTTTTGAATGTGCGTCAGTGAACAATCAATCATATGTTTTTCTATTGTTTTTAATTACAAAAATCTCACTTGCGTTCAGTTCAGTGCTAACAGCCGGCCGGCACTTTCTTTCGCTCTAACGAGTACCAAACTTCAGTTGACTTCCCCACTCATTGAAGGCACAGAGGACTGGAAGATTGATTCTATATATCTATTTTATCTATTTGGAACATATCAATATGTATCCGGAAGAAATAGTCTACCATCACTACCTGCCCTAATGCGTTTGTACGAACATCATTAAAAACTTTTAATTAACAAAAAAAAAGGTTAGATTTAGATCTAAGTTAGCTTAACGTTAATGTTAATTATAAATGAATTAGAAATATTAGTTTAGCCTATTGAAATATTGAAATGATAAATTTTGTCAGATGTTTATTTTTTTGTTGTTAAGGTAACTGTTTATGGAATTAATTTAATTTATACTTCTTACAATTATCATATTAAAATTTATCATGCAACTTTTATCTATCTTTTATTTCGTATTGGCATTGATTATTAATATATGTTCTTGATTTATTTACAATTTATTTTAGAAACCTTATTTTGTCAACCACCGCACTCCGGCAGAACTGACTTTACAGTTTCTTTAATTTTTAATTATTTCTTGTCAACCTTCCCTTTCTAAATTAGATAACTGAGGCGTAAAAGACGCGGAGACTCCATCACAAATAAAAAATTTCTTAATCAAAACTTTAGTACCCAGTGGGAAAACTTTGAAATCTTTTATTGCATCTAACTCATAAGTTAGTTTAATCTTTTTTAAATTATCAAAATCTAACGGGCTACATGAAACACGCGCGATAAATCCTAACTCTTTAATCTCCTTATATGTCGTAGGTCTGTAATGGGTTAACTCCAAGCAAGCAACATCTTCATCTTCATCATTCTCTGCAACATTTTCATTACTATTATCATCAATATAATCACTCGTAACAACAAAACCTGGCTGTTCCTTGTTCGTCCCTAAATCACGTTCATCAATGGGTCTTCTCTCATTCTTTCTTTTATATTCAACATTATTGTTCTGGACTTCTTTTACAAACTTTTGTAAATCACTGCTACTTCTATAATTTTTTTTCTCTTTCAGTTAAAGTAATATTAAAAGCTGCTTCAATAGCGGTCTTCTCATAATTAATCCTCTGATTCGGTCCGTTTTGAATACGAATAATCTGTTTATCACTAAGGTATACTCGAAAATTAATATTATCTCTAACCGTGTCACCAATATTTTTCAATAAATCATAATTCCCGGAATATCTATTCTCCGAGTAAGATGCTATACCGTCGTCATCCCAAACCAAAATTACTCTTGCAGGGAAAAACTTTACTGCTCCGCCGCTATGCTGAAATAAAATCAATGTCGCATTCTTTCTTCCATTTAAATATTCTTTGAAATACACTTCACGAATCAATCCATTTACTAGTACAACTGTTATTTTCTCGTTTTCACTATTACTAATTTTCCTCTCACATACCAAAGTAAATATCTGTGCTCTGCCCAGTATCATCTCGCCTTTTGCCGACCCTGCCATGTTATCACTCTTATGGATCCACGTGTTAAATGTCTAACTGAGAATATATAACACGTGGATCCATAAGAGTGGTGAACAGCTATGAAGATTCAAATTTCCATTATACCTCATGGAAATTTTGGTGGGCGGAATGTTCGGGACCGAACCGCATAGTTAAATTACTTGATCAATTGGGTTTATTTTTAAGTTTACATTTTTTTTTTTGTAATGTTTCATTTAAATTTAACATGTAAAAGATTTTTTTTATTTTTCAATTTATACAACATCATAGCTCTATTAACAAGAACAAATGTTATTCTTTTGAATGTGCGTCAGTGAACAATCAATCATATGTTTTTCTATTGTTTTTAATTACAAAAATCTCACTTGCGTTCAGTTCAGTGCTAACAGCCGGCCGGCACTTTCTTTCGCTCTAACGAGTACCAAACTTCAGTTGACTTCCCCACTCATTGAAGGCACAGAGGACTGGAAGATTGATTCTATATATCTATTTTATCTATTTGGAACATATCAATATGTATCCGGAAGAAATAGTCTACCATCACTACCTGCCCTAATGCGTTTGTACGAACATCATTAAAAACTTTTAATTAACAAAAAAAAAGGTTAGATTTAGATCTAAGTTAGCTTAACGTTAATGTTAATTATAAATGAATTAGAAATATTAGTTTAGCCTATTGAAATATTGAAATGATAAATTTTGTCAGATGTTTATTTTTTTGTTGTTAAGGTAACTGTTTATGGAATTAATTTAATTTATACTTCTTACAATTATCATATTAAAATTTATCATGCAACTTTTATCTATCTTTTATTTCGTATTGGCATTGATTATTAATATATGTTCTTGATTTATTTACAATTTATTTTAGAAACCTTATTTTGTCAACCACCGCACTCCGGCAGAACTGACTTTACAGTTTCTTTAATTTTTAATTATTTCTTGTCAACCTTCCCTTTCTAAATTAGATAACTGAGGCGTAAAAGACGCGGAGACTCCATCACAAATAAAAAATTTCTTAATCAAAACTTTAGTACCCAGTGGGAAAACTTTGAAATCTTTTATTGCATCTAACTCATAAGTTAGTTTAATCTTTTTTAAATTATCAAAATCTAACGGGCTATATGAAACACGCGCGATAAATCCTAACTCTTTAATCTCCTTATATGTCGTAGGTCTGTAATGGGTTAACTCCAAGCAAGCAACATCTTCATCTTCATCATTCTCTGCAACATTTTCATTACTATTATCATCAATATAATCACTCGTAACAACAAAACCTGGCTGTTCCTTGTTCGTCCCTAAATCACGTTCATCAATGGGTCTTCTCTCATTCTTTCTTTTATATTCAACATTATTGTTCTGGACTTCTTTTACAAACTTTTGTAAATCACTGCTACTTCTATAATTTTTTTTCTCTTTCAGTTAAAGTAATATTAAAAGCTGCTTCAATAGCGGTCTTCTCATAATTAATCCTCTGATTCGGTCCGTTTTGAATACGAATAATCTGTTTATCACTAAGGTATACTCGAAAATTAATATTATCTCTAACCGTGTCACCAATATTTTTCAATAAATCATAATTCCCGGAATATCTATTCTCCGAGTAAGATGCTATACCGTCGTCATCCCAAACCAAAATTACTCTTGCAGGGAAAAACTTTACTGCTCCGCCGCTATGCTGAAATAAAATCAATGTCGCATTCTTTCTTCCATTTAAATATTCTTTGAAATACACTTCACGAATCAATCCATTTACTAGTACAACTGTTATTTTCTCGTTTTCACTATTACTAATTTTCCTCTCACATACCAAAGTAAATATCTGTGCTCTGCCCAGTATCATCTCGCCTTTTGCCGACCCTGCCATGTTATCACTCTTATGGATCCACGTGTTAAATGTCTAACTGAGAATATATAACACGTGGATCCATAAGAGTGGTGAACAGCTATGAAGATTCAAATTTCCATTATACCTCATGGAAATTTTGGTGGGCGGAATGTTCGGGACCGAACCGCATAGTTAAATTACTTGATCAATTGGGTTTATTTTTAAGTTTACATTTTTTTTTTGTAATGTTTCATTTAAATTTAACATGTAAAAGATTTTTTTATTTTTCAATTTATACAACATCATAGCTCTATTAACAAGAACAAATGTTATTCTTTTGAATGTGCGTCAGTGAACAATCAATCATATGTTTTTCTATTGTTTTTAATTACAAAAATCTCACTTGCGTTCAGTTCAGTGCTAACAGCCGGCCGGCACTTTCTTTCGCTCTAACGAGTACCAAACTTCAGTTGACTTCCCCACTCATTGAAGGCACAGAGGACTGGAAGATTGATTCTATATATCTATTTTATCTATTTGGAACATATCAATATGTATCCGGAAGAAATAGTCTACCATCACTACCTGCCCTAATGCGTTTGTACGAACATCATTAAAAACTTTTAATTAACAAAAAAAAAGGTTAGATTTAGATCTAAGTTAGCTTAACGTTAATGTTAATTATAAATGAATTAGAAATATTAGTTTAGCCTATTGAAATATTGAAATGATAAATTTTGTCAGATGTTTATTTTTTTGTTGTTAAGGTAACTGTTTATGGAATTAATTTAATTTATACTTCTTACAATTATCATATTAAAATTTATCATGCAACTTTTATCTATCTTTTATTTCGTATTGGCATTGATTATTAATATATGTTCTTGATTTATTTACAATTTATTTTAGAAACCTTATTTTGTCAACCACCGCACTCCGGCAGAACTGACTTTACAGTTTCTTTAATTTTTAATTATTTCTTGTCAACCTTCCCTTTCTAAATTAGATAACTGAGGCGTAAAAGACGCGGAGACTCCATCACAAATAAAAAATTTCTTAATCAAAACTTTAGTACCCAGTGGGAAAACTTTGAAATCTTTTATTGCATCTAACTCATAAGTTAGTTTAATCTTTTTAAAATTATCAAAATCTAACGGGCTATATGAAACACGCGCGATAAATCCTAACTCTTTAATCTCCTTATATGTCGTAGGTCTGTAATGGGTTAACTCCAAGCAAGCAACATCTTCATCTTCATCATTCTCTGCAACATTTTCATTACTATTATCATCAATATAATCACTCGTAACAACAAAACCTGGCTGTTCCTTGTTCGTCCCTAAATCACGTTCATCAATGGGTCTTCTCTCATTCTTTCTTTTATATTCAACATTATTGTTCTGGACTTCTTTTACAAACTTTTGTAAATCACTGCTACTTCTATAATTTTTTTTCTCTTTCAGTTAAAGTAATATTAAAAGCTGCTTCAATAGCGGTCTTCTCATAATTAATCCTCTGATTCGGTCCGTTTTGAATACGAATAATCTGTTTATCACTAAGGTATACTCGAAAATTAATATTATCTCTAACCGTGTCACCAATATTTTTCAATAAATCATAATTCCCGGAATATCTATTCTCCGAGTAAGATGCTATACCGTCGTCATCCCAAACCAAAATTACTCTTGCAGGGAAAAACTTTACTGCTCCGCCGCTATGCTGAATAAAATCAATGTCGCATTCTTTCTTCCATTTAAATATTCTTTGAAATACACTTCACGAATCAATCCATTTACTAGTACAACTGTTATTTTCTCGTTTTCACTATTACTAATTTTCCTCTCACATACCAAAGTAAATATCTGTGCTCTGCCCAGTATCATCTCGCCTTTTGCCGACCCTGCCATGTTATCACTCTTATGGATCCACGTGTTAAATGTCTAACTGAGAATATATAACACGTGGATCCATAAGAGTGGTGAACAGCTATGAAGATTCAAATTTCCATTATACCTCATGGAAATTTTGGTGGGCGGAATGTTCGGGACCGAACCGCATAGTTAAATTACTTGATCAATTGGGTTTATTTTTAAGTTTACATTTTTTTTTTTGTAATGTTTCATTTAAATTTAACATGTAAAAGATTTTTTTATTTTTCAATTTATACAACATCATAGCTCTATTAACAAGAACAAATGTTATTCTTTTGAATGTGCGTCAGTGAACAATCAATCATATGTTTTTCTATTGTTTTTAATTACAAAAATCTCACTTGCGTTCAGTTCAGTGCTAACAGCCGGCCGGCACTTTCTTTCGCTCTAACGAGTACCAAACTTCAGTTGACTTCCCCACTCATTGAAGGCACAGAGGACTGGAAGATTGATTCTATATATCTATTTTATCTATTTGGAACATTCAATATGTATCCGGAAGAAATAGTCTACCATCACTACCTGCACTAATGCGTTTGTACGAACATCATTAAAAACTTTTAATTAACAAAAAAAAAGGTTAGATTTAGATCTAAGTTAGCTTAACGTTAATGTTAATTATAAATGAATTAGAAATATTAGTTTAGCCTATTGAAATATTGAAATGATAAATTTTGTCAGATGTTTATTTTTTTGTTGTTAAGGTAACTGTTTATGGAATTAATTTAATTTATACTTCTTACAATTATCATATTAAAATTTATCATGCAACTTTTATCTATCTTTTATTTCGTATTGGCATTGATTATTAATATATGTTCTTGATTTATTTACAATTTATTTTAGAAACCTTATTTTGTCAACCACCGCACTCCGGCAGAACTGACTTTACAGTTTCTTTAATTTTTAATTATTTCTTGTCAACCTTCCCTTTCTAAATTAGATAACTGAGGCGTAAAAGACGCGGAGACTCCATCACAAATAAAAAATTTCTTAATCAAAACTTTAGTACCCAGTGGGAAAACTTTGAAATCTTTTATTGCATCTAACTCATAAGTTAGTTTAATCTTTTTTAAATTATCAAAATCTAACGGGCTACATGAAACACGCGCGATAAATCCTAACTCTTTAATCTCCTTATATGTCGTAGGTCTGTAATGGGTTAACTCCAAGCAAGCAACATCTTCATCTTCATCATTCTCTGCAACATTTTCATTACTATTATCATCAATATAATCACTCGTAACAACAAAACCTGGCTGTTCCTTGTTCGTCCCTAAATCACGTTCATCAATGGGTCTTCTCTCATTCTTTCTTTTATATTCAACATTATTGTTCTGGACTTCTTTTACAAACTTTTGTAAATCACTGCTACTTCTATAATTTTTTTTCTCTTTCAGTTAAAGTAATATTAAAAGCTGCTTCAATAGCGGTCTTCTCATAATTAATCCTCTGATTCGGTCCGTTTTGAATACGAATAATCTGTTTATCACTAAGGTATACTCGAAAATTAATATTATCTCTAAACCGTGTCACCAATATTTTTCAATAAATCATAATTCCCGGAATATCTATTCTCCGAGTAAGATGCTATACCGTCGTCATCCCAAACCAAAATTACTCTTGCAGGGAAAAACTTTACTGCTCCCGCCGCTATGCTGAAATAAAATCAATGTCGCATTCTTTCTTCCATTTAAATATTCTTTGAAATACACTTCACGAATCAATCCATTTACTAGTACAACTGTTATTTTCTCGTTTTCACTATTACTAATTTTCCTCTCACATACCAAAGTAAATATCTGTGCTCTGCCCAGTATCATCTCGCCTTTTGCCGACCCTGCCATGTTATCACTCTTATGGATCCACGTGTTAAATGTCTAACTGAGAATATATAACACGTGGATCCATAAGAGTGGTGAACAGCTATGAAGATTCAAATTTCCATTATACCTCATGGAAATTTTGGTGGGCGGAATGTTCGGGGGACCGAACCGCATAGTTAAATTACTTGATCAATTGGGTTTATTTTTAAGTTTACATTTTTTTTTGTAATGTTTCATTTAAATTTAACATGTAAAAGATTTTTTTATTTTTCAATTTATACAACATCATAGCTCTATTAACAAGAACAAATGTTATTCTTTTGAATGTGCGTCAGTGAACAATCAATTCATATGTTTTTCTATTGTTTTTAATTACAAAAATCTCACTTGCGTTCAGTTCAGTGCTAACAGCCGGCCGGCACTTTCTTTCGCTCTAACGAGTACCAAACTTCAGTTGACTTCCCCACTCATTGAAGGCACAGAGGACTGGAAGATTGATTCTATATATCTATTTTATCTATTTGGAACATATCAATATGTATCTCGGAAGAAATAGTCTACCATCACTACCTGCCCTAATGCGTTTGTACGAACATCATTAAAAACTTTTAATTAACAAAAAAAAAGGTTAGATTTAGATCTAAGTTAGCTTAACGTTAATGTTAATTATAAATGAATTAGAAATATTAGTTTAGCCTATTGAAATATTGAAATGATAAATTTTGTCAGATGTTTATTTTTTTGTTGTTAAGGTAACTGTTTATGGAATTAATTTAATTTATACTTCTTACAATTATCATATTAAAATTTATCATGCAACTTTTATCTATCTTTTATTTCGTATTGGCATTGATTATTAATATATGTTCTTGATTTATTTACAATTTATTTTAGAAACCTTATTTTGTCAACCACCGCACTCCGGCAGAACTGACTTTACAGTTTCTTTAATTTTTTAATTATTTCTTGTCAAACCTTCCCCTTTCTAAATTAGATAACTGAGGCGTAAAAGACGCGGAGACTCCATCACAAATAAAAAATTTCTTAATCAAAACTTTAGTACCCAGTGGGAAAACTTTGAAATCTTTTATTGCATCTAACTCATAAGTTAGTTTAATCTTTTTAAAATTATCAAAATCTAACGGGCCTATATGAAAACACGCGCGATAAATCCTAACTCTTTAATCTCCTTATATGTCGTAGGTCTGTAATGGGTTAACTCCAAGCAAGCAACATCTTCATCTTCATCATTCTCTGCAACATTTTCATTACTATTATCATCAATATAATCACTCGTAACAACAAAACCTGGCTGTTCCTTGTTCGTCCCCTAAATCACGTTCATCAATGGGTCTTCTCTCATTCTTTCTTTTATATTCAACATTATTGTTCTGGACTTCTTTTACAAACTTTTGTAAATCACTGCTACTTCTATAATTTTTTTTCTCTTTCAGTTAAAGTAATATTAAAAGCTGCTTCAATAGCGGTCTTCTCATAATTAATCCTCTGATTCGGTCCGTTTTGAATACGAATAATCTGTTTATCACTAAGGTATACTCGAAAATTAATATTATCTCTAACCGTGTCACCAATATTTTTCAATAAATCATAATTCCCGGAATATCTATTCTCCGAGTAAGATGCTA
>OU426979.1:175402829-175616013 GCA_911387785.2 Aelia acuminata
TATTTCGACTCAGGGGGTCCCAAAACGTGTATTTCCGTTGAAAACCGGAAGTCGAAAATTTTCACGATCGCAATACTTCCACTTACTATATATTTCATATATAGGTAAGTGAAAGTAAAAAGGCCCTAACCCCCCCCCCCCCCCCAAAAAAAAGCCCCCTCAGAACATTTTAATAATGATAAAGCTTACCTGATATTAAAGAACGCCTAATTTTCATTAAACATGAGGAATTTTATCGTCGTTGAAATCGTTAAAACCGTTTTTGAGTAAATGAAAAAACACGTGAAAATGATACAAAATTTATTATTTAAAGTCCCCTCTCCGGTTGATCAATTTTGATGAAATTTTTACAGTCATATCTCGGGCATATAAATAGATCAAATACTCAGTTTAATCAAAATCGTTAGAGCCGTTTTTGAGAAAATCTAAAAAAACTTAAAAAGTTATTAAATAAAGTACCCCCTCCCTTTGAGCAATTTTGATGAAATTTTTGCTGTCACATCGCGGGCATATACATACACTAAATACCAAATTTCAGGTTCGCACGGTTTATAGTTTTTGAGCTAGTCTGTTCACACACACACACAGACCATTTCGCAGGACTTGGTTAATTGGACTCAGGGGACCCCAAAACGTGTATATCCGTTAAAAACCGGAAGTCGAAATTTTTCACGATCGCAGTACTTCCACTTACTATATATTTCATATATAGGTAAGTGAAAGTTATATATGACCGACAATGTCCATCTTGAAAACCTGAAAACATTGACACCATTTAGAAACCTTTACGACCATTTTGATTTTCTCGCAAAAACCGCGGTTTATAATTCGCAATCGAAAGAGAAATGAATATATGAGTGTATATTTTTTCGGTGTAACGGTCAAGGAAAGCTTTAAAATGATGCCTCATTCATGAAATTTGATGAAGTATTAAGAAATAATATATATGATTGTTTAAAAAAACTTCAAGTTTGGTTAGGTATTAAAAAAAAAATATTAGAATATATATATATATATGAGAAGCCCACTTATAAAGACAGACCCACTTTACGAAATTTACCAGGAGTATGCAAAAACTTTTTTTTTAATGTGACAAGAACGTTATAATTCTTAAATTAATTAATGATATACGCGTTTCCTTAGGGCTTCACCTCTCAAAGCTTAGTGTTTTTTAAAAAACATTTTTTTCCTTCTTGGTTGCAAGTATACGGCTTCAGCCACCACAACGTTCCTCTGCGGCCTAACGGTCAAGGCCATCGCCACTAACACCAACAAACAACCCTGGCACGTATCAAGGATTTCGTTTTATACAAGTATGAATGGTGAGGAATGAATCGCGGTTAGACATCGATGTATAATTTTATCGAATCTTATCGATTCTAAGATGACTAATACTGAGAATCTAACTATAGTGAAGACCGGTTCTCCAAGCTGTACTTCCTTCGCCCACACACACTCAGAGCCGGTCAGTTCGTCATCGCCCAGAAAATGGAATGTCTGCTATAGGATTATTTGCTGAAATTTTAGAGTAGGTAATAATAATTATATCAAATTTTAAACAAGTAGTTATTTAATTATTTAAACAAAAGATGAAGAAAGGGTCTTTTGCTTCCTCCTTTGTTTAAAAATATGTAATAACACTGTAAACAACACTACAACTACTATAAGATAAAAGATTTTCTCATTCTTTTATAAATGATTCTTCTATTTCTCATTATTCCCTCTCTCTCTCTCTCTCTCATTATATACACATATATAGTGTACACGGGCGTCACCGCCGGGGGGGACAGGGGGATGCGCCCCCCCCCCCCAAATATTTTGACAGGAGGGGACTGTCCCCCCCAATATTTTGGCAGGAGAGGACCCAATGTAAAAAATTAAATAGAATGCGATTTTACGAATTTATCCGAGTTTAACCATTAAAATGTAAATATATAATATTAGTTAATTTCAGCACACTCTATTGTTAAAAGATAGTTAGGCGTATTGTATATTTGATGAGTTATATATTTACATGAATTATATATTGTATATTTGATAAATTATATATTTGATGAATTATATATTTTATATATTGATGAATTATATTTAAATAATTTATTTTTTGAAGAGAAAAGATTTGGCTCCGCCGGGAGTCGAACCCGGGTCTCCTGCGTTACATGCGAGGATGCTAACCACTACACCACAGAGCTCGGCTCAAGGCAGAGCAAATCCTTCCTCTTCACTGATACCTACTCCCCCTATCTCACAAGTTTTGTGAGTAGTAGCGGGAGGTGGACAAATTTTGTCCAATTTATGATATTTATTGACATAAGTCAATTTTTTAAATTATTTTAATTAATCTAATCTTAGTTCGTGGCTGACCACCATTTTAAATTATTAAAGATAGGGGGAGTAGGTATCAGTGAAGAGGAAGGATTTGCTCTGCCTTGAGCCGAGCTCTGTGGTGTAGTGGTTAGAATCCTCGCATGTAACGCAGGAGAACCGGGTTCGACTCCCGGCGGAGCCAAATCTTTTCTCTTCAAAAAATAAATTATTTAAAAATAATTTAAAATGGTGGTCAGCCACGAACTAAGATTAGATTAATTAAATTGATGAATTATATATTAACTTATAGAAGTTAATGGAAAGCAATGAAATTAGTGGGATCAGAATCAGAAGAAAATCTTGGATACAATTCAATCAAGGAATTTTGGCCCACATCCTTCAACATTAAGCCTTAACAATTCCCTATTTTAATATATAACTGAGGCATAAACTGACAAATTTTAAGAGACTATAAATTCCTTTAAAATACAGCGTTGGAGGATGAATTTAAATGCCCCAACAGTTGTTTTTAGGGGTTATTATTTTAACTTTTAGCCCCTCGAATTTCTACCTACGCTATCTAGGAAAATATTGAGCCGTCCCCCCAATAATTTGATGCTGCTGACGCCCATGATAGTGTAAACCGGACAGTTATAGACACCTTCAAGACTAAATAGAGATCAAATTGAAACTTCCTATAGCTCCTCTTAATCTATCCTTATAAAGACTAAAGATTATAACCAGTGACCTGAGGAGATAATGACCCTAGTGGTTGGCTCCTCTATAAAAAAAAAAAAAAAAAAAAAAAAAAAAAAAGACTAAAGAGGTTTTTTTGGGTCAAAAGGTCAATAGTTTTACAATATGGCAATATTTATTGTAAAAAGTGCAAAAACTAGTTATTGAAACCCCGTGGATTTAATTGTTAAATCTTCCCTATGGATAGTTTGCTAAACACTTACCTCATAAATGACTTAGAGGACCCTTCATACATTAGATTCATGTATATCTTGAAATAAAATTAGGACTTGTTTACTTATTTCTTAAAGTTAAAGTTGGGGTATCAATAACTGTACTGAGTGTCAATAACTGTCTAGTTTACCCTATATGTATATATACAATTCTATTGCCCTCCTAAAATATAAAAGAAAATTTTTTCATCTGGTCAAAATTTTAATTTGCGATTTTCAAGACATTTTTAATTTTTCTAGAGCCTCCTGAATAAAAAACATTTCTTTACCTTGACCTCTGAGCCTGACCTGCGAGGTTGATCCCTTGAGCGGATGGGCCGATTATCTCGCTTCTTTTTCGTTCCGTGTTCCGTATCAAGCCCCCTGAGAAATGTAATGTAATGTCATCTTGTGGAAATACTTTTCTTCATTTCTCGTATTTATGTTTATCAAATCCTTTCATATTTAGCTGCTTCTTATAATTTCTCAATATAAACAAACTCAAAGGTACTTAATAGGAAGATTTTTTTCTTTCGCTATTTAAACCCCGTTAGAACATTTCAATGATGAAACCTACCTGGTATTAAAGAATACTTGATTTTCATTAAACATGATGAGTTTAATCAAATCGTTAGAGACGTTAGAGAAAATCGCAAAAAACGTACAAATGTGATAAAATTTATTAAATAATGTAGGGTAACTGCACCAATAGTTGACAGTTTAAGAAAAAAATTATATTATTAACACTGTTTACTAATACACTGATGTTAGGCAAATCCTTCTAGAAAACTAGGAATACTATATCCTATGGTTTACATTTACGGTTTTATAAAAAATTATTTCTTAGAAACTACTAAAATGAACCAATCGTTGACACATCAAAATGTAAAGGTTTGAAAAGTTGACATTTAGGTTTTAAAGTTGACACATGCATACATTTTTAATTTCTTATGATTTTTAATAGGTAACCAGGACTGCAATAAAATTTAATATTTTAACATTAACTAGTAAATTCACAATAGAAACAAAATAAAATTTCCACAGTTTAATTATTTTATAGACAAAAAGCTTAAATGAGACAAAAAAAAACAAAAAAAAAAACAAACATATTTAAACGAAAAATGAGATCATCCAGTTAAGGATAATAAATAGATTTTAGTAATGGCCAGAAGTTTCGTTTTTTTTTAATATTGGGTTTGCACAATTTTCGACTCTCCAATGATGTACTTCACTCTTCCAGTGCTCTTTTAAACAATTAAAGATGGCCAGATTCAGTGGTTGGATGAAATGTGTAGCATTTTGATAGAGTGCGACTAGTAGCAAGTATCGCATGTTCTTTGCAGAATTGGGAAGTGGGGAGAGTCAGATGAGACGCGATAATAATAGTATTCAGGAATACTATTATTGGAAATGCAACTCTCACTGATCCGTGGATAGAGTATACTAGCTATAAATTCATAAAATAAGACACCTGTCATCCAGCCAGACGTAGACTTCCCTAAACCACCCCCAGATGGAACACTATTTGCTAATTCTGGCGATGTTGAAAGTAAGGATTAATTCCTGTTCTAATAGTTGATACCTACATTTAAGCCGTAAAACATTGTATAATATATTAAAAAGGATATCAAATGATTCTCATCAACTTAATGAATGCCATAAGAGTAATTAAAACATAATTGAACCCAAACAAACCAACTAAAAAGCTTATTTAACTTGACTTCCACCTTAATGAAAGAGGTTAGCAGAAACCAAGTTTTTAGGCCACTAGAAAATTCGCCATTATAACCTCTCAGAAATAAGCTTGAGTTTTCATCAAACTAATGTCAATGGCAGCACAGCTAACTAGTATAACGGCAAATTACCCGCCAAATTTTTAACCAGAATAATCAACCCTGAATATTATTATTCACACTTTTTTTACAAAATTTCAACTATTGGAGCACGTCAACTTATGGTACAGTTACCCTACCCTCTTCGTTTACCCAATTCCAATGAAATGTTTGTTGTCACATCACCAACCATCATCAACCAGCTGGTTGGAGGGAGATTTTCGCTCACGGCATTTTTCGATGACTGTTTTACTTTACAACTTGGAAAATATCTAAATTTTTATGTTTAAGAATTTTTTTCTCCAGGATGTAAAGTAATCTCTCTAATATTTATGGTATCATCCGATTCTGTATGAAATGCAGAATTAATGAATACATTTTGAAAGCTTCGGTTCAAATAAAACCCATTCTGCAGAGGAAAGTATTAACACGTACAAGTTGGTTTTGAGCTCAAGTCGTCTTCGGAATATTAAATATATCTCAAAAGTTCAAATGACCATAATTCTGGTTAGAATTGGGTAAAATTTGGCATTTTATCTTGTTTCAGTATGCACTTTATACCTACTAATTTTTAGCAAAATCTGAGGGGGGGGGAGGTAAAATTTTGTACTTCGGCTGGATGATTTGACGTGGAATGGCCCACTAACATTTTAAATTATCCGCTACTGATTGAAAACCAGTGAAATTTTTAACGATCGCAATACTTTCCAGTACTATATATTTCACATATAAGTAACTTAAAGTAAACATTTATAATAAAAATATAAAATTGTTATTTGTATAATAAGTATAAATGTTTCTGTTTACCCTATATCAAGAAGTAGAGGAAGTGGTCACTTTAGTTTGAAAAGTATTTTCCCGATTAGTCATATACAAGTGTATTTATAAACATATTAAGATGATATTTTGCGCCTCACGCGAACGAAAATTGTGATATTATTAAGACTATATTCTGGAATCGTAATTCTGATTCCAACGGTACGCGTACCTCAAATTTGATATATTTTGAGTTTTAACCATTTTCTTTCCAACGAGCGATATAATTATCGATTTCAAAACCTGAGATATAGTTCATTCGATAGTATTCATATATCAGTTTCAGATCTATAAATCGAATTTTTTAGAACTATTTTATAAATCCAATGCACAAAAAAAAATATATATATATATATATACTCCGAAATAAATAGGTAATTTCTTTACATCATAAATTGAAGTTATTCTTTAGTAGACCTGCTGTAAACCTGGATATACAATAAATTAGAAAAAAACAAAAAGTAATAAGAGAGATTTGCATGTGAGTATCCGAGATACAATAACTGCCAGAGTCAAAACAGGAAATTGATGTTTGTTTATTTGTTTAGCGTCCCTTTTTGCTACTAATCCTAATCAGACGATACTATAGTGGGAGTCCTAAATTCTGCCTATATAGGTATAATTAGGATAGGGATCTTTAACGAGTATCTGGCATCTCGCATAGGCTCGTTAAATGGCCAACCAACATTGATTTTGACCCTTTAATGGAAATTATAGGGTAACTAAATGAAGTTTTCAAAAACTAAATAGAGAACTATAAAATCAGAGGGATGGAGTATCATTGCCAAGTTATCAAAAGTAAAAACTTTTATTTAACAATAAATAAAGTTAGTGTACTTTGTTTTGTTTGTTTGTTTTAACGTCACTTTATTCCTCTAAGGCTAATCGGACGATGCTACAGTGGGAGTCCTAAATTTTGCCTATATAAGTTTAATTAGGATAGGGGTCTTAAACGAGTATCTGACATAGAATAGGCTCGGGACCTCCATTTTACGTCCTATCCGAGGGACTGCATAGCTAAGGGTTTTTTACTCCCTTTATAAAATCCTAGGGCCACCACGGGACGCGAATCCACGACCTTTAGTATTGTAGGTTGCTGAGCTTAACAGGAAATTGGTATAACACATGTAGACGAATATTTGAAAAAGATATAATGTTAATTTAAAATATTAAGAGGAAAAGATATCGAAAATTTTAGAAGAGAATCAGCAAACATAAGAATAGTATATTTCATTACTAGATGGGAAAGCTTGATTTTGACACCAAAGACAAAACTTTTCCTACTCCTCTAGGTATCTTACGCGAGACTTGTTTGGAAGTAAACCATCTGCCACTTCAGCTGCATTCTTCATTAATTCATCGGGCAATGCCATTTCTTCAAAGCACTAAGTAAACTGACAACTTTTGAAAATATTTATGACACGAAAACTAATTGTAATCGGTAGATTTTCAGTTTTCTTGATTTCAATTTTTCATTAAACAGCTGTTCTTAATACAATCAGCAAGCGCTACTGGTGGCCGGGAAACGAAATAACAAGTACACCGAAAATTTTCGGTGCACTTATAAATTTTCCGTGCGCGTGCAAATTTTCGGTGCACTTTTAGAAGTAAACGGGAAACAGCTGTTTTCTGTACTGTTTGCATGCATCGAAAGTAGTTACTTTCGGAGCAGCGTAATGAAAAGATAATTCTTTGTCTGAAAACTTTTCCGGTGAGCCGAAACAGAACTCCGAGAATTCCATTAAATATTGCACAACTTCAGAATATCGTCAGCTATAAATAGCAAACAAGGAAATACAAAAGTTCTGAGCTCTCTCTTAGAGCTTCTGATGTAATAAATATTTTTTTCTAAAATGTAGAGTGATGAGGAAAATAATGAGAAATGAAAGAAAAACGTAAGGTCATCCAACTGACCTGTAGCCTTTGAGACCTGTGTTTAAAAATGGCGTAGTAAATTAGAAAACCAATCGACGGCAGATTCAGAAGTAATTTTTTGGAGGGGGCTAGAGATAGGGGTAGATACCGAAAAGTGGCTTTACACCGCGTCGATCCACCGAGCCTTGCCGTACAGACTTATCTCAAACAGCTATTTACACTAAAACGTTAAGTTGAACGATCAAAGATGAATGCACCTATGCACCTTAATACAACAATTTTCATTACATAGAAGTCTGACATTGAACTAGCGGCTTTTCTGGCTTTTGCTCTAACTAATTATGGATAAAAGTAACGCCAAAAAATCTGGTGCGGTGCGCGCATCACACAACTTTCACTTACCACTGGAGTAAATAAAAAAAAAAACACGTTGTAGTGAAAAATCATTTATTAAGTAAAGTGCCCCCTCCGTTTAACCAATTTTGATGAAATTTCGGCTGTCGCATCGCAGTCATATACATACATCAAATACCAATTTTGATCAAAATCATTAAAGCCGTTTTTGAGAAGAAAAAAAAAAACACGTTGTAGTGAAACAAGGTTTATTAAGTAAAGTGCCCCCTCCGTTTAACCAATTTTGATGAAATGCGGGATATCTCATCTTTATCCTATATATACGTCAAATACCAAGTTTGATCAAAATCTTTAAAGCCGTTTTTGAGTAAATAAAAAAAAAACTCATAAAAAATAGACAAAAATCTTTAAATAAAGTACCCCCTCCAATTAATCAATTTTGATGAAATTTTGTCGCATCGCTGGCATATACATACACCAAATACCGAGTTTAATCAAAATCGTTAGAGTCGTTTTTGAAAAAATCTAGGATCTTTATATACATATATACATATATACAGTACACCCTCCGTTTGATCAATTATGATGAAATTTTCGCTGTCACATCGCGGGCATATACATACACCAAATACCCAATTTCAGTTTTGTACGGCCTATAGTTTTTGAGCTAGTCTCTTCACACACACACACACACACACACACACACACACACACACACACACAGACCATTTTGCGGGACTTGGTCATTTCGACTCAGGGGACCCCAAAACGTGTATTTCCGTTGAAAACCGGAAGTCGAAATTTTTCACGATCGCAATACTTTCCTTACTATATATTTCATATATAGGTAAGTGAAAGTAAAAATGCTAAAAGACGGTCTAGAAGCTTCACTAACTCAAAAGCGACACTAGCGCTATCCCCGAACAAGCGGCCGTAGAGGCAAAGTTCCTCTCCAAGTTCGAGTATTATTAAGATTTGCCGAATAGTGCACGGAAATGGCTGTACGAGGGTGAAGTTCGACACAGTGTAGTTCGAATCACCTTCAGGAGTCTTTACAACGCGTCGAACCGCGAAATAAACATGTGATCCCCCAAACCATGCCGTACTGGCATACTACGAACAGTAATTTTGCAATATTTACAATGAAAAAAATGTGGTGCTTGCGCGAAACACACAACTTTAACTTACCAACTTACTTAGACTAGAAATTAATGTGTTTTGTTAATTGCCACTTCTCAAATGAACAGAACGGCTTTAATTATGAACAATGGTCTGTCATTAAAGGCGTACTCCGCATGCATTGGCTCAACGAGTTTTATGAGTTGACTGAATATTTTTCTTTTTTTCTCCTCTTTATGTTTTCTTTATTTTTATCACATCTCATATTTAGCCATTTCTCATTTTTAGGCGTAACGAGAGACAGTTAAGTTCTCCATATAAACAAAAACAAAGGTACTTTATAGAGAAAAAAAAACAAATTAACAAAAAAAGCCCCTACCCCATTTAAGCCACCTCAGAACATTTTTATAATGACAAAGCTTACCTGATATTAAAAAACACCTAATTTTCATTAAACATGACGAGTTTGATGAAAATCATTAAAGCCGTTTTTGAGATAATCGAAAAAAAGTTAAAAATCGGAAAAAAAAAGTTATTAAATAAAGTGCCCCCTCCGTTTGACCAATTTTGATGAAATGTTGGCTATCAGATCTTTGGCATATACATAAAAATAATACCAAGTTTGATCAAAATCGTTAAAGCTGTTATTAAGTAAATAAAAAAAATAAGTGAATATGATACAGAATTTATTAAGTAAAGTCCTCCCTCCGGTTGTTCAATTTTGATGAAATTTTGACTGTCACATCGCGGGCATATAAATACACCAAATACCGAGTTTAATCAAAATCGTTAAAGCAGTTTTTGAGTTAATAAAAAAAACACATGAAAATGATTCAAAATTTATTAATTAAAGTCCCCCCCCCCCTCAGATTGATCAATTTTGATGAAATTTTTACAGTCATATCTCGGGCATATTAATACATTTAATACTCAGTTTAATAAAAATCGAAAAAAAAAACGTAAAACGTTATTAAATAAAGTACCCCCTCCCTTTGAGCAATTTTGATGAAATTTTTGCTGTCACATCGCTTGGGTATTGGGTATTTAGTGTATGTATATACCCATATACATACACTAAATACCTAATTTCAAGTTCGCACGGTTTATAGTTTTTGTGCTAGTCTGTTCATACAAAAAAACACTCACACACACACACACACACACGCACGCACGCAGGCAATCACCCACGCACGCACGCACCCACACAAACACACACATACAAACACACACACACACACACACAAACACACACACACACACACAAACACACACACACGAACAAACAAACACACACACACACCATTTCGCGGGACTTGGTTATTTGGACTCAGGGGACCCATTTCGTGACATTTTTTAGTTTTTTTTAATTTCCTCAAAAAACGGCTCTAACGATTTTGATCAAACTCATCCTGTATAATGAGAATCGAGTATTCTTTAATATCAGGTGAGTTAATATCATCATAACAATGTTCTAAGGCGGCTTAAATGGAGAAGGATATTTTTGTTTTACTATAAAGTACATTTTTTATTTTTTGTATAGAGAAATGAACTGTTTCTCTAAATAAATAAGAAATGGCTAAATATTAAGTATGAAAAAATCAAGTAAACATATACTAGAATTTTTTAAAAAAAAATTCCGTCAACTCATAAAACACGTTGAGCCCACGCATGCGCAGTACGCCTTCAATGAATGTTTATGATATATGATGTTCTGTTCATTTAACGGAAATTATTTGTTTCATGGTAACTAATTGAAGTTTTCTCATACTACTATATATAAACAACTACTTAGAGAATTATGAAATGAGGCGGCTTGGCGTACTATGCTTGCATTGCCGAATTATCACAAGTAAAAACTTTTTTTTACTAATAAAAAAGTTCAGTGTACAGGCTTGTAGTATTTTTTAAAATACAAAACAAAAAATACAATTAAGCGTTTTAATATTGGCTCTTAAAAAAAATTAAAATCAGAATAAATATAACATTTTTCTCCTCCTTTTTTTCACATACATCCATAAATAACCACAGTTTTTACTTTTCTTTATACTTAGATATTTTATTTAAAAAAGGTTTATTTTATTACTTAGATATTTTATTTAATTTAAAATAAAATATATAATTATATTTTTACAGGGCATTCTTCAATGTTTGACTTTTCATCTACATTTGACAAGAAGATGTTTTTCATATATTTCCTTTTTCTGAACATTGTGAATTTTAAATGTGCCAAGGTATGTGAGTATTGTTTTATTATACGAACTATCTTGATTATAAAAAAAAACCTTTATATATTATAAATTGTAATAATTTGGAAAAATTAAACTAATAAGATTAAGATATAATTTTATCACCTCAAAAGGATTTTACAAAATATTATATTCATTTTGCAATTCTTTTATATTTACAAATCCGAAAAAAAAATAATTTGATATTTTGGGGAGGGACCGCCTGTAAAATGTGAGCAGTGTAAAATGACATTTAACACCCAAATCATTTTTTATTTTTTTTTTAGTTGCAAGCACGCAATAAATTATAGTAACATTTTTCCAAATTTTCATTTTCCTAATTATCTAATTTCAATTTATTTATTTTTTAAATATGTATATGTACTGGGAACAAATTCCTATCTCAGATTTGGTCTTACCAATATTCATCCCAGTCTAACCGATTTTGGACTTATGATTAAAATTATATGAATGATTAATATACAGAATTTATTTATAAATAGTATAGCTTACAATTGTTACATTCGCTTAATTCAGGCCGGTTTTACTAGTAACTGATATGAGTAAGCTATACTGGTCTGGTTTAACCATTAACAGACAAGCAGTTGCTTTGTGTGTGTACTTTATAGTAATGAACCGTCATTAGAATTCGCCAATTGGGAAAAAAATAAATGATAATACATATGTAAAATGGGGGGGGGATTCAAACGCTAAATTTTAATCATTATAAAATGGAGGATTTGCACTTAAAAATTCTCTTAACGTTTAGAAAAAAAAATACTTCAGATGTTGATAGGGGTGGGATGGCCAAGTGGACTAAAGCATTAGGAAATATGCGTTGTCATGGAGAACCGATGATTGGAAACCAAAAGTTCAAAACGCCGGGGGACATTTAATAATACACGACATTAATCCCCCACCCTTTCCAGGGAAACCCCGTATAGCCTGAACTGGGAGAAAGGGGAAGACCAAAAAAAAAAAAGTTACAGAAGAAATCGGATTAACCGATAATATCTTAATATTACCCCTAATTACCTATCCGTAATAATATTAACGAGTAATTAATCTGCCTATGTTCCTATTTGAACGAACTTAGCTTAAACTCCTATATCCTAGCAGAACGAACAAGTGTTTCTAATTTCGTGAAAATAGTCATAAAATAGTAGCCTAACACACAGGGAAGTAAATGTAAATATTATAGTAAATACGTTTCTAACCTCAAACGGACAGCACATGTTTTGAAACGGAAAAATTGTATTGCGCATGCGTCAGACGTTTTCTAAATGTAATAAATCCTGTTGGAACAGTCACAAGAAAAGCAATGAAGGTGCTTACGCACAAGAATGAGGATTGGAATATAAATTACCCCGGGTTTTACAATTTCTTTCCTTACAAGTTGTACATAAAAAATTCAGCAAAGCTTTCTGATTACTTCTGTGGGATACATAGGAAAAAACGCTAAATATTAAAGTAAATAACTTAATTCGGTGAGAGTTGACTAAATATTGGTCATGCCAAATCTGAGATAGAAATTTGTTCTCAATACATATACATGTATTAAAAAAAAACTTTAGGATTTGTATTCTGACATAAATATCAGAAATCGCCATATAGGGAATATACTTCTCTATTTTGTCTATGACTCTATACCGGTACTTTAACAGTTCACAGTATCCCGTTTCTTTAACAGGGCCTCAATATTTTGCATTCAAAGATGAAGATACTGGAAGTTGACTTTTTAAGCACCCATGTCTCACTTACATGTGTTGCAGCTGGTCCGACAAGGGTCTTATATAACTGTAACTTGGTTGAGCGGCTCACCAGCTTACTACTCATGAGGTGAGCTATGGAGAAAGAAGGAATAGAATGAAAAAAAAAAATGTTTGGGGTCACCTGTGGTGTAGTGGTTAGCATAGCAGGTTTTTTTTTTTAAAGGGAGTAAAAAATCCTTGGCTATGCCGTCTCTCGGATAGGTTGCAATATGGAGGTCCCGAGCCTGTACGATGTCAGGTACTCGTTATCCCTATCTTTAAGATCCGTATCCTAATTATACCTGGATAGGCAAAATTTAGGACTCCCGATGTAGCATCATTCGTTTAGCCATAGCGGCATAAAGTGATGTTAACCTTCGGTCGGGCGCATCTAATCTGTGAGATGAAGTATTTAGTTTTTTGGTCTGTTTACGGGCGGAGTTTGTAAACAATGGTGCCGGGCCAGAGTAGCTTCCTGATTCCACACCCTGAAGCAAGGGTATTGTTCAAATTTCTCTAGTGCACTGATGATCTCCAAGATTGACGTTTTAATCTACTGGATGAGTTGCGCCCGATTACGTAAGTATTTTTGATTTCCGAAATTAAAAAGTCTTTTCTCAAAACATTTATTTATTTACTTATTGTAATCGTATATGTATATTTCTGTCCCTAATTTAATGATATTTGTTGTTTTTTCGTAAATAATCTGCGAGATTAATTGCGCCCGATCATGTCGCCTAAACATTTGTTTTTGTTGATTGTTCAGAAAAATATGGCTTCTTCCAATCAAAGTCAAAAACAATCAAATCAACGCATCTTATCTTGCAGAATCCCAGCTGATGTAGTAGCTGTCCACGAAATTCTTCTAGCTGAAGATGATATACTTTTTCGGGAAGACAATGGAGACGAAGAAGACACGGACATGGAAGAGGAAATTCAGAAAAGAAACGAAGATTATGAGACTAACCAAGATGCTGAAAGTTCTGATGATGAAGAACCTGGGCTAGATTTTTTTTTGGGCAAAGACAAAGTTACAAAGTGGTCAAAAAACAAGCCTTCGGCGATAGTTCGACGAGAAGCACACAATGTCTTGCTGCGTTTGCCTGGCACCATTGGGGAGGCCAGATAGGCGAAATCACCATATGAATGCTGGAAATGTATATTTTCAGAATCAATAATTGAAATGATTGTGAGATACACAAATATTTATATTGAGACAATAAAGGTAAATTACGAAAGAGAAAGGGACACCAAACCAAGTCAGTAGGTTAGAATTCAAAAGTTTTATTGGTGCTCCCCCAATGATTTTAATTAAGTTCATTGCGAGTAAGATTAATCTGTATTCCTTTAATTATAACAAGCTTGTATTTGTATTTTTAAGTATGTCAAAAAAATGTTATTTTCACTGTTACCAATCAGTTAAATATAGTTTTCTTTGTTTAGTAGATTAATAACTTTTTATGAATATTATATATGATTTTATTTGTAATGTTGTTTTAAAACAAAAATATAACGATTTTAAATTGAATAGTTGAGTATAATGAATTTTTCCTTTACTTCTAACCAGAAATTTCTTTTTAATCTCACAGATGAGTTGCGCCCGAACGTGTTAGGATTTGCATTGCGTCCGACCGAAGGTTAAACAAACAAAAAAATATGTTTTAAAATGCATAATAATATATTTTCATACATATTACTTATGTCACAGAACATTTTTATTCTACTTTCGTGATAACATTTCCCAATGAAATACCTAAACCTCAAATTGAACAGCTATAGCTACTCTCCTATAGGGCTAGGTTAACACAGGTTCCATTGTGAGTAAATAGATTTTTAGGTTATTAGCTTTTATCTCATACTGGAATTTTTTTTTAACTGTTCCATATTTTTAGTTATGCATTACCTCTGCATGTCGTAATATTATTTTCAAGATTTATAACTAGTCATAAACATAAGCTTTTACGCTAATAATGTTTCACAGGCATATCTGGAACTAACATTGGAGACTCCGGAGGGAGAACATCTCTTAAACGGCTATCTTGCCCATGAAGAGTTCTATTCAAATCTTGAGCGGTTTATTGGTACCAAAATAAAGTTAGCGACCCAAAACCAGCTGAAAAATATAATAGTGCAGCCTGGGGAACTGCTCACAAACATGAATGCCGTTGAGTACACCTTAATTCAGATTGCTTACTTTCTTTCTATTAAGGACTACGCTCTATTCAGAATTCTGCTTGATTCTTTCTTATCAACAACAACTGCACCGAAAATGAGTAGCTGGGTAAAATCAAAAATAAATTTACCCGAGGAAGAACTCTATCTTGTAGCAGAGGCGATCAGTAGCAGAGAGAAGTTTTCAGTACCAGATAGCGTACAACAAGGGATAGCATCAATGATGGATGGGACGTCTGTTCTATCAAGAGCTACTGAAGAAGGAAATGCTGAAGCAGTCGAATGGATTTTGAAGTTTTGGAATCAAGCATCGATTAATGAAGCTTTTGAAACTGCATGGAAAAATGAAAATTGGAAAATCGTAAAGTTATTGATAGGCAAATATAATAAGGGTTTGGGAAATAAAAGAAATATCATAAGCCTCTATAACTCAAAAAATGAAACTCTTCTTCACTTTGCAGCAAAGTCAAAAAATCCAATAGCTGTAACGGAGCTCATCAACGGAGGGGCAAATGTGAATTCTGAAGACATGAATGGACAAACTCCTTTGTTTCACGCAGTTGAAAATAATGATATTGAAACAGCGAAGCTTCTATTAACCAAAGGGGCAAAAATCGGTACTTTAACGAAAAACAAAAGTGATCCTCTAGAGTTAGCAATAATAAATGGAAACATAAATATGGTAAAACTTCTACTTGAATCATCTGAAAATGATGATGTAATGTGTAAAGGTAAGTGGAACCCTGCATTAGCGGCAGTAGAAGAGCTTTGCTTCAATGCTATTATTAAGTACCTTGTAAATAAGGATGTAATTTTTCCATCAGATATAAATGAAAAACTCAAATTAAGATATTGGCAGAATAGTATCATCAAAAATGAAAATCAGAACTGTGTTCACGATGTAGATTTTGAATTAATGAAAAACTACTCAGAAATAATTAATTTGTTTTCAAAAGATATAGAAAATGACTACATTAGTGAAAATATTAAGACTGAATTATTAGAAATAATTATTGACAATTGTGTTGTAGAACTATTACACGTGATGGCTAGTTTTGGAGCTGATTTTAAAGCTTTGAACAGAAACAAACAAACGATGTTATTTAATGCTGTTGAGGGAGGAAGTAAAAGTAAGGAAATAGTAACATTTCTCCTTAAGATGGGAATAAATGTTAACGCTTATGATAAAAATGATACAACGGTACTGCATTTGGCCGCTTCTATAGGAAATGTGCATATGATGAATATATTGTTAAAAAATGGTGCAAATATTCATGCATCGACACTGAATGGATCAACTGCTCTACACATTGCGGCAATGCACGGAAAAATTGATGTACTGAAACTGCTTATTGACCAAGGAGTAGACATAAATGCAATTAATTATGAAAATGAAACACCATTGCATTTAGCATCTTTAGGTGGCTTCCATGATATTGTGACTCTTTTGGTAAGCAAAGGAGCCAATATTTATTCGCTGGATATACATTTGAATACACCACTGCACAATGCAGCGAGAGGAGGAGCTCTTGAAACAGTAAAGTATTTTCTGAATAATGAAATGGACATTGATATGTTGAATGGACGAAAGGAGACCCCTCTGTATTTGGCTTCTTATAAAGGTCACGAAAAGTTGGTTAAGTATCTTCTCGACAGACGTGCTACTATGTATTTGGTGAATATCGATGGTTGGGGATCAATACACGTTGCTTCTAGCAACGGTTATCCACTGATTGTCGATCATTTAATAAAAGCTGGAGCAGATATAAATTTAAAAAATTACCGTGGAGAAACACCGATTTACCTTGCAGCGAGAGATGGCAAGCATGAAGTTGTAGCACTGCTTTTGAAAAGGGGTGCTGACAGAAATTTACAGAACAACGACTCCTGGTCTCCTATTCACACTGCTGTTATAGAGAACAGACACGAAAATGTTGTTTTACTTCTTGATAGCGGCATCGATGTAAACATTCTGAATGGTAGAAGGGAAACTCCATTGTATTTAGCATCTTTAGCTGGTCGAGAAGAGATTGCTAAGATTTTGTTAGAAAAAGGTGCTGACGAAAATATCAGAAATAAGGATCACTGGTTACCAATACACACTGCATCAGTTGGAGGCCATTTAGGAAATGTCAAATTACTTCTGAAAAATAATATAAATGAGGGGAATGACAGGAAGGAGACTCCATTGTATTTGGCCTCATTGAGGGGCCACAGTGATATTGTCCAACTTCTCCTTGCCAATGGAGCAGATAAGTATTTCAGGAATGTAGATGGCTGGACGGCATTAAACGTGGCTGCAAGAGAGGGTCGCTATGCTGCTACAGAGGCCTTGCTCAACAGTGGAATGGAAGTTAACACCCAGACCAAATTGCAGGAGAGCTCCTTGTATTTAGCAGCCTTCGACGGTCGTGAAGAAATTGTAAAGTTGCTTCTCAGGTTTGGAGCTGATCGGATGGCCAGAAACCAAGAAGGTAAGACCCCATTGCATATAGCAGCTAGGAAAGGAAGAGATGGGGTAGTCGAAATATTATTAAATAATAGTGTTGATATAAATCTCAAAGACAAATTTAATGAGACACCTCTGTACCTAGCACTGTTGGGAGGCCATTGTTCCACTTCCAAGTTGCTTATATCCAGGGGGGCAGATCTCACTATCAAATCTTCTCGGGGAAAGGCACCGCTCGATTTAATCAATAAATCACTTAAGGACCTGATATCCTGTCCATGCAAGTAATGTGGAAGAACAGCTTCAAGCTTCTTTTGTTACATATGAGGTGGAGAAAAATGTCAGGAGAGTTTGAAGGAGATGATCTATATTTACAAAAATAACATCAACTGCTTAAGAAAACCAATCAATAAGACCCTACAATCAACTAGGGTAGAATCTGGATGTGCTTGTTGATAGAAAATTAAAATAAGATACCAGGGAGAAGCGGTAGGGGAGAGTGGGGTTGGTTGGCATAGGGGGTAGGTTGGCCATCAGCTTATAATTTCCCTCACACCTGTTGTGAAGGCCCCACCATTGTACCATGTGACCCGCTCGACTCGGGAGTCTTGTCCTGAGTTTTCAATCCGATGCTAACAGTGTAGAAAAGAGTGTGCTTCATTGATTGATTTTATAACATGTAAGTAAATTTTTATATTTTCAGTAAATTTGGTTTAAAGGCATGGTAAAACATTTGACTCCGATTCTGTTCACATAGCCCCAAACTCCTTTTAAAAACCTAACCTTTCGACTAACTAGTTTCTTGTTTGATTGTTCTTCCCTGTACTGGCAGCCATCTTTCATATGATCTCTCCTGTGGAGTTAGTTGGCTTTCTTCAACTGGCGTTAGTTGGCGCAGTAGCAATTCAAAAAAGCAAGATAAACATAAATAAAGGCGAAACTACCAATTGTCTTTAGTTCCAGCAAGGAGGATGAGAGCAATTTTTCTTATGCAGAAAGTGACGACAGTCTAAACTTCTATCTTTTTCTATTGTCATTCTATTTTCCCTTAAAAGCTGTTAAAAACCGATTCAAAATTATTTTACCATTATAGTGCAACATTTAATAACAATCATATGTGTCAGGTAGTACTTGAATAAGATGGCTAAACAACCCCACTTTCTAGGCCAACCTGCCCCACATATGGGGTCAATTGGCTTACTCTAGATTGAAGAATTCTTCAATTTTCTATGATCTTGATATTAAATATTATGTGGTGAAAAAAATACTCGAAGTACTCTAATATTTGGAGTTCACAGTGGTATCAGCCCTATTGGGATTATATTAACAGAAATGACTCAACAATCAAAAAAGTGAAAACTGTTGCCAACCTACCCCGCTCTCCCCTATACTTTGTACCAACCAACAAAACAAAGTTCATAAAGATAAGAAAACATTTTGGAAGGTCAGCACAAAGCTTTGTTCTTAAGAAGCCATCATAAATTAACTTGACATCTGCAGAACTGAAAGAAAGGCATAATCAAGAACCTTGTGTCAAAAATATATCATTGGCTAGCGAATAAATTGCTAAATGGCTATATGGAAGGAGTTAGTTTTTCCTTTATAGCATAAAATTTAATATCATATCGCATGTCGACAAGAAGTTACAACTCAAAATATATCAATTTTGAGTTATGCATACAGTTGGAATTAGAATGACAGAATATAATCATAAGGTGCAATTTACCATATTCTTTTATAGAGGGGGTGTTAGTGTTAACGCAAGTAGAGGGCATCTTTTGAGTTAACAGTTAGAACCAGCGCTACTAGCTGCCCCAATGGTAGATTATATGTGATGAAAGACTATTTTTCATTACACTGCACGGACTACTTTCGATGCATGCAAACAGTACAGAAAACAGCTGTTTCCCGCTTCTAAAAGTGCACCAAAAATTGGCTCGCGCACGGAAAATTTATAAGTGCACCGAAAATTTTCGGTGTACTTGTTATTTCGTTTCCCGGCCACCAGTAGCGCTTGCTGATTGTATTAAGAACAGCTGTTTAATGAAAAATTGAAATCAAGAAAACTGAAAATCCATCGATTACAATTAGTTTTTGTGTCATAAATATTTTCAAAAGTTGTCAGTTTACTTAGTGCTTTGAAGAAATGGCATTGCCCGATGAAAAAACTAATCAAACAGTATACTAGTGTTTGAAATTATAATTTAAGTTAATTAATTATGTTAGTTTGAGATTTCTGTTATACTGCCAGTTTGCAGTGTAATGAAAAATTTCGTTCATAACACGTACCAAAAGTGGTTTTCCCGAGCTTCCCTATTCTACTACTCCTATTCCCTACTATTCCCGTACTCGGCTACGCCTCACACGTGAAATTCCGTAGCGCACGGGCAAAGGCCACTTTCGGTACTAGTAATGAAATATACTATTACCTAATTGAGTTGAGAATGCTTTTGAAACTTCACATGTAAGTAAATATCCAAAAAAGAGTTTTTTGAGTTGTAACTATATTTGTACCGACATGCGATGTGTATTTAAATATTTTTCTTTAACATTTTCTAATGCAATTTAATTTGTTAACTTCTCATGTGTAAAGACAAAGATGTTTGCGATAAAAAAAACCAAAGAACTATTGTATTCAATAGAAAATATTTTAAATATAGAATGATAAAATATTGTTTAATTTTTTAAAATCAGAAATTGTATTATTAAACACTTTTTTAAACAATGAAATAATTTTTCTTTATCTATTCATTGAAAATTTATTTGATTTAAGTTAGAACTTAAGCTTTTTATTATTATTTTGGGGTCATCTGTGGTATAGTGGTTAGCATAGCAATCTACAATAATAAAGGTCACAAGTTCGCGTCTCGCAGTGGCCCTAGGATTTTTTAATGGGAATAAGAAATCCTTGGCTACGCCTTCTCTCGGATAGGAAGTAAAATGGAGGTCCCGAGCCTGTACGATGTCAGGTACTCGTTAAAGATCCCTATCCCAATTATACCTGGATAGGGAAAATTTAGGACTCCCACTGTAGCATCGTATGATTAGCCTTAGTGGCATAAAGTGACGTTAAACAAACAAACAAACAATTTATTCTTATTTCCTTCTAAATTTGGTTGGAAGATATTTATATTATAATCTCTATATGTATAAGAGGCTTTGTCCTGACTGACAGGATCAACGCAGAGCAAAAACTACTAATGATAGAAAGTTGAAGTTTGGAATTTAGATTTTAAACGAGATGTAGGGGCCGCGGCGTGGCCGAGGGGATAGCGTCTCCGACTCCCACGCTGGCGGTGCGGGTTCAAATCCCGCCCAAGCCCGCTCGATTCTGTGCGGTGACGGCCTCACTTAACAGACTCAGCGGCTTGCCATGGATTAGAAGAGGTTGGTTACCCGTAGATAACCCGTCCCGATTAGCCCTCGTGGCATAAAGCGGACGTTAAAAAAAAAAAAAAAAAAAAAAAAAAAAACGTGATGTAGGTAACCACTAAGAAAGGAATTTCAAAAATGTAACCCCTAAGGGGCTTAAATGGCGAAATTGTCGTTTAACTCTAACGGAAATCTATTGTTGAGATTTTAAACCATATGTTTTTTATTTGAATATCGATTTAACGTTACAATAGTATTGAAATAGACATTCACATAAAATATGGCTACTGATTATTTAAATATTAGTAGTAATCAAATTATGTACACTGTGATTCCCATGATTGGGGATGGTGCGCGTTTATTTCGATCTCTTTTCCATATATTTCTCCATATATATATACTTCTCCATATATATATACTACTCCATATATATATATACTTCTCCATATATATAAGAGGCTTTGTCCTGACCGACAGAATCAACACAGAGCAAAAACTACTTATGATTAGAAACTTCGGAATTTAGATTTTAAAAGTGATGTAGGTAACCACTAAGAAAGGAATATCAAAAATGTAACCTCTAAGAATATCTAAAATGTAAATGGCGAAATTGTCGTTTAACTCTAACGGACATCTATTTTCGAACTTCGAGAAAATATATCTAATTAGGGATCATTTTAAAGAATTTGATACGAGTTTAACTCGAAAGGCCCTATTGGGCGTCGAAAACCATGTTTTACAGCCGAAAAATGAAGCGTTCACGACGAGTAAGTCATTTTTTGTTTCGGCGGTTTTAGTGAACTCTCTCCATTGCGCGTCTCCGTCTCTTCTACCGAGCCGGCAACTTCCCCCTCCAACATTCCACCTACCGGAAGGTCATATTCTACTAAATCTCCTTAACATCAGTTAATATATTATATTAGATCAATACCAAGATAATGGTCACAGAATTGATTTAAAAGGCTCGCAGGCGAAGCAGCGACGGGGAATGCTAGTTGATAATAAATGGACAAGTATGAGCTGAAATATATAAAAAGTATAACGGTGTATTTTAGCAATGACATTGATATATTTATTATAATATTTATTAAAAGACCATCAATCATACGATTGAAAAATTATTTATGTTTTGAGAATGGGGAAACAGCCCCGAAATGTCAACATTTTATGCTGTAAATAAATATTTATGGTGAAAAAGGAAGATACTTTTGCTAATTTATTATCAAACAATTTATTACTTCCTTATATTATCGACATGATGACAGCCCTAAGAGATAATATCTTGACTTGAAAATAAGGTGCACTAACGAGCTTATGATTTCGTAAATCAAATTCTAATATAGCATAAGCACACTCTTAGAACTCTTAGTCTTGTACAAGAATGAGTGATGTGGAAATCTTTCCACTTAATATATCCACATTAAAAACGCATTAGTTGTAATTATAGTTATTTTAAAATTTTCCTCCTCTTTAAAAATATTTAATTTCCTTTAATTTATTTTCAGCTTAGTTCAACCACCTGTTTTCCCAACTTTGTTTCATTTTTTGCTTGATCAGGGATAAAAAGTCTGCTGCTAGAACCCCTCGATGAGGAAATCAAAAGAGAAGTGATCCCATGGAAATCGTCTAACAGGAGTAAACGCAGAGAGGAAGTAATCTTGATACGTCTTCTCATAGGTCATACTCAATTGACACATGAATACCAAACAGCTCGCAAAGACCCTACCGACTGTCAGGCTTGTGGTTGTCCGCTGACAGTAAAGCATATTTTGACGGAATGCAGGACCTGCAAGACAACGAAACAGACAAACTGTACGACTTTCTAAAATTTATAGAATTATATCATAAGATATAAACCGAAATTTGGAATAAAGGGTAATGATGACCCTAGAGGTTGATGCCTTAAAAATAAAATAAAAATGTTTCATATTTAATCAGATTATTAAAAATGATTTTATTCTTCTGTTCAGAACTCTCCTCTTTTATTTGTTAATGTTAGTGCAATAAACTAAAATATGTCATATATTAAACTACTGTGCATATTAAAACCTTAGAAATGTCAATCACAGGAGATTGTTTTGAATGTACAAAAGATTTTATTGTAACACTTATGAGGGTTAAACAATTTTTATCTAACGATATTAATAATTTACAATGCCACACAAATTATTAAACATGTTACAGAACCTGTTTAACTAAACACAGAAATAACGATATGACTTTAGTTTCAGAACAAAACTAACTCTCCAGTCCATTGCTCCTTATATTTAGTCATAAGAGGAACAGCCTCAAAGGCTCTAGGTCAGCATAGATGGTACTCAAACATCCTTTATGAAGCATTGTTTTTTTTAATAATTTGAACATTACTTTCCAGTATAAGGTTACACTGTTACTTGTTTGATTGTTGGTCCATGTCCTGGCAGCCATCTTTCATTTGATCTTTCCTGTGGGGTTAGTTGGCTCTCTTCAACTGGGTTTGGTTTGCGCAGTAGCAATTCACAAAAGCAAGGTAAACATAAACAAAGGTGAAACTACCAAATGTCTTTAGTTCCAGCAAGGAGGATGGTAACGATATTTCCTATATAGAAAGTGGCGACAATCTAAACTTACAATGAAGAAGATGATGACATTAAAGATCACTTTTAGCCGCAATCGAAGCTTATTAATGAACCAGCCACTCCTGGCTACCATGAAAATGAAACTAGTGCACCGCAGACAATTTCTCATAATAAGATTGAAGGGCCAGAGAATATTTATCCTACCTGAAGTTTTTGAAGATGTGTTGAATTTGTTTTGTTTTATGAAAAAATTGTTTATATTGTTCTAACGCAATGATGCTTCTAAGCCATTACATTTTCTAATTTCTGCTGTTTGAAATGTTGTATAATTTTGTTCGATTGAAATAAATATATTAGAATGCAGCCATTTGTCATTCTGTTTTCCCTTAATAGCTGTTAGAAACCGATCAAAATTATTATATCATTATTGGGCAGCTTTTAATAACAATAATATGTGTCAGGAAGTACTTGAATGAGATGGCCAAACAACACTACCTTCTAGGCCAACCTGCCATACCCATGGGGTTTATTGGCATACTTTGGCTTGATGAATTCCTAAATTTTCAATGATCGTAGTGTTGAATATTATGTGTTGAAAAAAAAAAACTTGAAGTACTCTAATACTTGGGGTTTACAATGGTATCAGCCCTACTGGGATTATATTAACAGGAACGACTCGACAATCAAAAAAGTGAAAACTGTTGCCAACCAACCCCGCGCTCCCCTACTACATAATATTAATATACAAGAGACGGCAGCTACAGTTTATTTTTATTACAAATGTTGCTTGGCACTATTTTGCCCCGACCCCTTTAATTTCATTAATTAGATATGACCAGAAGGTAAGGAATAACTTACTCTGATTAATTATTAAAATTTATACTAATTAAAAATCTGATAAAATGCCCCTTTAGTGAACATGCAATTCATCGAGAATCGTGGTGTGGTTTTCCAGGATGTCAGTAACCGCCCGGAGGTTTGGTTCAGGGATGGTATGTTTCAGGGAAAGAAATATAGGTCCTCGGGGCCTGCTGACTCTGAGCTACCATAATCCTTGGTCCTAGACCAGTTTGTCACTGTCCTTGAACCCGAGAGAGCTGACGCCATCGGTGGGAAGGACACTGCCAAATTGGTCCCAATGGGATTGTTTATGGAGCTATGGGCAGTCTGCCGCTGCACAATGGTGACCATGGCTTGCAGCAACGTGAGGTTTGGGCTACCCCCTCCAGGCTGTCTGTACTCCCGCAAGCAAAACAAATGTCTGTAAGAAGACCACACTGCGCGGCCAAAGGTCTCATTAGGCCTTATGCGCCAACCGAAAAAAAAAAAAAAAAAAAAAAAAAAAAAGTGAACATGCAAGAAATAGCCTTAAATGTTGTTGCGGATAATGTAAATATTAATAAGGAGAGGGGGGGGGGGGTAAAGGGAAAAGAGGTTAACAATTTAAAAGATTAAATAAATTGTTAAACACATATATTAAAAAAAAAAAATGAATAAAGAAAAAATAATTTGAAGATATTGGCACAGATAAGGCAAATTTAAAAAAAGATCTTCTAATATGACATCAAATATTTACATTAGAATTATATCATAACAAATCACAGATAAAATATACTTAATAATATTATTTAATGTTTATTACCCATTATAATTTTGAAACGTGATCATTTTAAATTTATATATGTATATATAAGGTTTTAAATAAGCCAGTCATTAACAATGCTAATATTCTAATATAAATATAACAAAATAACACATATAAATATTTGAAATGCACTCATACAATCACTACATTTTGATTTTTCAAACGCCTTAAAAACACTTATATACATACAAATATAAATATATATTTTATTGGTTTTTTAACTAAAACCACAAAGAAACAAATTTTTTTTAATAAATTGAAATTAATGTACGTAATTCAAATTAGAATTCCGATAAGGAAAATAGTCTTGGTCAAATCATAACAAATCAATACCACCAAGAAAAATAATGCTAATATTTGAAAAGTTTAAATAAAAAAAAGATTAAACTTTTAAACATTCTTAATATAAAATATTAAGAAATCTTAGTCGATAGATATTGTCTTTGTCCATTGAAGGAAACAGTTTTAAGCTACTTACTACAAGTTGAAGAGAGAAAAGACTTGTTTAACTCTTACAAATATTTCTGATATGAACAAATAACCTTGCTTTTCTCAGTTTAAAGAGGATGCCTTAAACACTTTTTTTTTTTTTTTTTTTTTTTTTATGCATTTTTAATTTTTTAATATTTGCAATCCTTTTCTATGGTATAACATGATGGTGTTTTACAGTAATTTCTCATCGACCCACCAAATATTGAGTTAGAATTAAAATGGTGTTTTGTCTATTTAAATATTTTTCAGTATTTGATATGAACCAATTTATTTGATTTATTGATATAAATCAATTTATATGGGGCGCAACTAAGATTGATACAGTTATTACACATATAAAAATATATTTTAATACAATATTATAACATGTAAGATAGAAAAAAAAAAAAAAAAAAAATGGAAGCTATTAATCCCGTAAGAACCCTGAGTTGCTTTACAGCAGCACTATTTTTAAAGAATTTTTATAAAAAGGCATTAAGGGATAGAGTATTGAGACAAGTTCTCACAATTCCTATACAACAATAGGGGAGAGCGGGGTTGGTTGGCAACAGTTTTCATTTTTTTGATCGTTGAGTCGTTCCTGTTAATATAATCCCAATGGGGCTGATACCACTGTAAACTCCAAATATTAGAGTACTTCAAGTATTTTTTTCACAACATAATATTTAATACTAAGATTATAGAAACTTGAAGAATTCGTCAATCCAGAGTATGCCAATTAACCCCCTATGTGGGGCAGGTTGGCCTAGAATGTTGAGTTGTTTAGCCATCTCATTCAAGTACTGCCTGACACATATAACTGTTATTAAAAGCTGCGCTATGATAGTATAATAATTTTGAATCGGTTTTTAACAGCTTTTAAGGGAAAATAGAATGACAATAGAAGAAGATAGAAGTTTAGACTATTGTCACTTTTTGCATAAGAAAAATTGCTGTCATCTTCCTCGCTGGAACTAACAATTTGTAGTTTCACCTTTGATTATGTTTACCTTGCTTTTGTGAATTGCTATTGCGCCAAAAAAAAAGTTGAAGAAAGCCAACTAATCCCAGAGGGGAGATCTTATGAAAGATGACTGCTAGGACAGGGGAGAACAATCAAACAAGAAACTGATCAGTCGAAAGGTTAGGTTTGTCAAAGGAGTTTGGAGCTATGTGAACAGAATCGGAGTCAAATGTTTTTCCATGCCTTTAAACCAACATTACTGAAAATACAAGAATTTACTTACATATTGTAAAATCAATCAATGAAGCACACTCTTATCTACACTGTCAGCATCGGATTGAAAACTCAAGACAAGACTCCCAAGGTCGAGCGGGTCACATGGTACAATGGTGGGGCCTTCACAACAGGTGTGACGGAAACTATAAGCCAATGGCCAACCAACCCCGCTATCCTCTACACATTCAGCCGTTTAGAAGCAATGTCCAACTAAGGATCAGCTAGGTGACCGAGGAGGGCAGGATGAAGGAAGGGAATCGACGACACAATAAAAGTACTTGGGCCGAGCTAGCAAGTTAAATTCTCATTCATGTATTTTTAAATATTTTCTTGTAAATAAATAATAATCATTTCATTTTACTTTGATGATGAGTTGATAACTAAAGCCCTATTCTTACAACCACAACAACTAATTGCAGAGGGCTCACTCCCCCCCGACTTCCTGACATGAAGAATTATTTACGTAGGTGAGTCAAATATAAACCAGACTTTTATTTTCAATGCTAGAATATTGAGAGGAGTGGATGGGTAAAAGTGGGGTAGGTGAGAAGGTAGAGGGGTGATGGTATGGAGACCAGTCGCTTCCCCGGTCTGGCCTTGGTTCTGTCTGTGCAGCCAAGTTTGAGGTAAATGCAGGTCACACCTGCATTTACACAACGCGACATCATTAAGTTTTTGACGAAAGAAGGCATTAAGCCCAGTGAAATTCTCACTAGATCTAACGCTCAGTTTAGTGATGTACTCAAGTCTTTGACTGGGCCAAGATATTTGAAGAAGGGCAAGAAGCAGTAGAAAATGAGAGCAACGATAGGCATCCAGGGACAAGTGTGACTGACAAACGAGAACATTCGCGTCACTCATGATCTCATTGAAGGTGGTCCACACTTGACTGCTGCTAGATAGCGCTAAAGTAGCCTATAGGAACAAAATACGCAACCAGTCCGTCAGAGATGCTATTTCGTTACACTAAAATGCTGGGGCTCACCCTGCCACACTGACTCAAGAAAAATTGAACAAATTGCTCTGGAAAAAACTTGAACACCCTCCCTACATCCCGGACTTGTCCCGCTGTGACTTCCATCTCTTTGGGCCTTTGAAAGAAGCACTTGGCGGACATAATTTTGAAAGCAATGGTAGTGTTGAGGAGTATTTGCGCAATTGGTTCAAGACACGTCCTCAAACTTTTTATCAAGAGGGGATCCAGGAACTCCCCTCCTGATGGAAAAAAAATATAAACGTGGAAGGTGGCTATATAGAAAATATATAGAATATTTTTGGAATTTAATTTTAAAAAAACAATTAATAATGGAGAAAACACGGTTTATATTTGACTCGCTCTCGTATGAATTTCACTCTATTAAATCCAAGATAAAAAAAACAAAAAAAAACGATAAATGCATATTAAACTTTGCTTATTACATAAAAATCCAATCTTTGATAAGTAAACAGAAGAAAATAAAAGACTCGTAAAATTATTATTATCAGTATTAAACCACACATATATTTAAATCACATATAATTAAACACATCTTCAATTTCTCAACCCATATATTCTATTCTTTATTATTGTCATCATAAATTACAACTAGCTATCCAAATAAATACGTATGAATAGTCAAAAATATAAATAAAGTTTAATATAAAAAACATAACAACCGCTAACATAACGTAAAGAAACATGTGCCTAAGTCCAGTTAAGAAAAAACTGAAATTTTTTCAAATTTCAAAATTATAAAAAGAAATAAAATAAAAATACCATATTGAATCAACTATTATGCTATCATTGTTTTTAAATAAAACAAATTGTATTATAATTTAGCTCTGCTAAGAAGAAAAAAAAATCAAGGTTTTAGATTAATTTTCTCCACTCCAAATATTTACTTGATTCCCATAAATAATCATTTTAAATTATTTAAATTATTTCAGTAATCAACTTACAAGAGTTGGTTCTCTGTGTGCTTAAAAATTAGTTGTACAACATTTTTTTATAATTATTTGAATTGAATCACTGTCTTTTAAACAATCTCATATAGATGATACTATGTACATGATTCAAAGATAACATACAATAATTTTGACACGTTATCATCAGTGGGTTTTACAATTCATAACAGTCTTTCTTCAAGGCCACTGGCAAACTAAACAAAAAACTATTTTAAAAATTTTAGTAGTAAATAGAATAATTAATATGCTGATAGCAGGGAGAAATAGAAAAAAAAAAACACAAGAAGTTATCATGAGCGATCTAAATTAAAATACATCTGTTGAGCAACATTAAATCCAATAATTTTGTCTTAAGCAACCAAAAAAACAAATGTTTACATAGTCATATAGGGTAAATTGATCAAAAAAAGATCAAGTCTCATAATCAACATGATTTAATTTGATCGAATTATGGCATTAAAATGATAATGATGATATGAAAAGTTTTGAATTCATATTTGCAGTTCAGATAAATACTTAACATGAAAAATTAATTTTAACAAAAAATAACACAACTTTTAATGAACAAATTTTTCTCCCTACTTCTCACTCTCATCTTAAATATCATTTTTAGGGTAATCGCAGCAGTGATGGACATAGTTAAGGAAATTTTCCCCTTTTTTGCCAGCTAACGCCTTACTCATTGTAGTTATAAACGTCTCCCTTAGATATTTAAAATATTTAGGATCTGCTTTACATGTTCCATGCTTTAAAATTTAAAAAATATTCAGTTTTTCAAACTTTAATCTCTGTTTTACCAAAACTACTTTTTGCATTAGTAACGGACACCCCAAAATATCAATGTTCTAGTGATGGACAGGGGGTTGTTACCAGTAATGGATATACCTCAGAAAACTTTAAAATATTTATTAAACTATAAACAACTAGCATTCCCCATCGCGGCTTTGCCCGCGAGCCTTTAAAATCAATTCTGTGATCATTATTTTGGTATTGATTTAATATAATATGTTAACTGATGTTAAGGAGATTTAGTAGAATCGGAGTTTCCGGTAGGTGGAATAACGGAGGGGGAAGCTGCCGGCTCGGTAGAAGAGAGGGAGTCGCGCAATGGAGAGAGTTCACTAAAACCGCCGAATTGCTTACTCGTGAACGCTTCATTTTTCGGCTTTAAAACATGGGTTTTGACGCCCCGTAGGCCCTTCCGAGTTAAAATCGTCGTATCAAGATCTTTAAAATGAGTCCAAATTAGATATTTTTTCTGGAAGTGCAAAAATAGGTGTCCGTTAGAGTTAAACACCAATTTCGCCATTTAAACCCCTTAGGGGTTACATTTTTAAAATTCCTTACTTATTGGTTACCTACATAGCATTTAAAATCTAATTTCTGAACTTCAAGTTTCTATCAATAGTAGTTTTTGCTCTGCATTGATTCTATCAGTCAGGTCATCCCTCTTATATATATGGAGAAGAGATTGAAATAAACACGCACCATCCCCAATGCTGGGAATCACAGCGGGCATTATTTGATTACCACTAATATTTAAATAATCAGTAGCCATATTTTATGTGAATGTCTATTTTAATAATATTGTAACGTTAAATCGATATTAAAATGAAAAACATATGGTTTAAAATCTCAACAATAGATTTCCGTTAGAGTTAAACGACAATTTCGCCATTTAAGCCCCTTAGGGGTTACATTTTTGAAATTCCTTTCTTAGTGGTTACCTACATCGCGTTTAAAATCTAAATTCCAAACTTCAAGTTTCTATCATTAGTAGTTTTTGCTCTGCGTTGATTCTGTCAGTCAGGACAAAGCCTCTTATATATATAGAGATTAGGTACAATAATCTTGATTAAATATCTTTTTAAATCATATAAGATAGGAAAAATATTAGTATAAATCTAAAATCATAGTCAAAAGACACTGATTTTGAGAAACAATACTAAGAAATATTGTAAAACAAACTTTTATTTATTTCATTCAGACAGTTGTCAACAGTAAGCATTGTTCTACAGCATTGAAAAACCTTGATGTTGTAAACACAGAAGGAGGCTTATTGTTTGTATTCAAAGCCCAAGCTGTCCATCACTGGTGCGCTTACCCTACATATATTCGGCCAATTACCCCCCCCCCCCCCCCCCAAATTGAACAGAAATTTTCATAAACAATAAAAAGTAATTATATGACTAGAAATTGTATTAAAAAAGTAATTCATAATTAAAAATATATCACTCATCAAACATATCTTCTTCATCGCCGATAATTTGAGAAAACGTCTCAGCCAAACAATTATTGTCGAAATCACTTCTAGAATGTTCTGTTTCCCTAGATTTAAATTCGTCATAAGGATTTTTGTCCTGAGGTATGGCAATAGCTTCGTTAAAAGGTACGTCCACATTTTGCATAATCAACCAGTTTTCAACAATCCGTTTATCATGAGCCTTCACAAAGGTGAAGCAGCGAATGTGTTTAAGTTTTTCCGTCGTCAGCATCCACATTCCGAGCGATGCCAACGCAAGCCTCCACTGCCTAGCCAGCTTCGAATTAGCCGTCGCGTGTTTTGAATCGGGCGTCAGTATCAGTAACAAACCGCCTTTCTTCAGAAGTTTCGCAGCTTTTTCACAAGCAGTGTACCTCTGTTGAGGTGAAGGCAAATATTCCAGTAATAGTGAGAAAAGTACCGCATCGTAGCCCTCCTTTGGCAATTGTTTACATAGGGAATCATCGACCAACAGCTGATCACCGACTTCTACTAAGAGGAAGTCGCACTTCAGAACATTGCTGTCAGCCGGTTCCAGATCTATAGCCGTAGTGTCGAAATTCGGATAATGAGATAGAGGATTATAACAGCTACCAACATCCAACAGTGATATTTTCTTCCCAAAGAAAACATTGTTGAAATCACATGTCACTGAATACCTCGAGGCCATTTTCATTTCTTTTGTGATAAATAAGCCCTTTCCTTCTCCGAAAAAGTACCAATTGCATTTTTCAATTACCCATAAGATCCCTGACTGATCGGAGTGAATCTTGCTATTCTTTTCCCAGTGTACAGTAGCAAGTTCTCTCATTGCGACAGCATACTTCTAAAAACAATAAAACAAAAATATGTGAGGAATAATAATAAATAATAATTTTTATTAGTTTTAATAAATACAAAGGGTTAAAGAAGATAACTAAATTAACACTCAATTAAATATATATAAAAACAAATGAAATAATCAATAAAATTAATTATTGAATGTATTTATAAATTTGGGAACTCTTATACTAAATTTGGGTACTCTACTCTGCATTTCTAAATGTCGATAATCTTAATTGTAAAATTAAGGGGAAAAAAGCTGACAGTTGAGCGTGATCATGGTCAAATCAACTCCATGCATGACCACTGACCTAGAAACAGTACTATTTACCCCCAAAGACCCTTATTAGTTTGTAGTGGTACAGTTCAAAAAAAAAAAAAAAAAAAATATTTAATAGGGAGCTGGGTAGCTCACTTGGTAGGGCAGTGGATTGCTGTGCTCAAGGTTCCGAGTTCGAATCTGGCTTGGCTCAGGATATCATTATTATTCTGCCACAGTTCGTTTCGTGGGCCAAGAGACCCTCCTGGGGCAAACCCAGCCTCTATAAAGGGGGTACCCTTAATTGAAAAATTAGGTGGGAAAAAACCTGGCGGTTGAGCGTGATCACGGTCAAATCACCTCCTTGCACAACCGCTGACCAAGAAACAGTACTCTTCCTTACACAGTACTGAACCCAAGACCCTTCATGGGTTGTAGTGGTACAGATGTTTTTTTTGTTTTTGTTTTTTATTAGTTTTAATTGTACACATGACCAAGGATTGTAAAGGCTATTTCAGAGGACTATATTGGAAATATTGATGTAAAGCTATCAATTTTATCAATATTTGCAAATTATCGGGGCATTTGGAAGTTTTTCAACTATCGATGTTACAATCAAACATATCAAAATTTATTTTTATAGGGGATAATGACAACCAATCACTCTAAGCACAGGAAAAAAAAATGCTCATTGCAAATTAAAAATTATTAATTTAAATTAACTGATCAGATATGTTTAAAAGTATAACATTAAAATAAAATGCTAGAACTGAGAAATAACTTAAGGAAAAAGTTATTTAGACTTAATAAACATTCCAGTGAATAAGTGGTTAAGTCGAAGCGAACAGATGTTTAAGTCAGGCTTTCATATCAAATGTAATTATTATAATTACTATTAATTATACTATTAGTCTTACTATATTAGTTATATTATTATTATTGATTGATTGATGGTTTTACATTAATAATTGGAAATCTTAAACAATCATGCAGATTTCATTTTAATTATAAGTCAATTGTAACTCATGCTAATAGAATAGAGGTAATAGGTACGGAAACTCTAATCTGGAATTTTGTCATTTAATCAATATATATTATAAAGCTAAGTGTACAATGTGCGTGCCGAAAAGGCTCAAAAACGACTACACGTTCTATCAAGAATGTTATGTTGTCGTATTGCCCTATTGCCTCCAACGATGAAGAAGGTTTCAGTTTTCATTTTAAGTGTGTAATGTTGAAGGGACAAGGGCTGTAATTTTAAGCCTCTCACTACATGTAATTAGCCCCTCTAATAAGCCCAGGCGAGTTAATGAATGAAAAAATTTAGTTTGACATTTGGAAGCCAGGAGCGCTAACTAAACTCAATTCATAAGGTTATCGTTCATTAGTTCGGTTTGTTATGGTTTTTGCTTCAGCTGTTTTCTTTAAATTACACAAGATTATGTATAAATAATTATTTTTTCCTTTTTATTTTTAAATAAGGTCATTACATCTCTGCAATGAATTGAAATTAAAGATAAACAAAACCAACTGGATTCCTAAGCGAATTAAGTTTTACAGAAGAGGAAAGAATTGGTCGAAACATTGTCTTTAATCAATATACAATATAAGAGTAAATTTAAAACAATAGAAAATTGCTTATTAGTGTAGTGAGCGAATAAAAACTGACACTAAATAAAAGAGATAACCTATAGATAATATGAATAAAAGATATAATCTAATGGAATATATATTGAAAATAAAGTGTTCATATAATATTTCTGTTCTGTTCGTAAATTTTCAACCGAATTCGAAAAAGGAGAAGTTACTCAACTTGATAAGGATGCGGTATCATCATGAGAATGGTCTCAATGGAATCGGAACATAGAAACCATAAAAAATGGTACATACCAGGACATATTTGCTGCCAAAATAATTATTCTTAATCTAGGAAAGGGAAGAAAACGCATTAAGAGGACCACATTAATAGGGTCTCTGATAGTCAAACCATACATGGACGGGCTCTGAGGTTTCGAAACTTACCACTAATACTAAAATGAAGTTTCAGGATGGTACAAATTTTGTTTTAATCATGATTAATTTTTGTCTATTTTCCTGTACTATTACATTTTAAAGTTATTCTTTCATTCCATTTATTCCACAACTCCTTAAGCGAAGCCGGGCCCCACAGCTAGTAGTTTTATAAAAGAGATAGACTAAAAAGACAATTATATCAAGAAAAAGAACAAAGCTATGCACTGTACTAACAAAATGAAAGACTATGATGATCTACCATTCTGAAGCCTCAAATAGATTACATTCTGTTACAGTAAGTTAAATTTTAAACCTTCAATGTTTGTTCATCCTTGCAGTGTTCTTCCCAGGCCGCTTCAGCTCCTATTTCTCTGGATCTAAGTCGAAGATTGATGTGGACACTCTTGATGAAGTCTGCCAAATCTTGATGTTTTGCCATTTTTTCTATAAGATAAGAATAATAAAATAAGATTATGCATGATTTATTTTTTATTATTTTTACAACTAAATAAGTTTTAACCCTTTAATGGCTCTGGTATGCTGTTCTGTCTGTTTAAATATTTTTCAGTATTCGATATGATTAAATCAATTTATATTGGGAAGAACTAAGATTTATGTAGATAATACACATATAAAAAATATATAATAATACAAAATTATAACACAGAAGAAAAAAACAATGGAATTCATTAACCCCTAAGAACCAAGAGTTGCTTCAAAGCAACACAGTTTGAAGAATTTTTAAAAAAAGGCACTAGGGGATACAGCATTGAGACAAGTTCTCGCGATTCCTATACAACTATACACATCCAAGGTATTGCCACAACTTTTATCAATGCTTTATCTCCTTTTTAAAAAACAATCTTAAAACACAGTATTGCTTTAAACCTCTAATGGCTCTGGACGAAATATCTTTGAAAAAAAAGACTGTCCCCACAAGCGGGCGACGAGATTACTCATGGCGGGCCGCAGGTCCCCAGCAGCGGAAGACGGTATATCTTGCAACCGGTTTCTCACTAATTTAATGTCCCCGGCTTCACACAAGATAACTGACCTCTACTTATTTTGATATACTTTTATCTTTTAACTAAATATACAGATTTAAATATCCTTTGGGGTAGCTTATGCCTATTATTTAACCCTAGACCAGGCGCGCCAAATGTTTAAACACTACCAGGCACGCGATTGACTTTAGACACTATTACATTTGTTTGCTTAAAATTAAGAATAGGTGTATGAATAATTTAAAATTATTAATAAATGTTGTATTATTATGATTTTTCTACAAATAAAACAAGGAAATAATAATAAAAATATACTTAAATATTTAAAAAAATTTAAATATATTCAAAAATCTAAAAACAACTATTTGAAACAATTAAAAACTATTTGATTTATAATCTTTACATCAATTTGAGTAAAACATTAAATTTCTGAAAAAGCATTTCTCACATCTCCCTTAGGGCCAAGAAATGTTTTTACAATATTTTTCGACTTGGTTCTGGAATTAGGTTACGAAAAATCTTTTGTTGACCATATTGTTTCACCCTCCTTTCCAAAAACGAATTCCCTATCATCATCCGACTCATATTCGAGATCCGGACAGCCTTCATGTTCTGAGTCACTGTTGTGCTCTTGGTCATAATAATTTATGGCTTCATCTTCCCCATCAGAAAAATCCGATTCCGATTCTTAAAAGATCCCTTCTTTCTCCTCATCATAAAACTTTCCTAAAATTCTAGGAATGTCTTCATATTTAATAATATTGCCCCTTAAAGAGAATAAGTTTCAGATATTTAACATATAGCTTGATGATGGACTTCCTCCAACCACATTCCGAACAGCCTGTTTTTGACACCTTCGGTTTGTCTTTTCATTGTTTGATGAGCCTCAGCTGCCCGGAAACAGACTGTTTTGAACATGGTTTGGTGCTGTCTACAGGCATCTGCAGGGATCAGGAACAGTCAGGTGGCAATAGTCGAAGGGAGGAAACGCAGGAGAAGTGCCTCTATGATGGAAAGACACATGTATAAAAGGCAACTACATAAATACAAGTAAAAGTTTTATGACTAATTAATACTGGCTGATACGTCTTAATTGAATATATCATACCTGTTTCAGTATTAACTTGAACAATAAGAGATAAATGTATTGTAAGCTATCTCCAATTTTTTCTCAAACTCTTTCTGATTTTTCAACAATATTCTAAGTGATTCCTCGTCTAATTCCAGAAGCATACCAGTTAGTCGACTCGCCAGCTCTGGCTTGTGGTACTTGCAGACAAGGTTATATATCTCTTCTCCATATTCCTCTCTCTTCTTCGAGTTCTAAAAGAAATAACACATTTGAATGTATGTGCATATATATATATATATATATATATATATATATATATATATATATATATATATATATATATATATATATATATAAATATATATATAATATATATATATATATATATAAATATATATATATATAAATATATATATATATAAATATATATATATATAAATATATATATAATATATATATATATATAAATATATATATATATATATATATATATATATATATATATATAAATATATTTGGTTTTTGGCTTCAGTAGCCGTGGATTTTTATTGATATAAAATGAAAGGAAAGTTCAGAGGCGTGATGAATTGTTATACATGGAGCGAAATAAAGTTAAAGAATAAATTGGGGTTCTAACAATTATAGAGTACCTATTTGGGACTTGACTAGCTAGCTTTGAAGAATTGTGGAATTCCAAAATTCAATGGTGGAGGGGGGGGGCGGCTCGCATTACCAGTAATTTAACATTCACCGATTTCATCGAAATGAGGGTACATCCTTATGTTTTCAGATACGTAGAATTCGTAAATATCAGTTTTTAATTTTGGTGGTGGAGGGTGGGGGGGGCTAACATTACCAGTAATTTTATATTACCGATTTTATTGAAAAAGTGCGGTCCTATGTTTCTGGATAAGTAGATTTCGAAAAAATTATAAATTTTGAATTTCAGTGGCATGGGGGGGGGGGGCGCGGGCATTACCAGTAATGCACGATTTACCGATTTAATTGAAATGAGGGTGTATCCTTAGATTTTCAGATTCTTAGAATTTGAAACATTATAAGTTTCAAGTTTTGGTTGTGGGGGGGGGGCGCGCTAACATTAATTTAAATATTTACTGATTTCATTGAAATGAGGAGTATTAACATGTTTTCAGAAACGTGAAATTCGAAAATATTTTCAAATTTAAATTTCAGTGGGAGGGGGGGCGCCTCTAAAAGTGCGCCCTACTGGCCATACTAGAAGAATTGTTTTTGAAAGAAATGTCCACTATGAATTTCTTGGGGGGTGGGGGGGGGAATTAAAAAATATCAAACAATTATACTTTTCTAATATCTTTGACATTAAGGAATTTAATCATGATATCCTGGGGGTTATTTTTGAAAGTAAGTCCACAATGAATTTCTTGGGGGGGGGGATATAGCGATAATAGTATAGTTTTTTTTTCCTTCAAACTGGTCTTAAATCAATTGAAATGGCCATATTACCAAGTTTCTTAGTTGAAGCATAAACAAATTACAAATAAGGAATTATCCAAAAAAGTTAGTTACCTACCCCACTCCCCCCCAAGAAATCCATTGTGGACATTACTTTCAAAAATACCCCCCAGGATATCATGATTAAATTCCTTAATGTCAAAGATATTAGAAAAGTATAATTGTTTGATATTTTTGAATTCCCCCCACCCCCCAAGAAATTCATAGTGGACATTTCTTTCAAAAACACCCCCAGGATATCATGATTAAATTCCTTAATGTCAAAGATATTAGAAAAGTATAATTGTTTGATATTTTTTAATCCCCCCCCTCAAGAAATTCATAGTGGACATTTCTTTCAAAAACACCCCCAGGATATCATGATTAAATTCCTTAATATGAAAGAAATTTGATGATTACAATTTATTTATTGCATAATACATGGATATTTTTTTTATATGAGAGTACTGCCTTTGTAAATTTTGAAATAGATATTTTTTTCTAATTTTTTAAGTTTTGTGTTAGAGGTAATAAGTAAAGGTTTAACTTTTACATTTTTTTTAGATTTATAAAAGTTAAAACAGTTAAAACTTTTTTGAGCTAGAACTTTTAATTGACAGTTTTGAAAAAACTTTTATCGCTCAGAGGTTATGAATAAAAGTTTTTTTATAACAGTTATTTTTATACTTTTTCTCAATAAGTTATAACTGTTTCAATCCCTGCCTAAAAATCAACAATTTTTCAGAAAATATTTTGACAAGTGCTGCCAACCTCCCAGGTGCCACTCCTGCCAAAGTTCAATTAAATAAATATGAAAATTTATCAAGAAGGGTGATGTGTTATTTTTGATCAATCTAAATAAATAATAATTGGTAATTATAACTCATTATGCTAATAGATACTTTGTCTAGTAATGAATTATATCGATAAATTATTAAGTTAATAGTAGTTTAAAATTTTGAATAACAAAATGTAGTAAGAGCAGTATTAGAGACTAATACAAATGTGAATCACAGTGCAAGAGAACTAACATGAACGCCTTGATTTGCTATTTTTGAATTTGATCAATAAGTTACAGTAGAATGTATTTATGGCAGTTCAAATGTAACTCCAACACATATAAAGAATTATGTTATACAACTAATCACATTTCTTGGTATAAGCCAATAATCACTTAAAAATTATCAATTCAATAGTTTTCGCTGTTTAGTATTAGCATAGTCTTCAAAGCCTCCAAGTAATTGTACAAAACAATAAAATATATTACGTATTTCTAAAGATGAAGGAGTAAAATTATTTTAATATTGCCATCTGTCATTTACTCTAATTCAATAATTGATTTAATGCAGGGTTGAGCTCCTAATGGTTAGTAAAGATGATTTGAATTAATTTTTTTTTTTGGACTCAAAAAATGTTAATTATCGCCTTATGCACTCGAATCTCATTAAGAAATTTCGATAACAACTTCTTTTTAATTCAATTATTTCTCTGTCGTGATAACATGAAATTTATTATTATAATTTTTATATATTTTTCATAAGAAGAGAAAAGATTGACCTTAGCCTTAGGGATTTGAACCAGGATTTCCTTATCACTAGTAAGGCGTTCTTGCCACTTGAGCTACCAGGCATATATCCCGGTCAAGTCAATCATTTCTCTTCACTGACCTCTTTCCCACCAATCTTGCATTTTCAGCAGAGCCAATTAAAGATTCTACTTTTAACTTCCTTTCATATATATTGTCTGCTCTACCAGATTGTTAAAATGTTTCATGAATCATCGCTACCTCAGTCTACAATACAGTCTATATGTGGTCTTACACAGGGATTATTGAGGATAATTAGAAAATAATTTGTTAGCAAGTAAAAAAGAAATATTATTTTGAGTTGGACAAGTCTGGCATTGTACTAGGGATATATCAGTTAAAACAAGGGTGAATAACTATATATATTTGAAGAAGATGATAAAAGTTATGAATTAAAACTAAAATATGGCCAGTCCTAAATTGAGTACCTTGCAGAAACAGTTTAGCGAGCAGGTATTTAAAAGTACTATTATTTATTTTATGAAGTTATATGATTGATAGGGCATTAAATATAGTTGAAAATAAAAAATACCAAAATTGTGTCAATGCTAATGCTAAAAAATAAACAAAAAAACTTACTATTACTAGTTCATGTAGAAAAAAAGTTAATATTGCTTGGGACAATTAAAAGTAAAGTGAAAATAATAATAAATTATATGCCAACAATTTAAATGTTATATTTAATATAAGTAGTATATTCAAGTGAAAATTGAGGATCTTTCAGATCAATTAATTAGTTAAGATCGAATATTTTTAAACAGATTAGTACAGAATAGAAAAGTAAAAATCTAAGAATATCACAATATTAAAAAATTAAACAAGGTAAACAATAAATCCTTACACTCGAAAATTCCAAATATTCTTTTTTAGACTTCTCAATTGCATTCTGTAACAAAGTATTGTCATCCAAAAGTTTTTTAATTGTGGAAGCGTCCAGTTCCATAAGCATTCCAGTGATCTTAGAACAAAGGTCCGGTTCAACAGCTTTTACTTTGTAGTAAAGAAGCTCTCCTAATTCCTCCTTTTCAGCCGTTCTTCTAAAATCATAAAATCTACATCAAGGCTTTAAAAAAAAATATTATTTAAAAAATAAAATTTATGTACAACATTAACTTAAGATGTTTATATGAAAACTAATATAATAGCTGAAGAAGCTGGCCTCAATCAAAGGGCACCCCCTTCAGTTGACAAGAATGATGGAGGTGTCTAAGTTTATGGAAAGCAATGGTTTTACACGTAACATGATTAAAAAAATTGAGTTTAGTTTCATAAATGAACATATTTATGTAAAGTAAGACCTCATTGATCATTAACACTTACGGTGCCACAGCAGTACGAAGATCTTCCCTAACCCTAATGAGTCCTGGCAAAAAACTTTACCTTGTACATCACTGTACAGATTAGGGACCGATCTGGCTCAGAATATGAGTTCACCCTATTCAGCCTGTTATTTTATATACAAACATACACCGATTTTACTCACAAATATATTTTTTTTTAAATAACAATTATTAAGTAAAGATATATCAAAAAGTTTAATAAAAATTGAAATGTTCAGACAAAAAAAATATGTGAGTGCCAGCAATCCGAAGCAATTATACTGGGGGAGAATAGTCCAGTAGTATTCCTCTTCTGTCTCACTAATTCATTTTGACTAACAACGCCATTTTATTGAAGCAGCAACCACTTGATAATATTAAGAAAAGTTTTTTTATTGAGATGTTTGATTTTTATTAGGGAAATCCACTTCGCACCCCATATGTCTTTCTTTATGGTCATAGCAGTTTGCGGGACCACTGTTAAAAAAAATCTTATAAAAATAGGTTTTGAAACATTAAGAAGCTTTATTTAAAAAAAAAATTAATTTGATAATGCAATTAAAATTAATTATTAAAAAAAAGTTGTCAAAAAAACAAAGACTATTCATTTCACTTAGTGTATCCCTGTGCATGGTACGTATTTAAAGAAATGCTTGCCTCAATTAAATTTTAAAAATTCTCTTTCCATTGCAGAAATTTTTGGACTATAAAATATTCAAAAACTCATTTAAAAGTAGAAAAAAGTACTTAAACTGTCAAGTGTGTGGCTGTAGGTAATCATGGTGAAGTGATCCTAAAGTTAGTTGATTATTTTATTTCTAATTTTTATCTACAGCAAGGTGTGGTTTTAGCTCATCCCATTGATTGTCAACAAGTCTTTTTTTCACATATCTGATCTTTTTTTTCTTAATAAAAAAATGTGAGGCATGTAACAATTAAAGACGTCTAGCAGGTGATAAAAGAAATAAAACATCAAAAAATGGTACCATGGTAGGCACCCCATATTCAGTGCAAAACTTACGCATGAAATTTATTGACAGTTGCAGTTAAAAGTTTTTCGTCTTCAAGTAGACGCAGTATGTCTCTGTTCTGTAAATTATTTGATACTTCAAGTAGTATTTTCTTAGCGGCCAATTTCGTCGAACATATTGCAGTTAACTTGGACAATAAATGATCCAACAATACTTGTCTTGTATCCAACACTGGCAATTCCATTACTCACTGTTACGGACATATTTAACTCATTCAACAAAAAGTACTTAATTGATAACAATAACAAACTTCTTTATTATCATAACCCCAACTAAACCTTCAAGAGAGTTACACGATACCGTGTGAGGACTTGATAATTAGTAAGGGTCTAAAAAAAAGAAAGTTAATCGATAAATTGTTAGCTGCTCATTATACTATAATTTTTTATTTTTTAACAATAAATTATAATAAATTCTGTTAGCTACAACTGTTTACTTTTAAAGTTATTCTAAAAGTTATACACCATTATTCTATATGGTGGGAGTGGGGAGCGAGTAGAGGGGGGAAATGCTGGAAGCGCCACCTACAGCCGGCCCGGTAAACTAGCCGGGGTCCACAGATAGTGGAATACAATATTTACAAAATGGCTAAAGATGTGATCGCTCCTTGTAGCTAGTGATGTGAATTATTTGTGTTGTCTTTTATGTGTTAAATTGTTTTTTTTTAATTTCTGACCATGGCTGAGTTCAACATTGATGTGACTAAGCTTCCAGAGGAGGTGCGGGAGAAATTAGCAGAATTGGACTTGGAATTATCAGAAGGTGAGTCCTATGTCCGGATAAGTTTTATCACTTTTAAGCCCTTTCTCTGCTGATTTATTTCTTCTATAGCCTTTCGTTTATTACTTATACCTCCATAGCTTCAGTAATTTGAGATTTAAGTTCCAGGTTGACTCAGATATTAATAAAATATAATTTATTTTTCATATTTGTTGATATGAAATATCTCTTACACTTTTAAATTTGTTTAATATCAGATAAAATAAGTTATGTAATTTTTCAGCCAGCAAAATACTTGTAGGTAGTTTTGTTAACAGAGATTTGAGGAGTCCTTCCTTTTTTGTAAACAATATAATTCTTGTGCCTTCAATCTAATATTGAACATTGTAAATATCTAATTTATATGAAAGTAATGCAGGCTGTTTAATTACTGCAGCCCTGTTTTTCAGATTGTATTCCGACTAAATTTTGCATTGTTATAGCCAACTCTTTAACGTGTTAAGTTTATCATGCTCATAACTGTTAATGAAAATACTTTGTTATATTAAGTTTGAGTAATCTTGGATTAGACCTTTTAATGTAAGTGTTCGACTTCCTTGAGGTGTTATTAAACTTTGATTAGTGTTCAGTTTTGAATGGTTAAAGATACACCAAATATTCAAATTTCTGGATTATAGATTCAAGTCATTTTGATTCTTTTTTTTTTTTATGTCCAAAAATGGTAATTCGTTTAATTTTTGCATCCTTATTTAAAATAGAATGGAAAAAGTTCTTAAGATGTAGAGCTTTTTATAAAGATCATATAAAAGTGGCAAAAATGAGGTGAATAGAATATTTTATTTTCAACAGTGCATATAAATTTTTCCTAAATATATTTTGGTAATAATAAGAATAATTAGTAATAACTATATGGATTTTTGTTACTTGTGAATTTTGTTTAGAATGATGATGGGTGTAATTTTCATTTTTAATTTGTTTGGATTATCTTGGTTGTATTATATATTTTTTTTGTGTGTGTTTAATTATTGGTTTAATGTTTGCAGATTAGGTATCAATTTTTAAAAGCTATGCAAGATGTTATGGTATGGTTACTGCAAAAATAAAAATAAATAAATAAATAAAAAATAAACGGATTTCGAACTGACAAAAAAAAAAATATATATATATATATAGTTTATATTAAAAAATTTTATTTTATATTAAAATTGTCTTCCTTGTGTGATTGACCTAGAAGTATATTCTTAAACGATTTTAATTTCATGCCTCTCTGAATCAAAAAATGATTTGTTAACACATACTTAAAAAAAAAATATATAAAAATATATATATATATATATATATATATATATATATATATATATATATATATATATATGAGTATTGATACTAATTGATAAAATCAATTTTATCATATGAGCTATGCTCTTTGGGATGTTTTTTTTTTTTTTTTGTTAAAAGTCGGCTGTCTCAATGAAATTAGGTCCAGTTTCATTTTTTTGTTCATATTTGTAATTTTAATATTGATTATTGCTGTTGGTTCAGTGATATGTAAAATGTTTTTCATTAAATAGTTATAATCAGTGATTTTTCGCGACTTTCTTGATTTTCTTTTCATGTATTTATATTTTTAATTTCGACTGACGATACGATGCCTGTTATCATAAGAAATGGCATTAAGCGCTTCCTCAGTGATAGCCACTGGAGCTTGTCGCTTCGGGAGTGTTGGATTGATTCCAAACCTTAGATGAAGTTGGCGTTTTTTTTTTTTTTAAATATATATATATGACCCATAATCTAAACATATTTTAATATTCGATATTGTGTGTAATCAATATCTATCAATATTTATATTAATATAATTATTATATCCATGATTTTAGTGCACGTTTTTTTCCTCCGATCGTATTCTGATTTTCTTTCTACCCAACTGAATAGCCAGTATTTGGCGTATATATTCTGAACAAATTTCAGGGGAATCCGACTGTCCGTCCGGGAGTCCGGCAGTCTGTTCACACATGCCCTACACCGGTTCAACCGACCAGTTACTATCTATCCTTCGTATTTGACTCCAATTTTGGTTCAAGTGTTCTTCAGATAACAAATTTTTCATATTTATATATATATATATATATATATATTCTATTATGCGATGATTGACTAGATAAACATGAGCTGGAATAATTAAACCAATCTCCTTATAATAATACACGCCCGTGCTGCGGTGCGTTATGTGTGACCAGACCTTCATGTATACCGACGATTTGTTGAGGTTATGTTACTGTTACAAAGAAATCGGAATGACCTTTTAAGGCATTTAAATCTTTTTTAAATGATTTATTACAATCATCTTTAGGATTTTTCGTTAATTTAATTTTTCCTATAATTGTGGCCTTCCCCCCCCCCTTATATAAGCCCCAGGTTTTTTTCATTTGAACTTCAAAATGGTTTAAAAATTAACTCTAATTATTAGTGATTAAAGAGTATCATGAAAAATAAATTTTCAAATATTTTGTATGCCTTGTATACAATAATGATTATAGGAATGTTATATATAAAAATAAAACAATTGGGGCTGATTTATTTTTTACTACTTCGTACGCTATGCCCTGCTTCAGCCTGTAAAAATGGGCTTAAATCTATATATTTGGCCACCAAGGTTATCAACAATTATTAATCAAGAACATTATACACGAATTAGAAACGGAATCAAAAACAAAAATCTCATAATAATGTACTGCAAAAAAATTAATATTGATTTTGCGTGAACGCATCTCTCAGAAATTAAAGGGTTAATAGAATTATTATATAAATGGCAGCGCACGAGCGGTGTACATCCATTCCCGTTTATCTTATTGAACTGCACTGACTCCTTGATCTCACAGGAGTGGTTTTCGGTTATGTACACATTATGTTTTTAAAAAATAAAACGAGCATTGATTGTAAAAATCTAGACTTGGAGAATAAATAGGAGTATGAAAATCAGAAGATTTATAAATTTATTTTGAAGAGCATTGGAGATTTTTTTTATCAACTAAAATTCATTATCACTTTAAAATTTGTTTGTTTGTTTGTTTAACGTCACTTTATGCCACTGAGGCTAATCGGACGATGCTACTTATAGGGGGAGTCCTAAATTTAGCCTATCCAGGTATAATTATGATAAGGATCTTCAACGAGTAACTGACATCTTACAGACTCGGGACCTCCATTTTACATCCTATCCGAGGGATGGCATTGCTAAGGATTTTTTATTCCCATTGAAAAATTCTAGGGCCACCGCTGTGCGAGAACCTGCGACCTTAAGTCAAATTAAAAGATTAAAGATTTAAGATTAAAGATTAAATTGGTCCTTTGGGGGTCACCTATGGAGTAGTGGTTAGCATAGAAACTTACTATACTAAAGGTCGCGGATTCGTGTCCCGAGGTGGCCCTAGGATTTTTTAAAGGGAGTAAAAAATCCTTGTCTATGCCGTCCCTCGGATAGGATGTAAAATGGAGGTCCCAAGCCTATACGATGTCAGGAACTCGTTAAAGATCCTAATTATACCTGGATATGAAAAACAAAGTATTCCCAATGTAGCATCATCCGATTATCCTTAGTGGTATAAAGTGACGTTAAAAAAAAAAAAAATTAAGTTCAATAAAATAAAAATAGCACCCTACCTTAGCCAACAACAATGAACAGATAAAGAATTATTTAGTTATAAATTACAGTAATAATCTTGAAACTAGGGAAGGAACGGCACGCTGCCATATTCGGTGTGCCAGTCCTTGGATTGAGGCCGCTCCGCAACTATGGCTCTTCACCGCACCTGTTATCATGGGTGCACTTCCTCCTCGTAAGGAAACTACAAAATCCTTAAGGATGATACTCTTTTAAGGAGCAGCCATTCTGGGCTACATATAATTTGCTGTTGGAATTGTCTGGATAATAGAGATAGAAAAAAAGAAAAAAAAAAAAAAAAAAACCTTCTGAAAGCGGTGGTCCCAATTATCCGACGACCCAATTAAACGGAGTCGGCATACTGTTTATTATCCCATTCTAATTCCACTCACAGGGCGACACATTACGGTAGACGTGGCCTATCCCGGAAGGTAGTGTGATCGTAACATAATCGAACTCCTATCGCGTCCTTTAGAGTATAAAAAATGCTGGGTCTGTTTGCGAAGACCACATCCAGTTACTTTTAGTAAATAATTTCTTCTTTTAAACACTTATTTTGGCACTGAAGTGCGGCTTCAAATTAAGGCACGATCTCCACTGAAAAGGACCCTTTTGGGGGGTTTATTTATCTCTAAAGAGCGAGCAGGAGTCGAAAGCTAGAATTTATTAAAGGCAATCAAGGCACTTTTTAACTGAAATAAAGGCGATGGGAGTTCGATAACATGACGGTCACATAACCTCTCAAAAACAGGCCACGCCCATCAGCCGCTCTTCAGTACCTTCTTTTGATAACAAAATTTATAACCTGTATTTGCAAATAATGGCCTAGATGAGAATAACAAGAATATTTTTCAGCTATGAATATTTATTTATAATCGAATACACCCTTGTTCTATGTAATATTTCATTTTCTTGCAAAAACTGAAATGCCTTGTTTTTGTCAGAAATTTCTTGAGCTAATTTCAAAAGACCCATATTTACTATCTCTGAAATTACAAATTAATTTTATCACTGTTTATGACCACTACAGATTGTTGAAAGTCTCTGTTTACTAAAAGTAACTGGATGTCGCGTTGTAAAAGTAACTGGATGTGGTCTTCGCAAACAATCCCAAAATGCTATATTAACACTCAGTTTTCTACTTCCACTCGTTTAAAAAGAATAAAGATCCTTTAACGGGTCCTTATCACTATCACTAAACGGTACCGTATTGGCCGCGCCTAAAAGTTTCATAGGTGATTCTAAAATTTTGATGGTTTTGTCTCTTAGCTTTTATCGATTTTTTTAAGTCTTCTTCTCTTATGTTTCTGGTTGTAGATGGCATATTCACATGCTCCTCAGCAAAAATGTGAAGTTTGCACCTACTTACTATCTTATATCTAGGCTTCTTTTTTTTTCCGTACGCAATAACTTCCATAATAGTATATCATATTTCAAGAATGAGGCATGATTTTAAAGCTTTCATAAACCGCCACACCGGAAAAATATACAAATAACTCATTACGCCTTCGATTGCGAGTTTTAAGCGCAAAACAGCGGTTTCTGCGAGAAAATTATCGCAGAGGTTTCTGAATGGTCTCAATCTTTTCATTTTTTTCGACTGACCCCTTCTTTTACGAGTCGTAAGCGAAAGATTGCAATTCTCAGCGAAAATGGTCGCAGGGCTTTTTGGAAGGTGTCATTTTTTTCAGTTTCTCGAGACTAATATTTTTGGTTATATACACTTTTCAGGATTGCCGCCGCCGTTTGCGAGTTACGAGCAAAAACACGCGATTTCATTCAATAGAATCAGCGAACTCGCTTTCCGCGAAACCATTATTGTATTTACCTAAGTATCTGGCGTTTTCCAGGGTGCGCTCTTTAAGTGACATCTATGTCTGTGTAAAACAAACCCACCAACAATCACAGATGACCCTATCGTAACTTCAAATAAAGTGTTCAAAGAGGTCCTGTAAACACGCAAATACTATGTAAATTCCTTAAGATTATGTTTTATCAATTTTTTTTTTTTTTATTTGTCCTCCCTTTCCTCGCCTTGTAGGCTATACGGGGTTTCTCGGCCAGGGGAGAGGGTGGGGGGATTGATGCCGTGTATTAATAAATATTCCCTGAATCCGGGTTTTGAACTTGCTATCTTTCGGTTCTCAACTAGATGACGTAATTGGTCTGACTTTCGGAAGTTTTTTTTTCTTTTTTTTTACATGCATTTAATAGTAATAATAACATTTAATAAGTAATATATCTGAAGTTATTAAATTACATGTCTCTCCCCGATCGGCAACGTCCCTCCCTAGCTAGTTACTAATTTCGCTTTTAGCTAAGGAGGTACAAATCAGCCATTTATCATCCATTTGGATAAAACAAATACAAAATTAACCTGAAGAAGGTATTGGTTGAGAAGAGATTCAAGAATTATACAAAACTATTGTAACGTTAAAAAAAAATCTGGTGCGTGCTCGCAACACACAACTTTCACTTACCAACTTACTTAGATTAGAAATTGATGCGTTTTGTTAGTTGCCACTTCTCAAATAAACAGAACGGCTTTATTATGAACAGTGGTCTATCATTAAAGGCGTACTGCGCATGCGTGGGCTCAACGAGTTTTTTGAGTTGACTGAATATTTTTCTTTTTTTCTACTCTTTATGTTTTCTTTATTTTTATCATATCTCATATTTAGCCATTTCTTATTTTTAGGCGTAACGAGAGACAGTTAATATCTCCATATAAATAAAAACAAAGGTACTTTATAGGAAAACAAAAAAGGCCCCTTCCCCATTTAAGCCCTCTCAGAACATTTTAATAATGATAAAGCTTACCTGATATTAAATAACAACTAATTTTCATTAAACATAACGAATTTGATCAAAATCGTTAAAGCCGTTTTTGAGATAATCGAGAAAAAGGTAAACATTTGAAAAAAAGTTATGAAATAAAGTGCCCCCTCCGTTTGACCAATTTTGATGAAATGTTGGCTATCACATCTTTGACATATACATACATCAAATACCCAGTTTGATCAAAATCGTTAAAACCGTTTTTGAGTAAATAAAAAAAACACGTGAAAATAATACAAAATTTATTAAGTAAAGTCCACCCTCCGGTTGATCAATTTTGATGAAATTTCTATAGTCATATCTCGGGCATATAAATAGATCAAATACTCAGTTTAAACAAAATCGTTAGAGCCGTTTTTGAGAAAATCGAAAAAAACTTAAAAAGTTATTAAATAAATTACCCCCTCCCTTTGAGTAATTTAAATGAAATTTTTGGTGTCACATCGCGGGCATATACATACACTAAATACCCAATTTCAGGTTCGCACGGTTTATAGTTTTTTAGCTAGTCTGTTCACATACATACACACGCGCGCACACACACACACACACACACACACACACACACACACACACACACACACACACACACACACACACACACACATACACGCACACACACACAGACCATTTCGCGGGACTTGGTTATTTGGACTCAGGGGACCCCAAAACGTGTATTTCCGTTGAAAACCGGAAGTCGAAATTTTTGATGAATGAAAACTTATAATTTACTGGTATCGTGTTTATGAGGTATAGGGAGTGACATAAAAATACTATACAACTTGGAAAACTTCCTCCAGGTCCTGGAAGCAACTGAAGTAACCTGAAGAAAATGATATAGCTCGATGTATTGTCTGGTTAATAACAGGGTTACCGACATGTTCTCAGCACGAAATTCCTTTTCTGAGGGGATTGGTGGGTACATAAAAACTGTGTGACAAAGGGAAAAAACTATTGCGGTACCTTCCCTGTACCCTTTGAAGTCCGGTTTCAATTTTATTTTGAATCCCGAAAGTTTGCTGATAAGAATGGGACTTGATTTTTTTTAGGATTATTGTTAAAGAAAAGGGTTTTAAGGGGTGAAAGAAACTTAGTTTTCAAAGTACATGACCACTGCTTTTTGTCAGGGACATAATGAGCTCTTTTGTTTTTCTGTTTAACGTCACTTTATGCCACTAAGGCTATTCGGAAGATGCTACAGTGGGAGTCTTAAATTTTGTCTATATTATTTATGCTATATAACATAATGTATAGTATTCACTTAAAATACTGACATAATATGGCTGAAAAGACTGAGTTTTCATGGAGCGATGGATTGTTTAGCAGAACCCCAAAGTTGTGTAGCACCGTCGGTTTTAATAGAACATTATACAAAGTTAGTTTCTTAGTTAACGGTTGTCTGTCAAGTAACGTCGATAAAAGACCATACCATCTATTTTGTTGGTTTTTTTTTTTTTTTTAACTTCCCTTTTTGCCAACAAGTCTAATCGGACGATGCTGCAATGGGTGTCCTAAATTTTACCCATTCAGGTGTAATTTGGAGAGCGATCTTTTTTAACGAGTACCTGACTTCGTAAAGCCTCAGCCCTTCCATTTTACGTCCTATCCGAGGGACGGTATAGCCAAGGATTTTTTACTCCCTTTAAAAAATCCTAGGGCCACCGCGGGACGCGAACCCACGACCATTGTATTGTATTGTAGGTTGACGAGTATTGTAGGTTGCTATGCTAACCACTACATCACAGTTGGCGCCTAATGAGCTGTTATTGTCTTTTTAATTAATGTTATACTGCCTTTTATTTATTTATTTTTAAATTGGTAAAAAATCCTTGAGGCCGTTCTCGACTTATCACGTTGTGACACAAAAACCACCATAATTTTAGAACGTCCTATATCTATAGCTTTACCGAAATATCTAGTGAAATAGAATGGAATAATAAACAGTATCATTTGAAAATATTGAAGAATTTTATTATCTTTAAGTAACAAAGCGATACTAGTGGCGATATTTATATACACATAATAATTATAAAAGTCTGCAAAAATTCAGTTCAGTACGGTAGCTATCCCTTGACTGCTTCAACCGTTTTTTTTTTTTTGTTCCTCCCCTTCCTATCCTTTTAGGCTCTACGGGGTTTCCCGGGCCAGGGGAGAGTTTCCCAATTATATGTCCGGTTGTCAATGGCAAGTGTAGTTTCTAACGCGTTTGCCCACTCCGCCATCCCGCCACTATTGACTGCTTCAACAAGTGATACGCAAGTTTTTCTACAACGCGTGTCTAAATCTAACGTTTCCCATACAGAGGAGTACGATAAATGTACCTCCCCCCCCCCCCCCCCCAATCCCGGTCATGTAAGATATGCTGGGAAAATTATTCATAGGTAACGATAAGAATGGATGTGACAGAAAATTCAATGTGATGTTAATTCCTACTTGGTTATAGCTGAAAGAGCTTTTTTTTTTAACCTAAATTTTCTAGTATATTATTTTATACTTTTGATATATGAAGCTATGAACTTTACTTAAGCACATTTAGATATCGACTCCAAGCGATCTTGTATAGACTTATTCGTTTATTAAATATTTGTTGTGTTATCCCTGATTAAATTTATACAATTATCGAAGTTGTCGAAATATTTGTTGTTGTTTTTTTTTTAATTATTTAAAGAATTTGTTTGGTTTATTTTAGGGTTTAATCTCAGTGATTGCCCATTTAACTTTATTTGACGATGTCTGATTAGTTATTAAATTGTACTGATGAAGATTTCGTTCCAATCTCCTTCTGGAAATTAGGAAATAGCTACTTAGTGAAACCACCGCGCGCTGTCAAAGAAAACCCTCACCGATATCCGTTTGGAAATAGGCGGATCAAACGTCTCATCTATAATAAACCCCAAAGGAGAAAATCGATGTGAAGACGAGATTTCGTTTATAATCGATTTATCGTGTTAAGGATGATTGACACGTATCTTGGTAATAATACTTGATAGTTTTGAATCACTCACCTGTATTATTAGGTCTGCTGGCTCTGTATTAGTAATACATGGCCAATGCAATGTTATTATTTTATTCAAACAGGTATCAGTAGGTCATGAACCAAGTTTAGTCATGAAAAAATCTTGGATTGGTGGAAGTGTAATACTTTTTAGAACTCTCTATTTACAGCCTGTATTGTATGATTCTCAATGGAATTCAAAGAGTGTAATAATAATATTAATAATAATGACGGCTCAACGAACCCGAAGGTTCGATGCCGACGTCACAAGTTGCTCTCTGCACACCTCTAACGTTGGCTTTCCAAAATAAAATGTTTTGGCTGAAAATTCTGACAGTTAATCATTCTACCTAAAAGAAATGTATTATGTACCAATGGCAGATATGCGGGCGCAATCAACTATAGGGAACGCTAGTAGTTGTGCAAAATGTCGGAAGGAACGGGGATAGACATAGTTGATGTTATAGAGATAATTAGTAATTTTAAAAGACCATTAATTGAAGGGCCGGCTATCCTTGATGCAAACCACATAATTACATGTGGAATAATATCTAGAAGTAAAAAGACAGTTATTTTACAAGTCTTGTGCGTTCAAACAAGCGATCTAAAAGGACTGCTCAATATAATCAAATATATGTGGAAATCAAATTTATTAATAATAATAAGCAATTTTCTTGTAATCGTACTTGTAAAGCTGGTAGTTCTGGTAAATGCAAACACATCATTGTAACTTTACTCTATTCGTTTTTCGGTTAGTAATAACATTAATTACCTATTCATACAATAATTGTTATGACAGCTGTCATTTTCATGACAGCTTCGTTTCTTTGTCATATTATTTATTTATTTGTCAAAACTTTCAGGCATCGCATTGAAAACTTTGAACAATTAAGCACAACGGATGTAAGACAAAAATGGGGAAAATTAAAAATGAAAAACAAATCTATGACACTATGGTCCCAATGTTATTCGCATAAAACTAGCTTTTTGGAATAATAAAATGTCAACTACTAATATTTACCTGGATAAATATAGTCACTTTCTTTAAAATGAAGACTTCTTATTGTCATATGTTTCGAAAAAGGCTTATCTATTCTTAATTTTACTATCCACTCTTTAGGAAGCTTTTTATTTCTTGGAAATAAATGGAATGACACGTCTTTTCATTTTTTTTAATTGAACACTCAGGGACCGAGCAATTAAAGTAAAATTTCAGCTACTGGTGCATTTAATCCCCAATCCTCCATGTGTTGAAGGGATATTTTAGTTTTGTTTTCCTTCCTTGTAGTTCCCTATACTCCTAACCTGTTCGACTCCTCAATCAAGGAGGAGTGTTCTTGAAGGAGACATTCCATGGTGTGGAACGGTTGGAGGAGCGCCCTCACTTGCCAGCGTAGGCTGCTTTTGCAACTCTCCTGAGCCTTGGTGCCCACAGGATCCACTCGAGGCTGTCTGTGACATTCGAGTATCCTCCGATTTGACGTACTTGAGGCCTTTGCTGGAGGTGCAAGGTTGTCGATTACCAAACCCAATCGTAGTACTGTTGTCAGTTCGTATTATCGCTATTCTATGTACTTGAAACCAATCTTTAGGAAATTCCACAGATAAAAATAACTTGTTTATTTACTATTCACTCCTCGGTTGTTCCCCAGTATGTCGATTTTTCTTTCCCCTATAATCTAGAGTAGGGGAAACCGGGGGGAGTTGAAACAGAGGTGAGTTAAAACAGTAGCGATTTCTCGGAACTTAAAATCGCTAGCGATTTGGCAACTTCGCTTATAAATCACTTTCCTCCGCCCGCTGAAATGTCAGTTCGCGTCAGTGGCGTAAGTCACGCGGTTATAGAGTTCTGCGTGCCAGGTGACAAAACTCGTGAAAAGTGGGTTTTCAACGGTTTTTTATGATGCCTATATTTTCATAAGGGTTTTGTATTTTGGCTTAAGTTATATATGTTTCGAAAGCTCATTAACTAAAGATTTACTATGTATGTTTGGTACAATCGATTTCTGTGTAGTAGCTTCTTGATTGTGGATTGATTAAAAATTGGGAGGTTTTTTCGTACCGAGGAGATTTGAAACAGGCTGTTTCAACTCACCTCGTTTTGCCCGACTAGGACAAAAACAAGTGAGTGGCATGACTTCCGCAGAGAGGGGAACATCGGTTACTATTACACCGATTCTGCAGAAGAAGAAAAATCCTTTTGCCTTTGTTTTAGGGCCATTTTCAAATAGCAGAGCCAAATAAAAATAGGTACAATGTCTGGAATACAACAACGGGGTTCATGAAGCTTGCCCTGGTGGGGAACTTTATGTTTGCCACTGCTTGTAAGATTGACCCTTTTTATTATCAGAATATTTTTATTTTTGACATTTGTGAGGTTATTGTAACATAAATATTTGAAGAAATATTGATCAAAACTGATTTTAATACTTAAAAAACGGCTAAAAGTTAATAATTATTTTATTTCAAAGATTTATAATTTAAAACCATTTGTTTATCTCAGTGTTATTTTAATTAATGTTACGAATTGGACGTTATGGTACTTTTAACTACTTTAGGAGTTAATTATTTGTATTAGACCTGTGGTTACCTACTTAACTGATATATCTGCACAAAATATTAATAAAAATGTTTGTTTTGGAGTAAATAGTAATTGGAGTAAATAAATTTATATGTATTTGGAGTAAATAAATGTATTTCTTCTAATTTAGGTCCTATTGTATTAAATAGTATGCTAGGTATATACATTGCTGTAATAAATAGTAGTATATAATATTGGACCTACCTGTAACAAAGAAACCCTACATTAATATAGGACCATTGTCCTGTCCTGTTCAAAATTTCGCGATTTTCAGGCCACAGAAATTTTTCGCAAAGAAAATTTTGTTGGAAAATTCTGTTTTTCTTCGTTCCGGTTACATACAAGTTAAAAAGAAAATGGAAGTAAAAAAAAAAACAATTTTTGCTTTTCCTTTTGCATAGTAAAATGTACATCTTTCCTGGACTATACAATGCTTGCAACATATATTTTAATGTCCGAACCGTGAACGCTCGTTCGGTAACGAGGGGGTCAATTGCTTGCTCACCCCATCACTCATATCTATTTACAGAGATTGCCTCTGATACAGCTGTCTTTATGTCAAGATGGCGTAGGCTTTTTTAACGGATTCTTTTTATGTTTAATGTTTGTTAATCTATTTACTTTTGATGAATGTCATTACTACAAAATTATGTTGAATCAACACAAAATACCACCCGATATATCAGAATGGCACTAAAAGACAAGGAATCTGAAATAGGAAAAGTAATTCGATTTATTGAGGACTGTTAATTGATAAGCGAAATGTAATTATATATTATACATAAAAAGCTAATGACACACTTTCATTGCATTATGAAGATTTAGAATTTATTAATATTTACAGTACCAGTCAAAAGTTTAGAATCACCCTTAGATTTTGTAAAATAAATAAATAACAACATTTTATTTATTGAACAACATAACAATTATAATTTTATTTTTAGTTTATTTATAACTAGCTGTATATCCCGGTTTCTCCCTGGGACTTTGGAAAACAATGTGAAAAGCCGTGGGTCAAGAAAAGTTCGTTAGGACAGAAATGAGATTTTTTTCGACTCCAATGGTTGATTTCGTAAAAATCTAATGTAAAGAGAGATCATAACGATTTTTATAATAATAAAGAATGTTCCCAGAGATTGCCTGAAGTTAGGGAATTTTAATATGGACAGGTGTTCGCACCTGGTATGAAAGAACCACTGAGTGAAATTTGGAGAATTTAGGACAAACGGTATCGAATTCTATAAAGAACAAACTATAAAACAAACAGAATTTCATCTTTGAACAATCATATAATTTTAGTAACAATATATAATGTTATCTCTTAAGTTACAATTATTTGTTTGAACTTGAAGATAGTGAATTAAATACAAGTGAGTCTAAACTTTTGACTGGTACTGTAGGTCTCTCCTTTAAAAAAAAAAAAAATATATACATATACATATATATATATATATATATATATATATATGCAACTTCAAGGATGTTGCATGTCTCCCACATTGTTTAAGATATACCTTGATGAATGCCTAAAAGGGTGGATAAAGAAATGTGGCAAAATGGGAATCGAGCTAGGAGAAAAAAACCTATGTCATTTATTATTTGCGGATGACCAGGTACTGATAGCACAAGATGAAGAAGATATTAGCTATTTATTTAGAAAGATAATAGACCATTATGAACAAGGAGGCCTCAAAATCAATTTTGAAAAAAACAAATATATGTATATATATATTATTTTTCTTAAGATTGTTGCAGATAAAATTTTTAGAGCGCAAGTTCTGATATTTATATGTTTTCCTAATGTTACGAAAAAAGAAGTAAAAATCAAAATTATTCTTTAACTACAAATCATCCACCTTAAAATAAATATTCCTTCTACTCCCGATACAACTCAAATCAATTACTGCATTAGCTGTTACTGCTCCTAGCTGAGTTAGCGTTTCTTGTTCGAATAGCTTATGCTATTTGCTGAGCTAACATCGCACGATCCTCTTTCATTCCTATACTGATTTCAGAGGAACAGTTACTCTGTACTATATTTAGTAATTAATCAGTATTGTTTGGTAATAAAAAAAAATATCGTTAAACAATGTCAAAATGTGTGGTATATTGCATAAAGGGACTTTAAACAACAAAAAAAGAAACAATGTCAAATATACTGGTAAGAAAAAAATGTGAAAAAACAGAAAAAAAATTAACAAAAAATAAAAAAATCCTGAAAAAGATTTTTTATATTTTTGGATAGACTTGTAGAAACTGGCGCTACGATTTATATGGCCTGTGGCGGGGAAAATTTTAAAGCCTCTATACTAACTCTATACTAAATTTTAAAAATCTCGCAGTATGTCAATTATTTAAAAATGCGGCTGTGTGCTAAGATTCCCTACACAAATAATGAGTGAGCTCCATCACTCCATGGCAATAACTAAGAAATATGTAAACAACCAAATATTAACACAGCCATAAGATAGCCTTAAAAAGTAACATTGTTACAGTAAAATACTTAAATCAGTTAATATATTGTTATCATTAGTACACAGTCAATCTATTAAGGGGATCTGGTGCGATGCGCGTAACACACAAACTTTACGTAACACAACGTAACGTACACGCCCCCCCCCCCCCCGCGTGAAAAGGCGATACATAATTTACCATGTGAAAAGCACGGATTTTCCTAGTCCAAGCCGGAAAATATAGATTCGTTCTTACCCTCCCTAAATATCGAAAGAAAATGAAGTTTTGTGCCAGTAAATCTACTTACACCGGCATCTGTTGGAAATTTAAAGAACTTACAAATAATCACACTCAATTGCTGTATAATAAGCATTTAATTTGAAAAAAAAAAAAGAAATATTAAAACCAATAATCAGGATAAAAAATATCTTATCTTTTAAGTTGGACGAAACTACACACAATGAGCCAAATTTCATCAAAATCGGTTGAGTAGTTGCTGATTTTACTTCCGACAAATATTGGGACACCAGATTTTAATAAGTTTGAAGATAAAAAACTGAGTTCTTATTCTCTTCCAACTGATATTATTAGAAGATTTTAAGAATATGTAGTACATTGTTTTCAATATGTTTAGGAAAAGATATTTGTTTTTTCTTTGAAGGACATAGTTATATATGTTAATTGAGAGCATTGTAATTGGTTTTATACATTTGAACAGGCCTTGAATTAACCGTGAAGGCCTTCCTCTTCAATGAGATACTGTTTAGTACTCACTACTACTGATGTATAACTATATGCTGTCTTCCCTATCGATCGGACATAAAACAATCGATACTATCGATAGTATGAAGTGATTGATGACCGGGTGTGTGGGGGTAGAATAGTAGATTTTTTTATTTGAAACGATAAGAGCTTTCATGCACGTTTATAGATAAACTTTTCAGAATCGTGGTGTAGTTTTCCAGGATATTAATAACCGCCCGGAGGTTTGGTACAAGGACGGTATGATTCAAGGGAATGAAAAATAGGTCCTCGGTGCCTGCTGACTCTGGGCTGCCATAATGCTTGGACCTAGACCAGTTTGTCAATGTCCTTGAACCCGAGAGAGCTGACGGCATCGGTGGGAAGGACACTACCAAATTGGCCCCAATGGGCAATCATGGGCCCAATTGAAAGTCTGCCGCTGCACCATGGTGACCATGGCTTGCAGCAACGTGATTACATCTACAAAAACATGTGACGTGGTTCTTGGATGGGCATTTAAAAATCTCACAATTACATTACTAACGTAGAAGCCAGAAAAAAAACCAGTTCAACTTAAGAAACGGTTGTGTACATCATCTAAGTAATAACTAAAAGATAGTAGAAACTAAGGCATGATTGATACAACATGCCTCCTTAAGGTAAATGCAAACATTCAGAAAAAAAGAAGAATGAAATTTTACCTTAAGGAAACATTACTTATAAATTTAAAAAGAGGATTTGAAAAGAAATCTTGATAATAAAATAATCAAGAGAAAGTTTTAAGATATATGGACGCAGTGAACTTATTTAAATAAATATTTTGAAAAATTTGACAGTTCAAAATAATTAATTTTTTTTTTTGCTTAAGATCCAGTATTACGTATTCTTCCAAAAAATATTCGTTATATTTATTGGAGATTATTTAAATAGTTTATTAATATGTAAATCAGAATGATTTTGAATCATGAGGATGTTCCATCACAGGTATCAGTTTGATGGTGCTATGCAGCAAGCATACCTTGGAAGATGAGATGATCTTATCTGCTCCTAGCCCGAATCATTTTAGTTCGGCAGGTACATGGCCTGGAGCCATGGTTTTTTGTTCAGGAACTAAAAGTAACCGAATAAAATAAAGTAACGGTACTCCTGTTGCTAGTATGCCTTACGTCCTGCGTCAGCATCTGGTGGGGGGGGGGAAACATTTCGGCAGTCTTGAGGTCCTTAAGGTGCATTTACACTGTGCGAACCTAATCTTCGAACCTCACCCTGTTCGGAACAGTGTTCTACTTATCTAAATAAGACAAGAAATCGAACAGGTACTTTATCTGTTCGCCTGTATGTTCGGGGATAGCGCTAGTGTCGGTTTTGAGTTAATTAAGATAAGCTTCTAGACCTTCTTTTAGCATTTTTCCAACTTTGTTGCTATCCATAATAATTTAGAGAAAAAGCCAGAACAGCCGCTAGTTCCAAGTCAGCCGTCTTTGAAATGAAAAATGTTGTATTAAGGTGCATAGGTGCGGTTAGACATCATTGTTCGCTTGACTTCAGCTGTAGGTGTTCGTGGATGAATATGTTATGCCACAATTATGTAAATATGTAATGATTTAAATATAAGTAATTCGTTATATTACTGAAATTGTTGAATTTAGTTTGGAACAAATCCAAAACAGGAGACAGACAGGCCTTCCGAGGAATGGATGGGAGGAACGAGGCGACGCACATGGGGACAGATATCAATTTACGACAAAAATATAAATTGGGATTTTATTTGATATTCTGATTATTAATGTTATAAAAGGACTATTTCAGTAATAAAAACTTTAAATATATCAAATAAATATTAATAATAATACTCTTTATTGCTTCAAAGTTTTTACACTTTGTAGCCCCCATGCCCTTTCTTACAAAATATTTAAGTAAACTGTAGGACAAGAGACTTAAAATGAAGCAAATATGTATATACTAAAAACAAAAACAGAAAGAAAAAAGTTTTCTTTTTAAGATATATTTTAGCAACATCTTTTGATTACATTTTTTTTTATAATACTTTTTTGTTTATACAGTTATATAATATGAAAAACACGGTATAGTATAATTTAATATTCTAGTATAATATAAATACTAGTATAAAGAGCAACAAAAGATTTCTTTCAACTAAAGTAAAACATTTTCAACTTTAGAAAATACAAATATATCAAATAAATAAGTACTTATAGAAATGGATAGTGAGATGTGTACTCAGCCACTATTTTGAAAATAATTATCTATCTATATCTAAGCATTGTCATCATCTTCAACGTCTTCATCCACAACCCCATCATCATCACTATCAGACCACTGATCACCACTACACATAATTTTGACAAATATTTTGACTAAAAGCTTTATTTGTTCTATAACCTGCTCGGAAACATTATCACCATTTTTATCTAAAATATACTTTATTAACTCTTCATTACATTTTTATGATGATAATTTATAAAACTGCTCATTTTTCAACGCTAAAAATAATTCTCTTCCCTTAATCTTTATTTCTTTCAAGGCGCGGTCACCACGACTTCGTGAAAAGAAAACAATCATTTAACTAAAGGGGACGAGTAACATACATTTTTATATTCGTCATAAGGTTTGTTTTCAAATTAATAAAGATAAGGCGGTGTGCTCTGCGGAACTTTTTTTATAGGACTAGGACATTTCAATATTTTTTAATCGAAAAATAGCATCTCATAAAACATTTATTATACCTACACTATGTAAAATAATTATGTCAACGATGATTGTATATTAAAGTACGTACCTGACGCTTGAATATCCATATCGAAATAAGTGAGATTTTAAATTTAGGAAAATAATACTGGGGTAGTTAATCCGTCAACAATTCAAGAGCAACTCGACTGTTTCAACGTGTGAGAGATAAGACAACTTTTGATCTATGCCCTGGGTTAATCCTCTCATCAACTTAAAAAATATTTATGTTATCTTGCATACTATTTAATAGAGATTGTATTGAAGATATTTTTAACTGGTTTCAGGAAAATATTTTTTTTCGATTTTTGTCGTCGTAATTTTGACATTTGTCCTTTGGTGCGACGGTGGGAGGGGAAACAGGGGGGAACAGGGGTAAGGCTTATATGGGGTTTGGGGCCTGGAATTATGTGAACAGTTATTGATGTACCGGCATCGAACCTTTGGGCTGACTTATAGTTCAAAGGTCTGCAGTGGTTTTGGTGCCGAGAGTTTTACAGCCGATTGGCCATTAGTTTTCCTCTACCAGCTCTAGTTGTTGAGATCTATAAATGGCGTGACGGTCGAATTCATAAGTATGTAGGTTAATAGCAGGTGGAAAAAACAAAGATATTAAAATTCTTTACATAAAACATTTTAAATAAATTAATACCATACAAAACACACGTTATTTACATAATCAATAAACCAATTACATTTCAAAGAGATTCTATTTCACACTTCGGAAGCTTCTTTAGCGGGAATGTTTCTTCAAACAGTCTCGTTTTAAGTTCCCCGTTTTAGGTTAGGTAACCATCCCTAACCATCATGTGAGTATCCCGTGATCCAGTGGAGCATTTCAAAAGTATACCATAACCAAAAGTAATTAAAATGATTTGCCGGTGGGTAAAATCATTCTAAAACGCGTTGTTAAAAGTTATTTACTTTATTTAATTACTAGATGTTATTATTTTTCAATTCCTACAAACAGTTATATACAGCTTGTTGATAATTTAATATTCTAAAATAAGGAGAAAAGCGTGCTAAAATAATTCATTTACACATCTATTTCGGATTGTGTTATCTAAGCTAAAATAGTAGAGCTGATTGCATTATTGGAATCAGCGCCCCAAATATAGTTCTATAAGATTCTAGGCACCAAACAAATTTTTTTTTGTATGAGAAAAATTTAAAAACGGTGTGGAAAGGGGTAAGTGGAGATTAAATAAATTAAAACGCTCTTAAGTTCTTTGTCATTAAAAACTGTGGTTATATCATATCATATCCTTATACATAACTCATCATGTAATATTTAATAATATGATTATGAAAATAACAAATAGGCAACTTACGAACTGCGGTTTTGTATTGTTAATGCTTTGTTTAGGAAATATTTTAAAAAACGATTTTCATTAATTCTTCTTCTCCTTCTCTCACTATGTCATATTTGCTGCTAAGCGTGGAGTATTTTTCATTACAAAAGAAGTAATAACTGGTCTTTCTACTTGTTACTTTATAATTTTTTTTTTTTTTAATGTACCAATGGAACTATAATTTCCCTGATTTACAATGGACCTTCAGTGATATTGATGATAAAATTTCCCATGCGTGACACACTCATCCGAAACACCTGTAATCACGTCATGCCCCCCTCCTCCCATCCCCTCTCCTCTTAAGCACTGATGGTTTGATGATACATCGTTCAGGCTGCCTTATCCTAGACGCTGATTCACTCTGTAGCATATTACGAGAAGTAATCGTTACCTTCACGGCATAAGCCTTGTCCTGGATCTTGGTCCTGGATGGCGCCTCACAGTGGTCCGAAACAGCTTGTTTCATTTTTCAAGGGTCAGGTATAAATGAAGACACAGTATTAGCTGATATATACATGCTTTATTTACAAGATTAATGCAAAATTCTTTGTTATATAAACTTTTTTTTTTTTTGATAAAGAAATAATACAAACACTTAAGGGCATTTAATATTAGTGCTCAAAAGATACATTCACACAAGATAAACAAAATAATAATTAGAAACGAAAAATAGAAACTGAAATAGGAACTAAAATATATACAACCTAAATAGAAAATAAAATATATACAGCCATCCAACCTTATATATAAAATTAACTACGTTATATATAAAATAATAAAATAAAAAATATAATAATAAAAAAACCTTATTTGTAAAATTAACCACCCCTTGTGGCTATTGGTATGTCTAAAGAATCAATATTCCTTATTAAAATATTATTTTTCAGCCAAATTTCATTTTTTACTCTGGAAGTATTGCGATCGTGAAACTTTTCGACTTCCGGTTTTCAACGGAAATACACGTTTTGGGGTCCCCTGAGTCCAATTAACCAAGTCCCGCGATATGGTCTGTGTGTGTGTGTGTGTGTGTGTGTGTGTGTGTGTGCGTGTGCGTGTGCGTGTGCGTGTGCGTGTGAGTGTGCGCGTGCGCGTGTGCGCGCGTGTGTGTGTGTGTGTGTGTACAGACTACCTCAAAAACTATAAACTGCACGAACCTGAAATTGGGTATTTGGTGTATGGATATACCCGCGATGTAACAGCAAAAATTTCATGAAAATTGGTGAATCGGAGGGGGTACTTTACTTAAAGAATTTTTACGTTTTTTTTCGATTTTCTCAAAAACCGCTCTAACGATTTTGATTAAACTTGATATTTGATGCATGTATGTGCCTGCGATATGACAGTCAAAATTTCATCAAAATTGATTAATTTGAGAATGTACTTTACTTAATAAATTTTGTCTTATATTCACGTGTTTTTTTTTTATTTACTCAAAAACGGCTTTCACGATTTATTAATAATTGGAATATCTCATAATATTTATAATAATAATATTTGGAATATCTCAAAAACGGCTTTAATGATTTTGATTAAATTAATCATTTTTAATCAAAATCAAGTCATTTAATATTATTTATAGAAATGGCAATTAAAAAAACATGTCAATTTCTAATGTTAGTTGGTAAGTGAAAGTTGTGTGTTGCGCGCATCGCACCAGATTTTTTTTTAAAAAGCGGTCGTAAGTACGATTTGCTTCTTCCCATCTACGACCAAAGTGAGGTAAAAATACTTTTTTCAAATACCTGCTAACTTCGTCCAGGTCCTCCGGTGTGTAGATAAGGGTAATTACATTTCAATTTTTCTAAACACTTCACAACATCACGGTCACTTGCTAATATTATATCAACTATTTCGCGATACGTGCAATGCAAATTTTCCATCGTGAGACAAAAATATCTGGGATGACAACCTTTCTATTGAAACAGTAGCAAAAGACTAAAAAAAATAAATACATAAGTATTATCGACTGAAAGAATTAGTGGCATTGTTTACTCCTGAACAGTTCAGTCTTTTAATACTCGAGTTGGAATTATTGAGACAAAATCGGCAGGGGCAAGTTGGGGAAGGTCAATCCTATTAGGTCTTTTAGACAAGAGTATAAGTGATGTTTTCATACAAGTATGAGCATGATGGAGCTCAATAGTTATGGATTACTAAACATTCGTAAAAGTTGATTATTGGACCATCTACTTAAAAAATCTGTAATTAATTATAGCTCAAAATCTGAAAATTGATATAGCCTTTTCTGTTTTTTAGGTATTTTGTGAAAACCGGAATAAATAATAGAAAATCATAAAATTGTTTTACAACATATTTTTAAAATTAAAATAGAATACGTATTATTAAACTCAAAAAATATGTGTACGTATGTGACGAATACTTTTATTTGTTACTTAATGTAAAATGCACCACTACCTTTCCTATTCATGGGGATTAAATACCCATCTATTAAGCTTTCAAAATATCAACTTCATTTGTTTTTTTAAAAATGTCGAAAAATTGATTTTTTTCGCCTCGTGGACCACTGTGCGCCTGTCCAATCTTGTAGTTCACGTTTTTACAATGAACATTACATATACGTTCATTCAATGTTCCCATTACTGTTTCTTGATTTGAAATCGATATTTAATTTTTAATAATAATCAGTGATTTATAAAGAAATTTAAAGAGTTCTTTTGACCGAAAGCATTGCCTGACTTCAGTGTGTCTAGGCCATTTTAAAATAAATGAATAATATAATAATGAAAAATTTAAAAAACAAAACAAAGCACGCCCTCGTTTGTTAAACTTGTTTGTAGGAGGGTAAAAAAAAAATGATAAAAATAAAATAAAAAATAAATAAAATCAATTATAGGTAAAACAATCATTTCAACGTAAAGCTTACCCCTTCTTGGGAGCTAGGTTTAAGGTGCCTGTACAATATTCGAACCCCTCCCTCGAACAGAAAAACCTCCGAACCTTGTCGTCCCGATGTACTACGAACAGCTGTTTACACTTAAGGTGCCTTTACACCTTACGAACTTTACCTTCGAACACCACCCTCGAACAACCTTCGTGAAGCCTTCACGTCGACTGTTCGGGTCTTCCAGGTACTTCATCTGATCGCCTGGGTTCGGGGGTAGCGCTAGTGTCACTTTTGATTTGGGTTTTTCCCAAGTGATAGGAGTTGTTTATGATACTAGTGTAATTTGTGAAACGTTGTAAATCGTCTCCTATTTTTTCATTTTTCAAATAATATAAAATATATTGATAATGAAGATTTTTTCTTTATCATTAGCTAGCTTTGGGTGCGTCAGCCATATTGGTTCGCTTAACGTCACGTGAAGTATAAATGGCTGTTCGCTTCACGTCGGTACGGCAAGGTTCGAAGGAGAACTTGTTCGAAGGTGAGGTTCGTAAGGTGTAAAGGCACCTTTAAACGTGAAGTCGAGCGAACAATGTGTCTGACCGCACCTAAGCACCTTAATACAATAATTTTCATTACAGAGACGGCTGACTTGGAACTAGCGGCTGTTCTGACTTTTGCTCTAACTTATTATGGATAAGTTCAACGTCAGAAAAATGCTAAAATCAAGGCTAGAAGCTTATCTTAACTACCAGAAGCGATACTAGCGCTATCCCCGAACACACAGGAGGACAGCTTAAGTACCTTTTCGTGTTCGTGTCTTATTTAGATTGGGCGAACACTGTTCCGATCAGGCTATTCTAAGGTGAGGTTCATGTAGGTAAAGGAACCTTTATATATCTTTGCTATAGTTGACGCCTTTATTAATTCCTCAAAATTACAGATTACTCTAATTTCTATTGGCACTCATTTTATTACTTTCACTTACCTATGTTTTTTTTTTTTTTTTTTTTTTTTTTTTTTCAACCCCCCGTATGCCACACATGGCCAGGTAGGGGTACCGAACAAAAAAAAAAAAAAAACTTACCTATGTATGAAATATATAGTAAGTGGAAGTATTGCGATCGTGAAAAATGTCAACTTCCGGTTTTCAACGGAAATACACGTTTTGGGGCCCCCTGAGTCCAAATAACCATGTCCCGCGAAATGGTCTGTGTGTGTGTGTGAACAGACTAGCTCAAAAACTATAGGCCGTACAAAACTTAAATTGGGTATTTGGGACTGGGCACACACCGCGATGTGACAGCAAAAATTTCATCTTAATTGGTCAAACAGAGGTACACGGGCCAGACCCCCCTACCGTGCACCCCCCCCCCCCCCCCCACATCCCTATAAATTGCATATCGTTGTGTTCCTTGTGATAAAAGATTAAGAAAAAGCCAATGTTCCCAGAAAAAAAAGTGGCCGCACTAACCGAAAATGGCGTTCAAACATGGCGGAATGACGAATTTGATTTTAGTTGGTTTTTTGATTACTGACATTCACCATTCTGCTTAATTTCGCCATAACTGGTATTTTATTAAAGCTAGATAGTTCTAGATTCAGAATAAATAAACAAACGTTCTAAAATAATTAGTCTTGACAACATAAAATACATTTAAAGTCAATTTTTTTGTCACTCGCGTAAAAGTTAAAATTCCAAGTTAATTTGTGATTAAACGGACATCGTTAACGAAAAACACCCTGAAATAAAACATCTAGAGCAATTATTCTTATTTAAAAATCAGTGGTCAAATTTCAAAATATATCAACTAGTTTTATAGAAAACGGACCTAAACGGCGAAAAGGCGCCAGTGACCCCGGCTCATCCAGTCCTCTGCCACATCGTTCAGTTCTCATACACGATATAATTACAGCGGGTTTAGGATATTATTTTGAATGTATAATCGAGCCTATGTAACTGCAAGTTTTTAATTTACAGAAATAATTAATATAACAATTTTTTTTTTTATTTTTTTTTTTTTTATAAATCTGATAAATAAGGGATATAAATCTGCTAAATAATAATGAATTAGTCGACGAAGATTGCACATTATCTAACTCTCACTTATATTGACATAAACTGGTTATCTTGAAATGAAATAATAATGTTCTCATAGTAGTAGTTGGGTTACAGACACTGGCTTCTGATCATTCGTGAAATTTGAAATAAATGCATTTTTGCAAAGTATTTATTATTTACAGATTTAAAAACAACCAAAATAAAACGTTCTGTTTGTTCGTTGATATGTAGAAATTATTCGTAATACAATTTAGGAGGTATATACCTAAAACAATTTAATAGCTCACAACAATTAATGAATTAACAGTTACACGTTGTATATAAACATATTATGATAAATTTAAAATTAAACCACTACTGGAGAGGAAAACCAATTAAAACATGTACAAAACAAGTATTCATGCATCTAATGGTCTATAATCCACGAAGTTGTGGCCTTTTTCGGTTTCTGGCATATAACTACACATCAAAAAGTTTACTTTTTCTTTTTTTTTCGAAAAAATGGTATACTAATACAAATAAAAAGAAATATTTGAAGTTGAAATCGGATTAGTTATTTAGCCAAATTCGAACATCAAAGATCGGTAATTTTTACCATTTTGGTGGAAACTTATGTTCCAACGCCTATAACTCGGCAATATGTACTCTAAATGAAAAATGTCTCAGATAAAAGTTTTAGTACATTAAATTTAGCATAAAATAAGCCCACCTTAATAGTTAGTTTGTGAATATTTTATCATAACCCCTTAGGCTTCACAAAAAGAAGGAATTAAGCGCTACAAATACTTTTACGTTTTCATTTGTATCTCTACGCAGGAATTAGTTAATTTTAAAATAAATGGGCTTATTTTATGCTAAATTAAATGTCCTAAAACTTTTATCTGAGACATTTTTCATTTAGAGTAGACGAACAAACAGAACGTTTTATTTTGATTGTTTTTAAATCTGTAAATAATAAATACTTTGCAAAAATGCATTTATTTCAAATTTCACGAATAATCAGAAGCCAGTGTCTGTAACCCAACTACTACTATAAGAATATTATTATTTCATTTCAAGATAACCAGTTTATGTCAATATAAGTGAGAGTTAGGTAATGTGCAATCTTCGACTAATTCATTATTATTTAGCAGATTTATATCCTTTATTTATCAGATTTAAAAAAAAAAAAAAAAAAAAAAAAAAAAAAAAAAAAAAAAAAAAAAAAAAAAAAAAAAAAAGGCGGCCACCAAAGGAAAAAAAAGTGCGGCCACTTTTTTTCTGGGAACATTGGCTTTTTCTTAATCTTTTATCACAAGGATCACAACGATATGCAATTTATAGGGATGTGGGTGGGGGGTGCACGGTAGGGGGGTCTGGCCCACGTACTAAGGGTGTACTTTATATAAAGAATTTTGTCTATGTTTTGTGTGCTAATCTATGTTTTACTATTTTTTAATATGTACACATGTGTTTATACGTTTCAGTATATGTATATATGTGCCTGGCAGGTTTACTGTTAGAAGGAAAATATAAATAAAAAACATATAAAAAACGCGATATTTTTCTACAAGTTTTTATTTTTAAAAAAATAATATTTATTTCCTATTATAAAAAAAAGAAGGAAAAAAAACCAATATGAGTGTTGCTAAAACACAGAGAGCTGGAAAGAGGTGCAATAGCCCCACTGCGGTGAGTCATCAATAGCAAGCAGCTACCTGTGACTCACCTGACCTCACCTCAACAGTGTTCCACCACAGTTCCACGTCCTCTTCCTGTAAGGACCTGAATAATGCAGACCAATATTTATATCTACATTTTTACATAAATTATTTCTACGCGAATATTAGCGTACAAGTACACAAATAAGCAAACATATAGGAAAAAATCTGGTGCGGTGCGCGTATCACACAACTTACCACTTGAGTAAACAAAAAAAAAACGTTGTAGTGAAACAACATTTATTACGTAAATTGCCCCCTCCGTTTAATAAATTTTGATGAAATTTCGGCTGTCGCATCGCGGTCATATACATACATCAAATACCAAGTTTGATCCAAATCATTAAAGCCGTTTTTGAGTAAATAAAAAAAAACTCGTAAAAAATAGACAAAATTCTTTAAATAAAGTACCCACTCCAATTAATCAATTTTGATGAAATTTTGACTGTCGCATCGCTGGCATATACATACACCAAATACCGAGTTTAATCAAAATCGTTAAAGCCGTTTTTGAAAAAATCGTGGAAAACCTAAAAATGAATGTATATATGTAAGTGCTAATCTATGTTTTAATATTTTTTAATATGTACACATGTGTTTATACGTTTCAGTATATGTATATATGTGCCTGGCAGGTCAAGAATGACCGTTTAAAGACAGGTTAACTCTAACCTAACATTATTTCTGTTTACTAATTCTTTGGACTATAGGGACCTTAAAGTGCTAATATTATTCATTTTTGGTTACTTCTAAGATCTTTTTATTTTTTGTTTGTGTTGTTTGATTTATATTTTAAAAGAATACCAGTTAAGTTGACAGTGCACTCTCTAACCACGGGACTGATAATGTATTGTACCTAGTAAAGATAAAAGTAGTTCTGTGGTTAAACAATTTATTTCTCTTTATTGCTATTAAGATTTTACATCTTGGAGCAAGGAGTACTCCAGGCATAAATTATACATACAAAAAAAAAATGTTAAATAAAGCAATAATAAACACGGAATCTTGTTTAAACGGCGTTTACCTGATTTCAAAAAAAAAGGTCTTGAGAAATAATATATGGGTGATTCTAAAATTATGGTGGTATTTGTGTCACAACGTGATATATCGAGAACCGCCTGAAGGATGTTTCAATTTTTTTTCCTAATTATTACCTCATTGGTTATGAATACAGCTATCTAATTTCAAGTGCCTAAATACAGGATAACATTCCATAAAATCAATAACTATGCTCTTTTTGTCTCTCCCTAGCCTGTCAGAAAGTGTAGGCCATGTACTTTGAAAAATAATTAAACACTTTTCCATCACAATAATTCTAAAAAATCGGGCACTAATCTTATCAGCAAACTTTCAGGATGTAAAATAAAATTGAGCCATGACTCCAAAGGGTACAGGCTAATTATCACAACAGTTTTTCCCTTTGTCACACAGTTGTGAGGTAGCTTGTTTTTCATACACCCACCAATCCCCTCAGAAAAGGAAATTTCGAGTTGAGAACATATGGGGTACCCTTCTTATAAACCTGACTTTACGTCGATTCATATCATTTTCCCCTAAGTTCCCTAAGTTGCTTTCAGGACGTGGAGGAAGGTGTAAAACTGAAAAATGTTTTTATGGTGGGTCCCTCCCTATACGTTATCAATATGATGATAGTAAACAATATATGTATATTTTTTATCATAGTTTTATAGAGCCTTCGAATCTCTACACATCCATAACCTCCTTTAAGTAATATTTGTCCTAGTTTTTCCAAAATTGATGATAAATAGCCGATTTGTCCCTCCCTAGCCTAGTACTGATTTCGATTGGAGGAGTGACAATCTTGGTCAGGGAGAGACATTTGATGAAATTAGTAACTTGGTTATGGTCATCACTAATCAGTGTCAGTTCAGAAAGTTAGCTTTCGATTAAGTATCAAGGGCGGATCCAGGGGGGGCGGGTGACATGGGTCATGACCCCCCCCCCCCCCCCCAACTAATTTTGTTTTTAAATTTTTTTTATATTTTTAAGCAATTAGCTGGTTACTATGGTGACAGGGGGTTACGACCCACGGTTCGCAGAAAAGTGTCGTCCGTTTGCACCGGGCCTTAAACTGCCGAATAAATCTATAAATAACACAGGTGCTCATTTCAGAAAAGTGGCATCGAATGAAAGAATGACTGCGGAAGAAATGAAAGCTGAGGAAATAGAGAATTGCTTAATCTAAAAAACTAAATGAGTTGTTTTTATGGTTCCTATTTTGGAACATCTTTTAAAGTGCCAAATAGTTAACTGTTAGTTCTTTGACTATTTTGAAGGTATGGATCCTATTCATTGTATAAGAACGAGACTTCTGACGAAATAAGACTGTAAAATTTAGAGAATTATTTTTTAAAAGATTTAAATTAATATAATGATGTCGTGTGTTATATTTTGTGACTCCCAAGAACATTAATATCTTTGAAAATCATTATCTCGAAAAATATGAATATTAGTGCGTGCACACTTAACATCCTTGCTAAGGAGCATTTGACCAAGCCATCAAGAATCAGAAATATTAGAAAACATTACTTTGAAAATTCTAAAAAATTAAGAGCCAAATACCGCCATAATTTTAGAATCGCCCATATATGATTTTTTAACGGCCATGTGTTATTTTTGTTGTAACTCCATTGAATCTCGTAGAATTAATATATATTTTACCAGCGAGGTATTCATTTATTAGGAAGTAACCTTAATTTTTGCTCGATTGATCGTCATTGTCACTTTTGTTCGATAGACAGGTCAACTGCGCATGTGAAACGGTCGTGATCTTATTTGAACTAATTGTTGGAAAAAATTAGATACGGACACACAAGAATAGATGTTTCAAATCACTATGAAATACGTTCTACCTATTAATTTAATTTCATTTACAACCGTAACCCACTCATTTATTTAACTTATTTCATTGCCTTTTTTTTTTTTTTAATTATTTATTAATACTCATTTTTTTAATTTTTTTTTTTTCAGGTGAGTACCACAAAGTTACTCCTGTATGAACTGCTGGAGACCATACATAATAAAGTGGAGCGAAGGTGAGGCTAAGGATAGAGTTATGATCATTGTTTTCAATTTAGTGGTGGTGAGGCGAAGTGATGGGATCAACAGATTACCGGCCATGACTAGCGGCCATTGTGATTCACGATGATGATTGGTGGATCCTTTGATTGAGCGAACAAATAGTGATTGCTCGCTTTTCCGTTCCAATCCGCCTCTAGTAATCAATATACCTCTTTCTCAGTTTCGACAAAATTAAGGTCGGCTTCTACATTTTTCCGATTTACCTGCTTGTCTAAGTTTTTGGGGTTTTCCTTTTTTTTCTCCCCCCTCCTTCCAAGCTGTATGTACCCCCCCCCCCCGCACACCATGTAATTATCCCTCGCCATTTGAACACACATTTCGGTCATAGTTCGTTCTCAGGGTTAACAACTTAACCTGCGCTACCGATCCACCGCTGGTCTTTAGATTATTTATAAATGTATATATATATATATATATATTTATATATATATATATATATATATATATATCTTATAAATAAAGTTGAAATTCTGTTTGTTTGTTCTTTATAGAAATCCATACCGTTTGTCCTAAATTCTCCAAATTTCGCTTAGTGGTTCTTTGATACCAGGTGCGAACACCTGTCCATATTAAAATTGCATAACTTCAGCCAATCTCATGGTATATTCTTTATTGTTAAAAAAATCGTCATGATCTCGCTTTACAATGGGTTTTTTTTACGAAATCGACCGTTTGAGTCGAAAAACAGCCTAAAATATCATTTTATACATTTTGAAGAGGCCAACAAGGCCCGGTAAGACCGTCCCTTGGTAGGCGTCGAGTTCTGGGATTTTTAAACCATATGTTTTTTTTAAATTACAATACGTTTATTTACATGTATGGTGAATTTATTTTTTATAAATGCCTCCTAAGAAGCGAGCTTCAATAGGAGTAGTGAGCTCAAAAGCTAAAAACAACGTCAAATACGAGCAGCTGAAACTCTCGACGAACATCAAAGAAGGATTGAACAACAGAGGCTTAGACAGGCAGAATCGCGGGAAACTGAGTCTGCCCAGGAATACGAGGCCCGCTTTGCGCCACAAAGGCTTAGGCAAGCCGATTTGCGAGAAGCTGAAACTGCAGGCCAATATTTCTGTTTGTTTGTTTGTTTTTTAAAGAAATCCAAACCGTTTATCCTAAATTCTCCAAATTTCGCCAGTAGTTCTTTCATACCAGGTGCGAACACCTGTCCATATTAAAATTGCATAACTTCAGCCGATCTTCAGCTGATAGTCTTTATTGTTATAGAAATCGTAATGAACTCACTTTACAATGGTTTTTTACGAAATCAACCGTTTCATTAGAAAAATGAAATTCCCCGATCAAACCGGGTTATACAGCTCAAAGATGAATTTCTGTTAGTTTGTTTTTTCTTAATAAAACTCCATACCGTTTGTCTTAAATTCCCCAAATTTCGCTCAGTGGATCTTTCTTACTAGGTGCGAACACCTGTCCATATTAAAATTTCATAACTTCAGCCAGTCTCTGGGTATATTCTTTATTGTTATAAAAATCGTTATGATTTCACTTTAAATTTGTTCACGTTTATTAGAAAAATGAAATTCCCCGGGTGAAACCGGGATATACAGCTAGTATATATATATATATAGCTATATATTATATATAGTTGTAATATATATACATACATATATATATATATATATATATATATATATATATATATATATATTACGGTAAATGTGCACTCTTGGGAAATGTACACTTTTACCGTAAAATGTGGACATTTCCCAAAAAGTTAGGTATATGTGAACTGAACATAATGTATATGTACATTTACCGGCAAATGTGTACTCTTGCCTTCACGTTTTGGTAAATGTATACTCTTACCTTCATGTTTTAAGAAAAGTTAGAATACAAATAAATTAAAAATGTTTTATATGATGTGATGTAACTGTATATAAAAATGATTTATATACAGTTAACTTATATATATATATATATATATATATATATATATATATATATAGTTCACTTCATTTCTTGAAGTTGTGCCGTTACTCTGCACTAATCCCCAAACATTTTTCAGTACGTCGTCCATAAATTGTCTTGGGGAGTCCCTTGATCCTTCAACGAGGAATACATTTTTTTTAAAGGCTGGTTGTGCCTCAAAAGGTAGTCTCGGCATCAGATACAATCTGTGACTGAAAATTAAAGATATCTCGCCATAGCCGATTTGGAACTCGTGACCATGAGCATGGCAGAACATCGCATTACCATTGGGTTGCTCTTTTCCACAGAGGATGTAAAAATACGTTGTTAAATACTGTACTTTTATGAAAAAATCAATTTAGATACTACAGAGACATTTATAGCCTATGAATATAAAAAAAAGGAGACTGCTTAAGAAACTTTTTTAAAGTATTCATGTTTTCTGTTGCTAAGGTACTTGATTTCTCTCCTTTTATCTTTCATCTATTCACATTCATATACCATTCTTGGAAAAGTGCTCAATTATTTCCTTTTATTCTTACTCCGTAGATGTACCGTGAGTCCTTTAGAATGTTCAAAGTAATTGACTGTGCCTTCTTTAGAGAAGCAGTCTGAGATCCAGTTGAATTTCTTGTTTCTCTCTGGAGTACTTTGTCCAAGTTTCCCTTTATCGTAATGCAGTCCTTTTATTGCTCTATTAAATAGGATGGCTCTTCTGTCTTATGCCTTACACAACCTTGATGACCTGAAGTAACCGAGTTCTATTCCCGGCACCAGGGGGTCTTTTTAACATTAATTAATTTTATTAACTCGTAACGTTGTATTAATACTGTGAGTATTTCTTCAGGAGCAACAAAAAAAAAAAAAAAAAAAAAAAAAAAAAAAAAAAAAAAAAAAAAAAAAAAAAAAAAAAAAAAAAAAAAAAAAAAAAAAAAAAAAACGACCGCACTAGAGTACTTCCCATGCCGTACTACTGGCATTAGAGAAGGATACAGGCCTAATATCTAATTTAAAAACACGGCATCTAACATATAAACATACATTTATACAATGTCCAGGCGTAAATATATACATATAAAACTTAACTATAAAGATATTTTAAGCTTTAATAAATTTCCACATATTGGCCGCAACATTCCGCCCACCAAATTTTATATTGAAATTCTTAAATTTTGAAAATTGTCAATTATTCTCCGATTAAACTCTGACCCGGAATAAAATTCGACGAGAATTAATCCTTTATGGTATGGAAGTTGTTGGAACCATAAATGGTACGAGACAAATGGAATTCCTCGCTAAATTTTGGTAGATAGGGCTTTGAGAGGTTTAAACATGGGGAAGAAGGAAAAGCACGGTGCTATGGCAGCTTGGGTAATCCATGAGGTAGATTTTTGACATAAAGAAATGGCACCAAGGTTTATTATGCGACGACGTATGACATTATGTTGTAATAAAGAAGTTTATGATGGTACAGTAAGCAAATATATAATTTTTAATCTACCAAGAGAGAGTCGAATCAGCTCAACCTTGACTCGGTAGCACTTGCCTGCCTGAGAACCGGAGACCGGGATGGCCGACCTTAGTTTCTCGGAAGGCACTCTCCTGATAGTAGTCATGCAGATTAGGTGGTTGTACAATTGAATGCGCATTCGTAGCTTGTATTGTATTATTCTATAATAAACAATTTAAATTCATTTCCAGTTCGTTATTATTTCTTCTTCCGGTTTTTCGCGCATTTGCGGGTTGATTAACTGAGGTGGGTGACTAGTCCAACCATGAGACAGGAGGTTGGATGAGAAAAACTTTCTAAATGAAGGAATTCATATATTGTTGACCTTGGAAGACTAGGAAGTTGTCTCAGTGAAATTTTTTTGAAAAAAAAAATTGAGATGCGGAGTATAGTTGTAAAATACTGTAGAATTAAAAAGTGTTTTAAATTTCGTTGTTATCTCATAAATAGCTATACAATCAGAATCAATAATTGTACCACTCAACAACCTGCAGATCTGCAGAGTCCGCCCAAATAAGGAACCCTATATACTTCATGGGGGATTGAAAATGGTAAATGAAAAATTAATTTTACGCAAATCAAGGCACAATTTCTTTACCATATTTCTTTTTATCCTGAACTATCAGGAGTGATAAAATCTTGTTGAAAAAATGCTGAAATTTTGTCAACTGGAATGCTCATCATACATAGTAATCAAACCAACTTCTTTATCATAACTACAATAAGAACACTTCAAACTTTTTGTTTTGATTATATTCAGTCAAGTTATCCTCTTTTTTTTTTTTTTTATGGCTGTTTTTATTCACTCATTATACTACTTAGAAATTTTCAATCATATTGCATTAAATTTACTTATTAATGTGTTAATAAATTAGCCTTTTTATGTGAAAATTAATTTGTTTAGGAACCCAGTCGGTTTTCTAATTGATTGCAGACATGTAAAATCATTATTTTTTTTAACGCAAAGGAGAAATTACTTATTAACACTTTATTTTATAGAAATTTTAAAAGAACTGTGAAAAAATAGATGACCCTTACTAACTGAATGAATGGACAATAAACATTAAGTGAAACGCATCCTAGCGATTCCTGGTAGTCTGGAGCTCGAACTAAATTTTTCATTCACTGCCCCGTAAAGGTAGGCTGATTACATGGTGCGAGGGGCTTATAATTCCGGTCCGTTTCTCTTACATTTTACACCCTTAAGATAAAAACGGAAAAGTTCTTCCCGGTTAGGGGTTATACTGCTACGCGACGACGTAGCTTTCTTGGTCGTAGGCGCAGTCGTTTTTGAGCCTTTTCGGCACGCACATTGGACACTTAGCTTTATAATATATATTGATTATGGAGCCCGGGAGCCACATGTGTTTCAAATTTGGCCAAAATCGGATATCATACTGAATTCCTTGCGATTCTAATCCGATCTGTTACATTGAAAAGAATTCAATACTTATTGGAATAGTCACGTAACTGCATTAGTAAGTGTTCTGGATTTTACGATAATGTTCTACGCCCTTCTGGAATGTTCTATTCAGACTAAATATAAAAAAAAAAAAAAAAAGAAAAAAAAACCTGTACCACTACAACCCATAAAGGGTCTTGGGTTCAGTACTATGTAAGGAAGAGTACTGTTTCTTGGTCAGCGGTCGTGCAAGGAGGTGATTTGACCGTGATCACGCTCAACCGCCAGGTTCTTTCCCCTTAATTTTTCAATTAAGGGTACCCACTTTATTGAGGCTGGGTTTGCCCCAGGAGGGTCTCTCGGCCCACGAGGCGAATAATAAAGATATCATAAGCCATGTCAGATTCGAACTCGGGACCTTAAGCACAGCAGTCCACTGCCTTACCAGTGGGCTACCCCGCTCCCTCAGACTAAATATAAGAATTTTTTTTTTTTCTGATCCCTCTAAAACAGAAAAACACTATTAAAATGTGAAATTCGAACCATTAATGCTAGTGGAACGATGCTGTTTTACCTCACTACCTTATACTACCTGTGGTATTTGAAGGTGCGTTGAGATGTTGAGTTATGTTATTTTCGCTGTGGTGCAGCTCATCATGATATTTTAGAAGTTGAGGGGCCTCCGCATGTTATTATAAAAAAATATAAGAAGCAATGGACTAGGGGCTTTTAATGGTTAGTTATGTGTCACTGTACTGTCACTAGTAGTTACTTTTTGTAACCTTATTACTTCTAGCTTTTATTGTTTGTTTTTTTTTAATAAAATAAAAATTTTTAAAACCCACATAAAATAGTTCTCACCTCACTAGTTGGAGATTTCTTCGTCAGTATTCGAGAATACCTTGCTTATTCAGTGTTTCCTGGTACCGATGGGACGACCTTCGAACGGTTGTTATTATTGAGATGTTCAATGCTTTTGAATCATATGGTGTTGTCTTCTCTTAGCTCCTAACAGTACAATTATTTTGTCACGAATATATAATTTAAAATGCACTTAAATATATGTTATTACAATGTTTAAATGTTAGGTGGACAAAACTTGACACTGAATTAAATGGGAGTAGAAGAAAAGGGAAGCAGAAATATTACAGCATTACAGGCCGTAGTCAACAAATATAAAAAGTTATTTTTAAAGAAGCCTTATTTATATCTCCATTCGCCTATTATAGCGGGAAAAGTTTGGAAGCTGGTTCCACTTTTACTTGAAAAAACTTGAAAATAATGTTTAGGGGAAGAGGGGTAAGTGTGTCTCTTAAAGAGTGGAAAGTAGAACTTTAACAGAGTATAAAAAACAGCTTTCCATGCTACGTTAATGTTTTTAATGCACTTTAAATCTTGAACTTGGGCATACCCTTGGTGTGGTGGCTAGCATAACTGCTCAAAGTCCAAAAGATTGCATATCTCGCTAGGTGGGTTTTTAAAAGAAGTAAAAAAATCCTTAGGTTAATTGATTATCAGGATTTTGAAAAGCCAACGTTTCGATCCAACTTGTGGATCTTCATCAGGGCTAAAAGAAAAACAAATATATGAGTATCTATGCTAGAGGATGACGATAGATGAATACCTTACAAAACTGATAATATTATAAAAGATAGTAAGCATTATACATGAATATTTAAATAAGTCGCCTATAAACAGCAGTCCAATTTCACTGTACTTATGCTCTTGTGTAGCTCAGTTTGGATGATCTGGTAGTAGGGTATATGTTACTTCTGCGCATGGCTCATATGGCGCCGTTCAGTCTGGCCCAAACCTAAACTGAAAATGACCCCTTTGGTGCCTTTACACTCTACGAACCTCACCCACGAACAGCCATTTATACATGGCATACACTCGAGGTGTGACGTTGAGTGAACAAATATGGCTGACGCACCCAACGCTACCTTCTGATGTAGAAAAAATCATCATTATTAATGTTATTATTAGTGACCGACCGAAGTTTCGGTTTCGGTTTCGGCCAATTTCGGCCGAAAAACCTGGTTTCGGCCGCGGTTTCGATTTCGGCCAAAAATTGGCCGAATCTTCGGCCAGGCCGAAACTAGCTCCTGTGCCTGATATCTCCAAGAAGGAAGTAGGACTACACGATTTCAGCTTGTAAGCTCGATCTCTTTCATAGCATTTAACACCCTTCAATTTAATAGTGGGAAGTATCTATTATTTTAGTTAATTACAATTGTATTTTATTTCGGTAGAACATAGATTTTTCTCACTCTTTTAGTATCTTTAATAAAAAAATATTTTAGTAAGTAACCTTGTCATTAAAAGTTGCATCAAATGGTGGTAGTAGGTTTTGGTCTTTGTTCTTTTATGGAATGGGAATCAGGTGCAAACCAATTTTTCAACCTTGGCAGCCTCCTTTCACCCAGCGGTTCACAAATAACATCCCAAAAACTTGTCTCAATTTTTACTATGAAGAAGCACGTTTTCGACCAAAAACTATTCTATAAATTTTCAAACTAGATTAAATCCACTAACATTTGAGACAAAAACTAACTCAGTAGATTAAATAGCTTCTGACATACAGCTTTACGTATTCAATAGGCCGTCATTTTGTATTCTATCGGCTTTATTATGGAAAGATTTACTATATTATTTATTATTTATACATAATAATATGAATTTTTATTAATATCAGCCTGTTATTTCAACTTTTAGGGCTGTACTAGTTAAGGGGGTATGGTATAACATCCCATGGGGACCAGCCGTACTAGGAAGGAGGGGGCCGGGATGCGATCCTATAACTTAACTAATACAGTTAAGTTATAGTTAAGTTATACTAACTTATAGTTAAGTAATAGTTTATAGTTAAGTTATAATACAGTTAAGTTATACTGTTTTACCACTCTTGTATACCAGCTCACTTATTAAATGAATAATTGAGTTAAATTGCTGTTATTTTATAAGCTTTCATTGATATTATTGCTAAACTAGACATATTACAAACTTATACGTATTATATATAGACACGTAAATAAGTTTCGGTTTCGGCCCGAAACTAGGTCTATGGCCGAAATTCGGTTTCGGTTTCGGTTTCGGCTAAAATTTTGGTTTCGGTCGGACACTAGTTATTATTTAATTTTCAGATATTATTTTATCTGAAAATTAAAAAAAAGGAAACGAATTACAATTAAACGGCGGACTAGTATCACAAACAACTCCTGTCACTTGGGAAAACACCAAATCAAAAGTGACACTGGCCCTGACCCCGAACATAGGCGAACAGATGAAGTACCTAGAACACCCGAACAGTCGACGTGAAGGTTGTTCGAGGGTAAAGTTCGTAGAGTGTAAAGGCAGCTTTAGGGGTTTATTAATCTCTGAAGATCGAGTGGTAGTATAAACTGGGATCTTAGAAAGCTGTTTAATCTCTTTTTAACATAAAACAATGCGTTGAGATTTCGCTTACACTACTGTCGCATAACTGCCAAAATAGGCCACGCCAGATTTAACATAGCGACATCTTTACTGAAAATTTCATTATTTCTCTGTCTTAAAATCATATCTTTTTGCAATGATTCCTTAAAAATCTAATCTTCACACGAATCGCTTATACTAACAAGAGATAGGTTTGCAGCAGAACAATAGCCTTTGAATTCTATTAATACATCGCCCCCGTCTAAAATAAGAGCTCTATTTCTCGTTCTAAATAAGACCCCCCTCACATCTCCAGGGCAACATCTCAATATTGTAATCGCTACGAATCTATTTCAAATCCACATCTCATTCGCCTTTTCTTTTTTTCATACAGTTTATAAATTCAGGCAAGTTGGGTGTTATCGTTCATAATGTTTATATTTAGGTTTTAAAAATATAACCGGATGAATATAAAACATGATACTTTGAAGAAAGTAAATTGGTAAAGAAAGTAATATCGGGATTCTATAAGAAACTTCATTGTTGAAGGTTTTATCCGTAAAAACGTAACTGACGTTATTAGTTTCCGATTTTAATTAATATAGAAATGATTGTTAAATATGCATTTATATCATTCATAGCATTATTTCTGTAAAATTTTATTGGCGTTACTATATTCTGTTTGCTTAAGTGTATTGAAATTTTTTGGAAACTTCATATTTTATTTAAATTTCGTATTTTTAAGATTTGTATTCTTCGAAAGTGTGGACAATGGTTAAGTTGCTGTTACAATGTTTGGTTCTTGGTGGAGGGTGGACTTTAGTGATGAGGTGTCCGATATATGGTATGACTCGGACATTCAAAAATTTTTTTTACTGGAAACTTTCATTTGCCCCTGTAAAAAACCAGTGAGGTACATATGGCATAAGGGAGTCAGCACCCGCTGGTGCTTCCTCCAGGCCTTCAAAAGATTTAAATTGTTACTCCAGGAGGTCCCTCATCCAACTCCTCTTCAGCCTCCTCCGAGGTACGTCAGAAATATCATGTTTTGCCATATCTTGTATAAATTTGTTGGTACGTTTGTCGTACATGTAGTTTGTCGTGAAACCGTTTGTAATTCTTAGGTATATAACTTGTCAAGAAAATAAATTGTTTTTGTTACCGTTACTAATTTCTTATTGCGTATTAAGGATATTGAAAGATTTTGGAAAATTCATATTTTATTTAAATTTCGTATTTAGAATTTGTATTCTTCGAATGTGTGGACAATGGTTAAGTTGATGTTACAATGTTTGGATCTTGGTGGAGGGTGGAGGTATTTTAGTGATGTGTTTGATGTCTTACTCAGACGTTTTTATTTGCTCTTGTAAAAAACAAAAAAACAAAAAACAATACTAAGCAAATGTACTAGAATAAGGTACATGGGTTGGACTTGATATAAATTACATTTTTAGACTAGGAGGTCCCTCGTCCAACTCCTGTTCAGCCTTCGCCGAGGTATGTCAGGAATATCACATCTTGTACGTGCCATATGTTGTTACGTCCATGTCGTTTGTCGTAAAATCTTTTGTAATTCATAGGTAGATATATAACTTGTCACAGTCGAAACGCTTAAGTCATTGTGAAGGGTCTCATTAGAAACATAGGGTAGTGAGTTCGTAACGATTCTTAAATATTGAGATTGAAACGTTTCTGTTTTTTGAATAGGTGTCTTTTTTTCAGGTCCGTAAATTTGGCTGTTATAGGCCCATATGGGTTTCAGTAAATATGCGTTTAATTCAAGTTTTTGTCTGTGGGATAATTCAGAACGTCAGTGTATAACAGAGTATAAGGGTGGGAATTTTAGCGTTTCATCTCGACTCGTAGGCCCCATGTCAGCCTTTTGTCAAGAGTAAGTCCCAAGTATGTTACTGTATTTATTTGTGGTAATGTATGATGGGTCTATGTAGATCGGAGAGCATGTTTCGTGTTTTTTAATAATTAGAATATTTATTTTGTAATTTTCGATTCATATTGGCGATATCACTAAAGAATCTTCCTTCTTCCTCCTTCTCGCTTCCCAAAGCAGCTTCATCATTCACGACTGCTCCTCTCTTCTCTCCTTTGACCACCCAATACCCTTCACCCTCTTCTTAAATCTAACTTCTTGTTAATTAACTTCGTGACAAAGTTCTTTTGATATCCCCAAATTTTCCAATTCTTCTTAAATTTGCCTAGGATATCCCCCCAAATATTTGTACTTAAAAATTTTATTGAAAATATTATTTACATAATCTTTTTTCACTCATTCTCTCCATGTGCCCAAAGAACCTTAACCTCCTAATTCTCATCTCAGTTTCTAAATCATTAATTTGCCTGTAAATTTCCTCATTAAACCTCCTCCTGAATCCTTCTGATGTTTTCTTTGGTCCATAAATCTCCCACAAAATTTTCCTCTCTATTTTTTTCAACTTATCTAAACTGGGAAAACAAGCCGTTTCTTCTCCATAAAGAATCACAGTGAAACCTGTATTAACCTGTTTGTATCACAGTATTATAATGCCTTGATTTTGCCTTTATCGAAAGGTTTTTATTATTGTAAATTTTTTCCACTCGAAAGCACAAATCCTCTAATTTTTTAATTTTCCCCTTGAAACTCTCCTTTTCCGATCCATTGCAGCGCAAAACTTTTTATTTTAAGATTTATTCATAATATAGGTGTATTAAATAAATAAATAAAAAAAATTATTTAAGAGTTCTTTACATCACTGCCCAAAAGGTTGATATGAAGGGACTGGTTTTAGAATATTGCGGCAGCCTGTGGTTATTATTCATTCCTCCGAGCTGTGAAGGCCTTCCAGGTATCATTCACCTCGTAGCTTTGTTCCCTGTTCTAGGGAAATGTATTGTTCCATATTAGGCAGTCTGGGCTATTACCCCATTTATTATTCTTTTATATTTATTTTTTCTATTAAAAGTTTATAATAAAGCAATTCTTTATCTGTGGAATTTTTTTTTTAATTTTTTAGAATCAAAAAATGTCCAAAGATCACTAAAACGGTATAACTGGAAAATTTAAAATTTCAGCCTTAAGCATCACTAAGAGAATGATGTAACGCAGCGGATTAATTCGCCAATTATAAATAAGGTAATTCGGTACTTATCGGTTATAGAGGGCCACATCGAAATTGCTTGAGAAAAATCGATTATATGCTTGCCTTCTTCGAGTAACCTACTCAGTAACCTAGTTAGTACTAGGTTGTTACAAAAGTCCTTGTTCACAAAATTAATTTTATTCAAATGTGAGTACAAAATTTACAAATCAAATTTATTCTTAAAAATACAGGCCATCATTTTCAAGTACTTTAACTCATCTTTCAGTCAAAAGTTGTATTTGACGACTGAAGGACGACCTGATCTAGGTTCATCTTCAAGGCTTGTATTCCCAGAATTAAACCGCCTGAACCAAAATGCGGCCGTGTTTCGATGCACCACACTTTCCCCTTCCACTGCACAAATTTCCTCGGCTGAGGCCTTTGCACTAAAACCTTTTTTCCAATAATGCCTAAGAAGGCCGCGGATGACAAATTTTTCTTCCGACATTTCTAGTGAAATTTAATAAACTGAATGAAAGGCAGGGACAGTTGGTGTACATAGATAATTAGAGGATTAGTTAATGTAAACATTGACATAAGAATTGTATTCGTCAGAGATTAAATAAGGATTAAATTAGAGACCTCAATGTAAACAACTTGATATGCACAAGGACTTTTGTAACAACCTAGTATTTACATTATCCACAGTAAGATATATACATTAAAAGATATTTAAAACAAAATTAATAATAATAAATTGTAGCAAATTTTCTTCAAGAACATGTAATTATCCAAAAGAGGAGGTTTTTTTGTACCGTAATTTTAAAAGTTAGACAACATAATTTTATTTCTGTTTTAATGCACAGCAAAGGAGTATTATTGCACCATTAGAGAAAGGTGGAAGCTACAGACAGTAGTTGTGGCACTCTGCCGAATGCCTCGTTCCGTTTATCTTGCTCACTTCGTTATTATCATTACTTTTGTTATTATCTTTTCTCTTTATTGTTCAGTTAATGTTACTGCTAGCAGTTAATTTCCGGAACATCCACCTGACCTATATTTGCCTTTATTCTCAAGTTGGATTCTTCTTCCCACTTTTTTACATTAGTTCAAAACTATGTAGGGGTATTTTATACTAAATTTTTAAGCTCAGCAACTTAAAAAAACATGAAAAATCAATATATATTATAAAGCAAAGTGTACAATGTGCGTGCCGATAAGGCTCAAAAACGACTCCACGTACGTTTAAGTAAGTTAGGTCGTCATGTAGCCATAAATCCCCTAACGGAGAAGAATGTTTCCGTTTTTCTCTTAAGGGTGTAAAATTGAGGGGAAAAGGACTGGAATTTTAAGCCTCTCGCAACATGTAATTAGCCTACCTGAGAATGACATGCGAGTTTATGAATGAAAAATTTAGTTTGAGCTGCAGACCACCAGGAAGCGCTAGGGTGTGTTGACAAAATGATGAATTGACTCCAATAATACAATTTCTTCAAGATTTTATCACCGCTCATAGTTCAGGATAAAAAGAAATATGTTGAAAAAATTGTGCCCTCATGATATTTCGGTTTTCACTTAGTAACAGTAGTAAGATTGGAGAAGTGCAGAGTTGGCCAAATTAGCGTGGGGGGATATATTAAGGGAGGTTGAACTGGAAGAAAGGTCTTACAAAAAAAGTTTTTATGAATCTTCGGTATTTTCTCAACTTCTGGATCTAATGGGACCATCACAGTAGTCGGCGCTTTAGTTGTACTCCAAATATAGTTTTTTTAACTAATAATCTAATAACTTATTATCTGCTGACTGGTTGGAATGGGCTTATAGGATTCATAATCACAGAAACCATCAAAAACAATGCATGACTCGACAAATTTGCAGCAAAATGAATTGTTCATCCACCATTTTCATCACCCTACAAAGTATATAGGGTTCCTTATTTGGGCGGACACTGCAGATCTCGAATCTCAATATTGATACAATGTTAAAATTTTCAAGAAAGTGCTAATTTTGTTCTATATTTCCTTTGATTTTAAAGTTTTTCTGTTATTAAAACTGCCACACAACTACCGGAGCGAAGTCGGCGGGCACCCTAGCCAGTATTTAATAAATAAAGGTAGTAAACAAGTGTGTAAGAAGAGATTATTAGATTTATGGATATAGTAGGTCAGGCCTCAAAGTCTCGTATTATTTCCAAAGCTCACCTAATCATGCAGATAAAAGACAAATTTTCGCCTATTGAGGCATCTTCAGGGCTACAGGCGTTCTACAAGCAGTATAGAAACAGACTGATAGTTTAATATAAGAATATATTTTAGAAGATTTTATTTATACTTTTAAGGCAGCAATAAAATTCAAGCAATTTGATTTCTTCTTCTCAATTTTTAAAATTGTGTCAAATCTTTGGATTGTCAATTTCTAATTCAAGTAACTAAATTTTTACTTTCACTTACCTATTTATGAAATATATAGTAAGTGGAAGTATTGCGATCGTGAAAAATTTCGACTTCCGGTTTTCAACGGAAATACACGTTTTGGGGTCCCCAGAGTCGAAATAACCAAGTCCCGCGAAATGGTCTGTGTGTGAACAGACTAGCTCAAAAACTATTAACCGTGCGAACCTGAAATTGGGCATTTAGTATATGTATATGCTCGCGATGTGACAGAAAAAAATTCATCAAAATTGGTCAAAGGGTGGGGGTACTTTATTTAATAAATTTTTACGATTTTTTCGACTTTCTCAAAAACGGCTCCAACGATTTTGATTAACTAAGTATTTGATGTATTAATATGCCCGAGATATGACTTTAAAAATTTTATCAAACTGATTATTTGACGTATGTATATGCCAAAGATGTGACAGCCAACATTTCATCAAAATTGGTCAAACGGAGGGGACACTTTATTTTATAACTTTTTTACCAATTTTTACGTTTTTTTCGATTATCTCAAAAACGGCTTTAATGATTTTGATTAAATTCGTGATGTTTAATGATAATTAGGTGTTCAATAATATCAGGTAAGTTTTATCAGTATTAACATTTTCGGAGGGGGCTTAAATAGGGAGGGGGCCTTTTTTGTTTTCCTATGAAGTACCTTTGTTTTAGTTTATATTCAGAAATTAACTGTCTCTCATCACGCCTAAAAATAAGAAATGTCTAAATATGATATATGAGAAAAATCAAGTAAAAAAATACAGGAGAAAAAAAGAAAAATATTCCCTTCAACTCATAAAACACCTTGAGCTCACGCATGCGCCGTACGCCTTTAATGACAAACCAATGCGTTATAATTAAAGATGTTCTGTTCATTTAATGAGAATTATTTGTTTCATGGGAAATAAATGAAATATTCAACAAGTACATAGAGAATTATAAAATTAGACGACTTGGAGTATTATGCTTGCATTGCCAAATTATCAGAAGTAAAAACTTTTATTTAATAATAAAAGAAATTAGCGTTGTTTTTCTTTTGAGCAAATGAAAACAAACATAAGAAATGAATGTGGAAAAATGTATAACTTTGAGAAGTGGCAATTAACAAAACACATTAATTTCTAATCTAAGTAAGTTGGCAAGTGAAAGTTGTGCGTTGCGCGCACGCACCAGATTTTTAAGATATGTATACATATTTGTTTTTGTGTCGTTAAATTTTCTTCCAAATAATGTGTTCATTTTCGATGGAACTTTTTTTCAACTTAATTTATAAATCATTGTTTGAAGAAAAAAAAACATAATCTCAAATCTCAAACAATTTTTCTTTTTTACTTTCACGATTGTACGTATGAAAATGTAGAAAAGTATTGCGATCGTAAAAATTTTCGACCGGTTTTCGGTGGAAATACACGTTTTGGGGTCCACCGAGTCCAAATAACCAAGTCCCGCGAAATGGTCTCTGTGTGTGAAGAGGCTAGCTCAAAAACTATAAAACGTACGAACGTGAAATTAGGTATTTGTTATATGTATATGCCCGCGATGTGACAGCATAAATTTCATCAAAATTAATTTAACGGAGGGGACACTTTATTTCATAAATGTGTTATTTACACGTTGTTTTTTTTTTTCTCAAAAACGACTGTCACTATTTTGATCACACTGGATATTTGATGTATGTATACGCCAGTGATCTGACAGTCATAATTTCATATCCCGTATTATCACTGATGAATATGGTCCTTTAATAAAAGAAATAAGCAATAATGAATCGAAAAGTACTGAGAACCTTCAAGTTTTGCTATACAAATACTTCATAACTTATGGAGATATACAAATATAAGCATATAAATGTGTGAAGTTTACATATTATCGAAACACGTCAATTTCGAATCTAAGTAAGTTCGTAAGCGAAAGTTGTGTGTTGCGCTCATCGCACCAGTTTTTTTTTTTTTTTTTTTTATTGTTCCAAATCGGCTCCAACGATTTTGATCAAACTCGATATCTTAATGAAAATAAAGCGTTGTTTATCAGTTATGTTTAGTTTCGTTCATGTAATTAAGGTAATATTAGGTAAGTTTCGCCGTCATTAACATGTTCTGAGGGGGCTTAAATGGGGAAGAGGATTTTTTTTGTTATCCTATAAAGTATCTTTGTTTTTTATATATAGAGAAATTAACTGTCACTCATTATACCTTAAAATAAAAAAATGGCTAAATATAAAATATGAAAACAATCGAGTAAACATATACAGGCAAGGTATAAAAGAAAAATATTCCGACAACTCACAAAACATGTTAAACATTCGCATGCGCAGTACCCCTTTAATGACACCATTGTTAAAGGAAAGGTGTTTTGGAACATAGATATATAATGGAAATTATATGTTTCCATGGTAACTAAATGAAGTTTTCAACAACTATAGAGAGAATTATATCAGACGCGATGGAGTATTATGCTTGCATTGCCGAATTATCACAAGTAAAAACTTTTATTGAACTATAAAAAAATTTAGTGTACTTTAGAGAGCAAATACAAACCTAAATAAATAAGTAAATGAATGTGGAAAGATGTTTGAATCTGAGGAATGGCGTTTACATATTTATCAAAACACATCAATTTCTAATCTAAGTAAGTTGGTAGGTGAAAGTTGTGTGTTGCGCGCATCGCATCAGATTTTTTTTTATATAGTGGAAAGTGCCCCATTATGGAATGGTTGCCCAATAGAGGATACGTGGTTTCTGGATATATTTTGTACTGCAGCCTCGCTTTTATATTGTAAAATTGAAGATTAAGGTCGCATTGGCACATGCGTTGTCAAGTTGTTATACTTTCTCATCCTGTTGGTTCATTTTCAGTGAATTGTCGTTTTAGTATTCAAAAACTTTTTTGATGTTTATTTCGACCTGATATTTCAGGCCTCAAGGGTAAGTCGAATTCCCTAAATCATTTTTTCATCTTAAATGTTGAACAATCCATTACAATATTTGCTAACTGCTTTCTTTTTTTATACTACATACTGAAGCACATTGACCTCTAACTAAAAAAAGAAGCCACATCCCCTAATATGGGATACCCATTACTTCCTATTATGAGATACCCCATATTGAGGCACCTTTTTATCACTGAAATAAATACAGTTATAAATACACTATAATGATTGTAATAAAATATTACTTTAAATATTGAGTTTTTAGAAACGTGTATTTTTTGTGATAAAAGTTTAGAAAATGAAGAAACTAAAGTTCAATGTTCCTACTGTGGAGTGTCCTGCCATGAGAGCTGTGTTGAAAGCTTCTCATTATCCACAAAATTGCTTTTTAATGTGTGCAAACATTTGTCAAATAAAGGTCTTATCAAATTTTGATTATTTAATATCAGTTGAAAATGATAAAAAAAAAAAAAAATTGATTTTTTTTAACATAATAAAGATGTATTTATTTACAATATTTATTTTTGTGACTATCTTCTGTATAATAAACAAATTTTCCTTTATATATTTCATTTTATATCATGGTCCCTGATTCAGGAAATGTATCCCATATTAGGACACCCCCTATACATTAAGAGCCTATTTTCAAAAGGTACAAATTTTACTTATCTCACATTAACCATGATTACAAATTTCGAAAAAGAGATATGGGATTTATTGATGTAGTCTACTACTATTGCTTAATGTTTTTTGTTTTTTTGTTCCGTTCCCCTACCTTGCCATGTGTGGCATACGGGGTTGTAACCAACCTATTCTAACCATGGTGGGACGGTCGAGATTTATTGCGTGGGGCCTCCTAAGAAATAAAAGTCAACCCTCCCAGGACGGATTCGAACCGCAGCCGTTCGCCTCGAGCGTGCTAAAGCGGGTCGCGCTCAAACACGCTTGGCTATCCCGTCCCGTATTGCTTAATGTACAACAACATGTTTTGAATAATCTAAACAATTTAGAGCCAACCAATTAAATATTAAAAAAAAGTATCCCATAATAGGGCACTTTCCCCTAGTGAAAAGAAAAATATTCTTGCAAGATACCTCTTGAAGCTGAAGAATTTCAAAAGTAAAATTAAATTATAATTTTAATTGTAGCTAGTTCATGATGATAATTGTTATATCCGAGATAAGTGGAACTAACCAAGTGCAAGCGAGTGAGATGGCTCGCCTTCTACTGCTAACTGGGTCAGGACCATCCTCAACATTCTTCCAGGATACTGCTCCATTCCTTTTATCTCCAGCAATCCTCCTTTATTTGTCCTCTCCAGAATCGTATCCTTATCGCTCTTCTGTCTGTTCCGCTTTTCCCCTCCACTCGTCCTAGATGTTATTGTTCCTAGCCAGGGCTCCTTACTATCTCGAGTCAAACATTTGTCAAGAGTCTGGTCCTTAACTTATATATGGGTTGCGGCAAACTTAAAATTTCACACTAGACTATTCCACGTTAAAATTATAAGTTTATTTAATAATTATTCAAGTTACTTATTAGCAGTCCTACAATGGGGTTCTTTTCTTTTTTTTATGTAAATTAAAGGATATCACTGAGTAGGGTAAACCATACAGTTATTGGCATCCTTAAGACTACATTTCTGTGGTTAAATTAAAAGGGATCAAATACAAACTTCCTATAGCTCCTCTTTATCTATCCTCATAAAGACTCAGGAGGTTTTTTTGGGTCAAAAGTTCAATGGTTTTACAAATCTAGTTATTGGCACCCTGTGGATTTAATTGTGAAATCTTCCCTATGGTTAGTTTGTTAAAGTCTCACTTCATAGATGACTTAGAGGATCCTTCAAACATTAGACTCATGTATATCTTGTAATAAAATTAGGACTTGTATACCTATTTCTTTAAGTTAAAGTTGGGGTGTCAATAACTGTACTGAGTGCCAATAACTGTATGGTTTACCCTATGCCCAAATTTTCAGTCATCGTTGAACATTGAATTTTTGTAACTGTAAAAATTTAAATATTTTTTTTGTAAGAAGAGAAAAGATTGACATTGTCCGGGATTCGAAGTCGGATTTCCGTATCGCTAGTGTGACGCTCCAGCCATTTGAACCACAAGGCACGTCCCGTCGAAGTCCGAAATCCAAAAGATATTTGAAAATTAAAGAAAGATTTTTCAAGTTATCATAAGTATGGAATATGGAGTAATATACAAACAAAACAAACGATTGCCTGCCAGTTCCTTCACTTGAAAACAATCGGTTGGTGACAGAAACAAAATCTAAGTCCCCAATAAAAAAGAAAAGAAAAATTCAACCCCTCACCCCCCGGGCAGAACCATATACTACTATCTATAGCATCGGTAGTTTTATGATCGATAATGGAGACTATCGATAGTCTTACATCACTAGCTTGTACTGCTAGACATGCTGTAGTGATATATTTTAATTTTAAACAAAATTTATATATATTTCTGATATGGAAACTTATTAGGTGACTTGTTCGTTCCCTGCTGTTATGGAAAGGCTTAGACACATTTAGTGCTCCCCAAGTGCCTACTTGATATTCGAGTCAGGTAGGGGCGGATGTATAAACATGGACGGATGACCCATTGTTGTGTTGGCTCTGGGTGGCTGTGGCCAGTCAACGGCTATACAGGTGGCAGTCAACATCTGGAGATCTTATGGGCAGTGAGTTTTATATTGTCGGTTTTTAACTTTAAAACTTTTTCTAGTTTCAAAAATGGAATGATAAAAACAATTTTTTTTCTATTGTAGTATAGTCTGTCTATCATTACATCATTATTAAAATTATTTTTAAGAGTAAGTGTTGCTCTATTGGGAGTTGTTTGCAATGTCTTGGGGAGCTCTCTAGGAATAAGTGGTTTAATGCTTTTACTCTTACTGACAAGGAGGTAACCTCATATTTAAATGGCAAAGATTGGGTTTTGCTCAGCGGTTATGTTAGAGAGGCATCTTCCTATCGGCTTTTTTTAAAGGTGCGTTAACACTCTACGAACTTTACCTTCGAATACCACCCTCGAATACCAGCCTTCAAGTCGACTGTTCGGTTGTTTTAGGTACTTCATCTGTTCGCCTGTGTTCGGGGGTAGCGCTAGTGTCACTTTTTATTTCGGTTTTTCCCAAGTGACAGGAGTTATTTCTTATATTAGTGCGCCGTTCCAATTCCTCTCCTATTTTTTTATTTTTCAGATAATAAAAAATATATTAAAAATGGAGATTTTTTCTTCATCATAAGCTAGCGTTAGGTGCATCAGCCTTATTGGTTCGCCTAATGTCACGTTAAGTATAAGTGGCTGTTCGTTTAACGCCGGAAGGGCAAGGTTCGAAGGTGAGGTTCGTAGTGTGTAAAGGCACCTCAACAGAGCAGTTCAACTTCCCCTTAGATACTACTAACGATTTCTATTCTATATTTACCAATATACCACTATACATCCTATAATATACTATATAATATATATACTGAAGGTAAAGAATTTAAAAGGGTTAATTTTTTTTTTTTTTACATCTCATGTTTGACTCTAGTAAGTATTAATTATCTATTCATTTAGCATTTACCGGATTATTTCAGCAGAGCCGAGATTAAATATAAATAAAAAAAAAATTGTAAAATGAACTACCTAATAAAGGATATAATTGGAAAAAGGTTGTTTATTTAACATCACTTTATGCTACTGAGGCTAATCGGACGATGCTACTGAGTCCTAACTTTTGCCTATCCATATATAATTAGGATAGAGATCTATAACGAGTACCTGACATTGTACAGGCTCGGGATCTCCATTTTACGGTCGTATCCGAGGTACGGCATAGCCAAGAATATTTTACTCCCTTTAAAAACCCCCAACGTGGTACGCGAACCACTATGCCATGCTAACCACTAAACCAATGAATACAGTTTGATACGATCACAATAGACAGCAAAAATGTACGAAATCAATTTTTTGCCATAACACATATGAGAATATGCATGCTTCATATCAGAAGGTTCTGCCTAAAACAGGTATCATTATTATAAAAAGCGAGCATGAGAAACCTCAAAACAAGCTCCATGTTCTTACAGTACTACTAGTCAAAACATACAAATTTAATTTTATGAATGAGATAGATAACCTTAATTTAATACTTTTTATAATACTGATTTACTTTTTTTTTATTATTAGAATTCATAATTTCTATTTGCTGTAGTGCTAATGGAGCACAATGATTTTGGTTAACCTGCCTTTTGCTAAAACAAATAGATTTTATCATTTCCCCACACGTGAAAAGGCGACACATAATAGCCCATGGGAAAAACACAGATTTTCCTAATCCAAGCCGGAAAATATAGATTTTGCTAATGGATCCTTACCCAATCTAAATATCGAAAGAAAATGAAGTGTTGTGTCGATAAATCAATCCACACTATACAATCAAAATAGACAGTTAGCAAAAATGTACCAAATTAATCTTTTGCCGTAATGCATAATTAAATTCAGAATATAACTCATGATGATATGAGTTATCGTATTAGGAGGATATACTAAAAGGTGCATAATGATTTTGGTTAATCTGTCCTTTGCTATAACAAACAGATTCGATGTTTTCCCCACACTTGAAAAGGCTACACCATTTACCATGGGAAAAACACGGATTTTCCTATTCCAAGCCGCAAAAAATAGATTTATGCTTACCCTCCCTAAAAATCGAAAGAAAATGATGTGTTGTGTCAATAATACAACACCCCCATTTGTTGGAAATTTATAGAATTAAAAAGTAATACACTCATTTGTAGTGTAATACTCATTTGATTTGCAATGAAAGAAATTTTGAGGCCAATAATCGAGATAAAAACTATTCTTTTTAAATTGGACAAAACTGCACACACTTAGCCAAATTTTATGAAAATCGTTTGGTTAGTTTTTGATTCAACCCCCGATAAACATCGGGACACGAGATTTATATATATATATATATATATATATATATATATATAAACATAGACAAGCGTGTATATGTAATTGTGTATGGCGTGAGGTCTATACGACGGCGATGAGGCAAGAGCTTCCTCAATTCCCGGCAGCCAATAAAGGTGAGGATACCGTTAAGAGGTGTCTCTTCTCTTCTCGGAGCTCTACGCTTTCGCTAGAGATTTCCCACAGATTTGGGATGGCCATAATTGTTTTGTTTTTTTCATCAAAAAAATAATAAAAATTGTTTTCCACCTGTCATGATACCTATTTAGTTTGATAGTTACTATACAGCTTTCTAACTATTAAGTGTCTTATATTTAGAAACAATTGCTAAAGAAATGTGAAAGAAATGACATAATATAATAAGTGAACAAGTTATGTTGCACATTTACAGCAATATGTTGAATATTTTTTTATTTATTTATTTCTTCTTGTCGATACGCCATAACATACTTAATACTTAATTAGTACTCATTCATAAATTTCATGAATGAGGCATCATTTAAAAAAAAATCCTTAAGTGCTACGCCGGAAAAATATACAAATCACTCATTTCGCCTTCGATTGCAAGTTTTTCTCTTTTTTTTTTTCTCTCGAGAAAAATTGTCGTAGAGATTTATAAATGGTGTCAATCTTTTCAGGTTCTCGTGGAGAACATTTTTAGTTATATACATTTTTTCGATTAACCCCTTCGTTTGCAAGTTGTAAGCGAAAACTGCAATTCTCATCGAAAATTTCAAAATGGTCACAGGGCTTTGTCGAAGGCGTCATTTTTTTCAGTTTGTCGATACGTACTTTTTTTGGTTATACACATTTTTCCGATTGTCACCGTCTTTTGCGAGCTACAAGCCAAAACATGCAATTAAATATACGGTGTGCACTTTAATTAAGTGGATTCAAAGGAATTTAAGGCTAGAGCGAGAATACTTCGCACGGGTCTCCTAGTTGTAGGTTATTTACATAATAGACTTTTTCCACTGTGTGAACATGGGCATTGACAAATTTAAAAGGCTATAACTATGATACAAAAAAAAAAAAAAAAAAACTTTTAGTCTATAAGTAGTTAATAACTGAGAATTATAGTCTATTGGGAGAATCTTTTTCGAAGGATAAGTATTTAGCCAAATCGGATAGGAGACTATTTTTGGTCAATTTTATTTTAACCTTAATTTAATACTTTTTATAATACTGATTTACTTTTTTTTTTTATTATTAGAATTCATAATTTCTATTTATTGTAGTGCTAATAGGTACACAATGATTTTGGTTAACCTGCCTGTTGCTAAAACAAATAGATTCTCTCATTTCCCCACACGTGAAAAGGCGACACATAAGAGCCCATGGGAAAAACACAGATTTTTCTAATCCCAGCCGGAAAATATAGATTTGGCTAATGTATCCTTACCCAATCTAAATATCGAGGATAGGGATCTTTTACGAGTACCTGACATCGTACAGGCTCGGGACCTCAATTTTACTCCTATCCGAGGGACGGCATAGACAAGGATTTATATTATATATAACTATAATTTTACATTTATTCCTCTTTATCCCTTTTTCTCTCAATGTTTCTCAACCCCCTCACAAAAAATATTATATTAAGTGAGTAGTACACCTGGAACAACTGTTGTGTTTGGAAAGGTGTTGAAATGAACATCAGACCGAAGGACAGGTGTTTTAACACCTAACGGTCGATAAATGCCTTTAGATACGTTGAAACCGATGTATGATGGCCTTTTCCAGTTTCATGTGTACGTGTAAATGATTTATTGTTGTTTTAAAATTATTTATTTCAAGAATCGTTTGTTCCTCTTCAGTGTTACTAAATAAAGCCCATTGACGTGGAAGTGTAGACGAAGCCAAAATGCCATTTTCGTTACCTTATTTAGTAGCGTTCCCAAGGGGTAACGTTGACTTTAGTATCAACAGAGGGGAGGCGCAGTGAAGCATTTTGATTCGCAAGCAGACGTCAGTTATCTGTAGTCGTTGCAGGACTCGCCATCGCGCGCACACCGCATTCGCATTCCTAATGACATTAAGATTCAGGTTACAAGATATAAACTTTGTAAGAGTCTACAGAGAGTAAACTTTGAGGAAGGGCAGTGTGACCGAACAAAATTACTTTTTTCTCAATTTTATAAATTACATTATGTGAATCTAGGAATCATATTGGTCTTTAGTATTACTTAAATAATTTTCTAGTTTATTATTTTTATGAACTTCTAATCTTATATGATCATATATATTATTTCTAAAGGGCTTTTTTTTTGGTCGGTACGCCATCACTTCCTCAACCGCTACACCGCAAAAAAAATCTGGTGCCTCGCAACACACAACTTTCACTTACCAACTTACTTAGATTAGAACTTAATGCGTTTTGTTAATTGCCACTTCTCAAATGAACAGAACGGCTTTAATTATGAACTATGGTCTGTCATTAAAGGCGTACTCCGCATGCGTGGGCTCAACGAGTTTTATGAGTTGACTGAATATTTTTCTTTTTTTCTCCTTTTTATGTTTTCTTTATTTTTATCATATCTCATATTTAGCCATTTCTTATTTTTAGGCGTAACGAGAGGCAGTTAATTTCTCCATGTAAACAAAAACAAAGGTTCTTTATAAGAAAGAAAGAAACAAACAAAAAAGCCCCCCCCCCCCCCCCAAAAAAAAAGCCCCCTCAGAACATTTTAATAATGATAAAGCTTACCTGATATTAAAGAACACCTAATTTTCATTAAATAAGACGAATTTGATGAAAATCGTTAAAGCCGTTTTTGAGATGATCGAAAAAAAGGTAAAAATTAGTAAAAAAGTTATAATATAAAGTGGCCCCTCCGTTTGACCAATTTTGATGAAATGTTGGCTATCACATCTTTGGCATATATATCCATCAAATACCCAGTTTGATCAAAAATTTTAAGTCGTTTTTGGGAAATAAAAAAAAAAAAACGTGAAAATGATGCAAAATTTATTAAGTAAATTCCCCCTTCCGGTTAATTAATTTTGATGAAATTTTTACAGTCATATCTCGGGCATATAAATAGATCAAATACTCAGTTTAATCAAAATCGTTAGAGCCGTTAGATTTCAGACTATAGAAGCAGCGCACTCGCTTTCCGCGAAACCGATACGTGTATCTATATAAGTATATGGCGTTTTCCAGGGTGCGCTCTTTAAGCGACATGTATGTCTGTGTAAAACAAACCCACCAACAAACAACAGATGACCATATCCACTCATGACTAACATAGTGTTCAAAGATGTCCTGTAAACACTTAAATACTATGTAAATACCTTTAACTTATGTTCAAAAAATTAATAATCTGCAATTTAAGCACATCTATTCTTTACTTCAACCCTCACATATGCCCATGACGCACTAAATGTGCACTATATGATTCTAAATATACAGTGTGTAGGTGCTTTAATTGAGTGCGATTTAGGTAGGTTAAGAGTGCGAACTTCGCACTAGTCAGGTGTATTTTTTGTATAATTGTGTGATAAAGTTCAATTTAAAATATTTGAAGAGTCCACGGAACAAAGGGGGAGAGTAAATTTTTTCCGAATTTTAGTTATATACGTATAATTGTTCGTCTAGATGAGTAGAATATGTTGGTGAAAAGAAATAGTCAGAAAAAATGACAGTCGGTTGATTACAAGCGATGGAAAGAACCACGTACTCGGAAGAAAGGGGGAATGTCCACGCGGAAAAACCTAGAATGGGGGAGAGTCATGTTAGAAGTTTATGGGTTGTGTATTAATATCACCATTTCATCAATAAAACAGGGAAGAAACAGGGAGCGTCCAGGACTATCCCCCTTCCTGTTATGTTTAAATTGTTTTTTTTTTTTACTAAAACATTTTTATTTAGAGCGTGATATGTCTGTTTCGGGCAAATTTATTATTTTGACACGCAAAACAAAAAGGAAAAGGACATATAAAAAATTTGAAGAAAAATGATAAAAGATACTAAAGTAATTAAAGATCCAAACCTAAAAACTCGATTTGCTCGGAGAGCACTCCAAATGACATCCCCCCTTTCTTCCGTGGACTCTTCATTTATTTATGTTTTACAAAAATATTCATTTTTGTTTTCGTCGCAGATTTTTTTCTGCAATACCTTGATTCACATCCCTTGAAAATTGTTTAGGTTCCTTTTTACTCTTTTTCTCTTTATTCATTTTTTTTTTTTTTGTATTTTTATTTTTTATATCCAAAAAGATAAAAGTATTTTATAAACTCAAAAGACTTTAATTCTGATATGTACTTAATTAATGCCAGTATATTTAGTTGTTTATAGGTTTTTTGCTACATTTATTTTTTCTATCATGGGTGGTTAAGACCGTAATTTAACTTGACTTCAGTAGTAGAATTTTTGTTTAGGATACTATTCATATCTAACAACCTTAATGTATTATTTTCTGATTTTTCTATTGTGAAATTTAATTGTTGATAGTAGTTATTCAGATTTTTTAAATATTTCTTTATAATTATTCTCATTGGAGATGGTTCGATGGCTCTTTTTTTTTTTTTTTTTTTTTTTTGTTATATATAATATAAATTTCTTTTAATACATTCATTCCAGTCCAAGGTATTGAGGAAAATAGTAGACGCACCAACTATGTGACAAATGACTAACTACACAAGGACCTGAATATCCCACAGTTATCGATACAGCCACACAATACTACAAAAACTTCCAACAAAGACTAACTTTTAACACGCACCCCTTAGCACAGACACTAACATCAAACATAAACCCTTATATTCCACCCCGACGACTTTTGAGGCGGTGACCGAGAGATATGCTAACCTAGTACAAAGTTAGCAATTCATCCAACTGGTTTTCAACGTATTTGCTAATTGCTAATTAGGAGATTGCAAATCACACAAAAATGACACATTCTTGGATTTGTACATAATAAATATATATATATAAATGTCTTTGACTTGCACAGATACAGTATGATTACCTATATACACTCACCTATGCATTGAATTATTTTGATGTTCTTTCGTGTGTTCGATGAATCCTGAATTTAATCGTTCCCAAGTTCAGGAGGATAGCAAGGATTGGAATGCTAAGGAACCAATCTTGAGGTATTATTAGGTAGGTAGGCATCCGTGGTTATGAACTTGCTGGAGCTTGAGCTTACGAGGCCATTGAAATGTAGGTCGCTTATTTCGAACGGAAACTTGTGTGAAAGTCAGAATTTTAATATTTATTTCCAATATAACTGCATTTATTCCGTACACCTGCATAGGGCCAAGGTTTATGTTACAAGGTAATGCTTCGGATTACGTATTGGGGATAGTAAAAGGGTAAAAATAAGTTATTGGCTCATTCATAAATAAATATTATAATTTATAATTAATAATTGATATAATAAACTTTTTTATGAGGCACTTGTGAAGGTAAAACATGGAGGCTTATTACTCATATAAGGAAAAATGGAGAAAATAATTAATATTTAATATTTCCTCTTTTTGCTCTTTTTTTTTGCGTTTTCTATTTTTTGAAGAAACTGTTTATATTCTGAAGACATGTATTATTTCAAAATTTCCTAGTGGGATTCTTTTCGAAAATGATTCTATCTGTGTTGTAAGTGAGACAACCCGTTCTCGAGATAATTTTATAAATTAGTAATTTATTTTTTTAATTCATGTTTAATGAAATTAATAACTTCCAATATCGGTTTACATTTTTTTTTTTTTTTTTTTTAACGTTTCGGGGCACCCATCTTCAGGAACAACTAAAAACATTTACATTCATGAATCACAGTCAATTAAACTGATTTTATATAATATTCATATTACATTATTAATTTTTGTTCTTAAAACAGTTTTTACATAATTTAATATTATTTACCTTAAAATTCATTTCCATGCTTTATTGCATGTTGTCAATTGCATCTCCAATAATCAACTTTTTATATATACATCTCTACACACACACACCGCGCGCGCACGCACGCACGCACGCACACACACACACACACACACACACACACACACACACACACACACACACACACACACACACACACACACACACACACATACACACACATACACACACACACACACACACACACACACACACACACACACACATATATATATAATTTATAATAAATTTAAAAGTAAAAATTATTTTAAAATTTTCAGTCATCTCTTTGTCACATAACTGACTATTTGCACTTTAGGGATTAATATATTTACATACGTATGCTGATTCAATTCTTATCTTCCTCTCCTAACTTCCTCGATAAAGAATTAATTAATTAATTAATTATCTTCTAGCATGGATGCTTTAAGGTGCCTTTACACTCTACGAACCTCACCTTCGAACAGGTTCTCCCAAGAACCTTGCCGTACCGGCGTTCCACGAACAGCCATTTATACATTACGTGACGTTAAGCGAACAAATATGGATGACGCACCCAACGCTAGCTTCTGATAAAGAAAAAATCTCCATTATCAATTTATTTTATATAATCAGAAAAAAAAAAAAAATAGAAGACGAATTTCAACGGCGCACTAGTATCACAAACAACTCCTATCACTTGGGAAAAACCCAATAAAAAGTTACACTAGCGCTAACCCCGAACACGGGCGAACAGATGAAGTACCTAGAAAACCCGAACAACCTTCGTGAAGGCTGTTCGAAGGTAAAGTTCGTAGAGTGTAAAGGTACCTTTACATGTTGCTCATTTATTTGTCTTCATCTTAGCCTTGACGAATATCCATATATTTGGATCGAAACGTTGGCTTTCAAAATACAAAATGTTTTGACTGAAAATTCTAACAATTAATCATCCATATTACAATCATATCATATGCTATTTAAGGGGTCGGGGCAAAATAGTGCCAAGCAACATTTTTAACAAAAATAAACTGTAGCTGCCGTCTCTTGTATATTATGTAGTACTATACGTCGATGATTGAAATGCCACCTAAATATGACTTTAGAGTGCTCTATAGTCATATTTCAGGTGGCATTTCCATCATAGTGCTATGTCCCTGATTTAATTAAATTATAATATGGGTTAGTAATTAGGTCCGTTTAGGTCCGTGGATCTTAATTATGTTTAATAATTGGGACATACAAAAAATAGACAGAATAACGCAGTGGAAGAATATTATAATTGGTGATAATATATACATATATACATAAAGATAAATATATAAATTGATATATACAGGCCTTGATTAAGTGAATATAGGAAGTGGGGGGCCGGCAGCAATACGTCTAACTGGAAGGAAATTCGGCTAGAGACTCTTTGTGAGTGGGGCCTTCTCAGAGCAAGGGCGATAAGGAGGCTTTAAGGTACAAAGTTTGGCCCTATGTTATTACTTAGCATATTTATACAAACTTAAATATATTTAATTATCTATTTGTGCACCTAATTAAACTAATTATAATCATTCTCATTTATATCCACATATACAATATTTCTATAATAGCCTTCATATAATATGATATAATAACAATTAATATACATTATATTTATATAATAAATGTCCTAATAATTATATGTGTGGATCACCACAATAGACATACATTAATGCATAATATACAAGAGACGGCAGCTACAGTTTATTTTTGTTAAAAATGTTGCTTGGCACTATTTTGCCCCGAACCCTTCATTTCTTAAAGCCTTTTTTTTTTTTGTCGGTACGTCATAACTTCCTTAATACTTCATCATCAATTTCATAAATGAGGCATCACTTTAAAGGTTTACTTAACCGCTACACTGGAAAAATATATAAATCGCTCATTTCGCCATTCATTGCAAGTTATAATCGCAATCATGGAACCGTGGTTTTAGAAAACTAAAGGTGTCCTAGAAGCTTCTGAATGGCGTCAATCTTTTCAGGTTTTTGAAGGAGAACATTTTGGTTCATATACATTTTTTCTATTAACCTCTTCGTTTGCGAGTTGTAAGCGAAAAACTGCAATTGTCAGCGAAAATTTCAAAATGGTCGCATGGTTGGTTATTGTATACACTTTTCTGATTGTCGCCGCCTTGTACGATTTACATGCAATTGAATATACCGTGTGTGCTTAAAATTAGGCGGGATTGAAGTAGGTTATAGTGCGAATGCTTCGAATGGGTCAGCTAGTTTATTCGGAATTCGCAAATGGATTCTTGTGTATTTTTTTGTTTTTTCCGGTGTCCAAACCATAAAGCGACCGGTGTAATAGGCTAATGACAGAGTCCGGTAGCAGCTGGCTGGGGCATATGATGCGGACAGTTGGCCCTACCTTACAACAACCTTGACTATAACGCACTCTGAATATTTTTTTTATAGGCTTATAGAGTATTGTATGAGCATATTGTAACATTAACATGGGTTAAACAGTTTTTATTTAACTAAAATGACAATGTTCAATGCCACACAAATTAGGAGAACAGAAATAATTAGATAGGTTACAAAAATTATCACTTCTTAACATCAGGGTTTGAAATCGATAATTATTTTCTCCAAAATATCATATCGTAATTATTATTTCTGATTATTAATTTAAAAATCAATCTTGATTTATAAATAAAAGTATAAATCGATCTTTGTATATTTATATATACAATATATATATAATATATATATACAATATATATATTTATTAATTGGATTGAAAATAATGATCACTTACCGAGTGATACGTTATTAAATAAATAATAATGATTAAATTTTGATAAAAAAATATTGATCAGAAAATAAAAATCACCTTTTAAAAGCTAATTAATTTATTATTATTTATGAATTAATATTTTTTTAAATAAAATAAAGAAAGCATAAGATACATTTTAAAGTAATTGGAGTTGGAACATAATAAAAATAAAACAAATGAAAAGTTCTTGCCTGAGACTAAGTCTCAAAATACATTTGATTTTAAAGTAATATTTAGGCTTTCATTCCAATCAGTTAATTTTTCTGTTCCGTACCAGTCACAAAATTTATCATTTACACATTAATTGTAGTTTTCTTTTCAGGATTATTTATATCTAAACCCGATTACCCCATAATGTAAACATTCAGCTATTAGTTGATTCATGATTGTCATTTTGTTCATAACCTTCTTGTTGAAATTGATGTATGTGTTACGATATGGGACGAAACAACAAAAATTTGTGTATTCGCGAAGTCTTCGACATAGATGTCATAAAAACGAGTAAGTGCAAAAATTGTTCAATTATTCTTGTTGGTATTTATGTGTGTAATAAGAAACGGCATATTCAAAATATTTTTATAAACTAAAAATTTATATTCTGATTTATAAAAGTATTAGTCGAAAATTGTTATTATTATTAATCAAAAAAATTTAATTAAAAAATAATGATCAGGTTATGATTTTTTTCACTTTTGATCAAAAATAAAAATCATTCTCGATAAAAATCATCAAATGATTTTTAAAAATTCCAGATGAAAATTTTGTAAGAGGACGGGCGTAGAATGCTCTGGCCCGGTGTAGGTGGTACTCGAACATTGTTAGTCACAAAGATATAGGTACTATGACAGTTTGTTCCTACAATAAGTTGGGGAGAGCGAGGTTGGTTGGCAATAGTTTTCACTTTTTTGATTGTTGAGTCCTTCCTGTTAATATAATCACAATATGGATGACACCACTGTAAATTCTAAGTATTAGAGTACTTCAAGTATTTTTGTCATCACATTATATCAAATACTAAAATCATAGATAATTGAAGAATTCGTCAATCCTGAGTATGCCAATCAACCCCCTATGTGGGGCAGGTTGGCCTAGAAGGTAGTGTTGTTTAGCCATCTCATTCAAGTACTGCCTGTCAAATATTATTGTTATTAAAAGCTGCACAATAATCAATCTATATTATAAAGCAAAGTGTACAATGTGCGTGCCGATAAGGCTCAAAAACGACTCAACGCGCGTTTAAGAAAGTTATGTCAGCGTGTTGCTTTAACCCCTAACGGAGAAGAAGGTTTCGGTTTTTCTTTTAAGGGTGTAAAATTGAAGAGGAAAGGACTGGAATTTGAAGCCTCTCGCACCATTTAATTAGTCTACCTTAGAATGACATGCGAGTTTATGAATGAAAAATTTAGTTCGAGCTGCAGACTACCAGGAAGCGCTAGGGTGTGTTTCACTCAACGTTTATTGTTCATTCATTCCGTTCAGTTTGTTATTTAAGGTTATCTATTGTATCAGCTGTTCTTATTAAATTACTAAAAAATCAAGCCAAAATAATTAGTTTCGCCTTTTTTTTCAAATAATATAATGATTTTACATATCTGCAATCAATTAGAAAACCGATTGGATACCTTACGAGCGAATAAAAACAGACATAAAACAAAAAAGAAGAGCTCTATTGACTGATTATAAATCGAAAATAAAAAAATTGAAGTGTTCTTATTGTATGTAATTATAAAAAATGTTTTTTTTACTATGTATGATGAGCATTCCATTTGACAAAATGACTAATTCCAATTACAACATTTTTTCAGTAAGATTTTATCACCCCTCATAGTTCTGGATAAAAAGGAATATGATCAAAAAATTGTGCCCTCATGATATTTTGTAATAGATTTAACTATTATCTAATAACTTATCTGCTGACTGCTTGGAATGCGCTTATAGGATACAGAATCATAGAAATCATCAAAAACGATGCATGACTCGACAAAGATGCAGTATAATTAATTGTTCATTCACCATTTTCAACCCCCTTTAAAGTATATAGGGTTCCTTATTTGGGCGAACTCTGCAGATCTCGAATCTTAATATTGATACCGTGTTAAAAGTTTCAAGAAAGCGCTAATTTATTTCTATATTTTCTTTAACTTTAAAGTTTTTCTGTTATAAAAACTACCACACAACTACCGGAGCGAAGCCGGGCACCCAAGCTAGTAGTATAATAATTATGAATCGTTTTTCAACAGCTTTTAAGGGAAAATAGAATGACAATTAAAGAAGATAGAAGTTTAGACTGTCGTCTCTTTCTGCATAAGAAAAATTACTCTCATCCTCCTTGCTGGAACTAAAGACAATTGGCATTTTCATCCTTTGTTTATGTTCACCTTGCTTTTGTGAATTGCTACTGCGCAAACCAAACCCAGTTGAAGAGAGCCAACTAACCCCAAAGGAAAGATCAAATGAAAGATGGCTGCCAGGACAGGGGAGAACAATCAAACAAGAAACTGGCTAGTCGAAAGGTTAGGTTTTTCAAAGGAGTTTGGGGCTATGTGAACAGAATCGGAGCCAAATGTATTGCCATGCCTTTAAACCAAATTTACTGAAAATATAAAAATTTACTTACATGTTGTAAAATAAATCAATGAAGCACGGTTAGCATCGGATTGAAAACTCAGGACACGACTCCCGAGGTCGAGCGGGTCACATGGTACGATGGTGGGGCATTCACAATAGGTGTGACGGAAGCTATAAGCCAATGGCCAACCTACCCCCATATGCCAACCAACCCCGCTCTCCCCTATAGATCCATTCTAAACCATATGTTTTGTTTTTGGTATTGGTTTAACTTAACAATATAATAGCAAGATTTTTTTTTTTTTTTTTTAAACGCAACTGCAGTTTGTTTAACTTCTATAGTACCTACTGAAGTTAGTAAGTAATATCTTACAAATGGCCCGTGTTCACGTTACATTATTTCTTTGTACTAAGCTGGAATGGATGAGATGGATATACAATTTCGAGATATGAGACCCCCCCCCCCCCGCCTCATATACAAGCTAGATCAAAGGCCCATTGCACATTTACCCTCATCACACTTATAGACTCCAATATTGCTTTTGATAGCGGCCGCTCGACACACATCATAAGTCCTCTCGTGATGTGGGCTGCCTTCTAAGGTTGATTAGTATGCTCTGAGTCCACGTGTTCTGTCTGAGTTATTGGTTTATTTCACCATTTGATGTATATGTGTGAAGGTTTATATTTTAATATCAGTTGCATATATATGGTTGAGATGGGTAGCACATGGTCGAAGCCTCTGCATAACAATGAATGGCTCAGCAGTTGGCAAAATACCGTGTCGAATCTAAAGGTCCGTTTACACAGTACGAACTATACCATCGAACAGCCTGTCCGATTGTTCGGCAAATTTAAATGAGACTCAAACATGTACTTTATCTGTTCGCCTGATGGCGCTAGTGTCGCTTTTGAATTAATTAAGATAAGTTTTTAGACCTTGTTTTAGCATTTTTCTGACTTTGCTTTCGTACATAATAAGTTAGAGCAAAAGTCAGAATAGCCGCTAGTTCCAAGTCAGCCTTCTCTTTAAAGTAAATTATTGTATTAAGGTGCATAGGTGCGGTGAGACAACATTGTTCGCTCGACTTCGCGGTCAAGTGTAAATAGCTGTCTCAAATCTGGTGTACGCTTCCTTTCCAATTTGTTAAATATATACACATATATATATATATATATAAAACCAGATTTCTTCTCATCTAAGTGATTTAATTATTAAAACAAATTAGAAACGTTTTACAGCATAGCGAACTGTCTGTCGGAAATTTCATACGTTATGTTACTTGTACAGTAAGCATGTTTATATTGCATAGTAAAAAAAAAAAACTGTTACAATAAAAAATAAAACAAATATTTTTAATATTTACAAATACAAAGGAATATATACAATAATACTTATGAGAAACATAAATAAATTTTATTCTTCTAAATACTGTGTTGAAAAAAGATTAAACAAAACAAGAGGAAATGAGAAGAAAAATAAAATAATTTAAATTTAAGTCAAATTATAAGGAATCTGTCAACTTTAACACGTTCACGCCGGGGTTGTAATTCTTGTTCCTCGCCCATTGGCGGCTTACCTTAATTATTTTCGTTCTATCGGATGGGAGTTATTCAAGGGCATTAAGGCAGTATTGACAATCCAACATTAATAAAATAAAGAATACAATCTTACCTCCTTATACATCGTCGTGGAAAGTTTTGTGATTGACTAAAATGTCCGATGCGGCAGTCTGTTGTGAGCCACCGGTGGTACACGCCGGCGTCAACGTGTTAAGGAAATTATATGGATCACCCCTATGGTGGATTAAGGAGATTATATCGATGAGTCCATGCACGACGAACAAAATTAACTATCTAAAGGCTCTCTATTTTAGAAGGGGGGTTCAGAAGTTCCATCAGGAAGGTGTTTAGTAGTGGGCTGGCACCCAGAAACTCGGTACGGATCTCACACAGAACATTCCTCAAGAAGTAAAACAAAATTAATCTAGAAGTTTTACAGCAAGCTTATTGAATAAATGCACCTCAACTTCATGAATGAATGAAAAAGAAAAATAAGGCAAAAATACAAAAAAAAAAAAAAAAAATTCAAAATTTAAGCAGATAGGGGTCTCAAATTTTCTTTTATTGACCTTTATACAGTCAAAGTCATATTGTATTAATTTTGACGTTTCGTTCCGACTTAGAGCATTTTCAAAACAATTTATCAACAAACTAGTTAAAAATCATAAATTAAAAAAAAAAAAAAAACTATGTTTGATTTGGTAAAATAATTTAAAACTAATATAAAAAATAGAAAGAGTGAGTAACATGGTATTAAAAAAATATATCTCCCGATGAATTATTATGTTGTTAATTTACTACAACATAAATTCCTTAGGATATATATTTTTTCAACACCATGCTACTTACTCTTTCTATTTCTTATACTAGTTTTAAATTATTTTACCAAATTAAACATAATATTTTTTTAAATTTATGATTTTTAATGAGTTTGTTGATAAATTGTTTTGAAAATGCTCTTAGTCGGAGCGAAACGTCAACATGAATACAATATGACTTTGACTGTATAAAGGTCAATAAAAGAAAATTTTTGAGAGCCTATCTGCTTAAATTTTGAACCGCCTTCATTCTTTTAGTGGTCTTCTTTAGTCTCATTTTTTTAGAAGATCAATACTTAGGAAAAAAATCTGGTGCGTGCGCGCAACACACAACTTTCACTTACCAACTTACTTAGATTAGAAATTGACGTGTTTTGCTAAATATCATTTCCCAAAGTCACACATTTTTCTACATTCATATCTTATTTTTGTTAATCGTTAAAGCCGTTTTTGAGTAAATAAAAAAAAACCTGAAAATGATACAAAATTTATTAAGTAAAGTCCCCCCTTCGGTTGATCAATTTTGATGAAATGTTGGCTATCACATATTTGGCATATACATACATCAAATACCCAGTTTGATCAAAATCTTTAAAGCCGAGTTAGAGTAAATAAAAAAAAAAACGTCAAAATGTTACAAACTTTATTAAGTAAAGTCCCCCGTCCGGTTAATCAATTTTGATAAAATTTTTACAGTCATATCTCGGGCATATTAGTACATTAAATACTCAGTTTAATCAAAATCGTTAGAGCCGTTTTTGAGAAAATCGAAAAAAAACCTAAAATGTTATTAAAGTAAGGTACCCCCTCCCTTTAAGTAATTTTGATGAAATTTATGCTGTCACATCGCGGGCATATACCTACACTAAATACCCAATTTCAGGATCGCGCGGTTTATAGTTTTTGAGCTAGTCTTTTCACACACACAGACCATTTCGCGGGACTTGGTCATTTCGACTCAGGGGACCCCAAAACGTTTATTTCCGTTGAAAACCGGAAGTCGAAATTTTTCACGATCGCAATACTTCCACTTACTATATATTTCATATATACCATATACTTTATATTTCATAAAAAAAAAAAAAAATATATATATATATATATATATATATATATATATATATATATATATATATATATATATATATATATAGGTAAGTGAAAGTAAAAAAAAAACTGGATTCAACAATTACGGTTATAGTTTAATAAATATATCCAAAATTTTACCGGTGAAATGAGGACCATTATTTGAATCATTATTTGTACTTGAGTACCGAGCCCGAATCTTAGAACAGAACTTCTTTTATCAGCTGATTCTGTTTCCAATCAGTTGGCCCGCATTCTCGGGATAATCCTCTTCTAGGTCCTATCGTATCCTAGGGGCATCGCAGGGCTCACTTTGCAACTAGGCTTCTTCCTTCTTTTCTTTTACTTTCTTTTAGTTCCTCAGATTAAACCGGTAAGAACTTTTTTAAAAGGAAAAACTTTTGATTGCTTTTTTGGGCCCTCTTCCATTATCAGAACTGTCTCAATTAAAAGATTGATAGAGTGATAAAATCTGTGGCGCAGGTCAGGCTAACAATTTCTTATAGCAGTGGAGAACTTGAAAAGTATTTAAACTATTACATTTTATAATGTACATATGGTAAGTTTTTAATTATCAGTACAAACAATTTTTTTTTTTAAATTTTAGACCAACAATGACTTATCGGTGGTTCTCCAAAGACCAAAATGATTTAGGTGTTAAGTGTTCAAATGTCCCGTTATCAACTTAGTTAAAAAGTTAATTTTTTTTTTTTTTACTTTACCTTAATATATAATAAGGGAAAGTATCGCGATTGTGAAAAATTTCGACTTCCGGTATTCAACGGAAATAATTGGTTTGAGTTCCCCTGAATCCAAATATCCAAGCTGTTTGTGCGTGAACAGACTAGCTCAAAAACTATAAACCTTACGAACCTGAAGTTGGGTTAATAATTTGGTATATGTATATGCCCGCGATGTGACTGCAAAGATTTCATCAAAATCGGCCAAACTGAAGTGGTCCTTACAAACAAATTTTGTCCCATTTTACGTCGTTTTCGCTTGTAATTTTTAATCAAAATCAAGTCTTCTTTAATATCAGGTAGGCTTTATCTTTATTAAAAGTTCTGAAGGGGCTTAAATGGGGAATGGAGCCTTTTTTGTCTTCCTATAAAGTACCTTTGTTTTTGTTTTTATGGAGAAATTATCTGTCTCTCGCTTCGCATAAAAATTAAAAATGACTAAATACGAAATATGAAAAAAATCAAGTAACATGTATAGGAGAAAAAAAGAAAAAATATTCCGTCAACTCATGAAACACATTCGAGTCCACGCAAGCGCAGTACGCCTTTAATGACACGATTGTTTATAATTAAAGATGTTCTGTTCATTTAATGTAAATTATTTTCTTACATGGTAACTATATGAAGTTTTCAACAACTACATGGAGAATTAAATTCAATCAGACGCGATGGAATATTATGCTTCATTGCCGAATTTTCACAAGTAAAAACTTTTACAGCAAAAATAATTAATGTAATGTGTAAAAAGTGTGTGACTCTGAGAAATGGTATTTAACAAAACACGTCACATTCTAAACTATAGTTGGTAAGTGAAAGTTGTGTGTATCGCAACAATTTTTTTTTTTTACTGCTATAAAAGGTTTTAAATATTTTTATATTTTACAATTTTTAAATTATTTTTATAACGATATTATGTAGGTATTGTACAGTATAAGTTATATATATATATAATTCAAAGTTACTAAGGTTAGAGTGGGTGGAACTGAGCTAAAAGGCTTAAGTAATGCTATAATGGCTTGGTTAGGGTCAGTAGGACGTCGCACATACAGGTATTTGTACGATCTACGCGGCCAAAAGTCCAAAATGTCAAAATAACAAAAACATTCTTAAACTGAATTCCACAAATAGATTATGAACCCGATAGATTATATTCCTATTTGTGGAATTCGGTTTAAGAATGTTTTTGTTATTCTGACATTTTGGACTTTTGGCCGCGTAGATCTTGCAAATACCTGTATGTGCGTCGTCTACATAAAACATTATCTAGGACCAGATTAGAAAATCAATATTAGCTTAGGGAGGCTGGTTAGCTTGTTGCTATGGCCAACCTATCAAAGGATAAATGCATGGTATATATATATATATATATATATATATATATATATATATATATATATATATATATATATATATATATTGCTGTGTTTAAGGTGACAGGGTACATAAGAGACAACCCGTTACTAACGAACAGACACGTAACCATAAACACAGACAACAAAATCTTACTCGACTCTGTGAATAATCCGGACGTTCATGACCATTTGACGGACCAAATTAGGTTGAACTTACTGACTCTTAAAAACATAGAAAAGACAGTTAATAAATAATAAAACCCATTAAAATGGGTAAAGGCGCATTCGGGGATTGAGGGGAATGAACGGGCAGATTACCTAGCTAAAGAGGCAGCTAAAGGAGAACTGCTGCCCTCGTATCATAAAGCCCCATTATCGTTTATAAAGAGAGACTTAACAACTGATTTGGTAAAAAGATGGGACGAAATGTGGGCCACCTCCCCTAAATCTCCAAGTTTGCACAGATTTTTACCAAAAATTACACTAGACAATTACAAACGTATACACAGCAGTGATTACAGACTGACGCAAGTACTGACGGAACACGGAAACACAAAACAGTATCTCAAACGGTTCAACATTATTCAAACAGATTTATGTGACGAAGACGGTCAAGTTCAAAATTTTAAACATATACTGTATGACTGCAAATTGTTTGACAGGCAACGGTGTAATTTGATAAAAAGTATTATGCTTAAAAACGGAAACTGGCCAGAGACAGAACAAACATTACTTTCTCAATTCAAGACTGACTTGATTAAATTTATTAGAACTATCGACTTCGACTCACTTACCAGAGACGGGCAACGTAGGTAATTTCTTGTTGGCTTTTGTTTACTTATTTTATTTTGTCTTTTATTTTTATTTAATTTGTATTTTTTTTTTTCATTTTTCCTTATCGTTTTTATTTTTGTTATTTTTGGAATTTTACTCAACCGCATTCTCAACGTATTTTCTAAATATATCATAAAAATTACTTCCATGAATCGATCCTTTTATTTATGCTATTGGTTTATAAGTACGATTGTGACGTAGGTAATGTACTAGGCGGTAACCGTCAACCATCTCTGGTATCAATAACCGAAACATCCATGTTTGCCTCTGATGATTGTTAATTCACTGAAAATTGGTGGTTGATATCATGATATAAGTGGGGGGGGGGGGTGATATTTTGAACGCATTTAAATAATTTTTTTTTTCTAACAGTATGATAAACGAATGGAAATTGGTAAAACTGTTTAGAGGTAATGAATAGGATCCATATTAAAAATTTAGTTTTCCTAGCGTTGTAACAAAAAGCCTTTTATATCGTATGAGGAATGCCAATTAGTTTTTTGGTTCTGAACAAGTTTTTTTTAAAAGTGATTTTATGAAATTCCTCTCTGTGATGTAATTTTCGAGTGGCTTAGATAATATTCACGTATGTACAGAGCTCAGTATGTACATATACACTTCATACATACATTCAATATACCAGGATTCACACATTTCATCTATTAATATATACACATATTAACATTATATCACAAAATTGTATCTATATTAATTTTAAATTCGACCAGTGGATCCTTATAAGTCGTTACCACTATCTTTTTTTGCGTTAACTCTCATTTCATTAATTTTGAAATGAATATCTTTTTTTCTTGGGTATGCGAGAATTATAGAGAAATTTTAGAAACCTATAATACTTATATTTTAGTTCTAACAATTCCTTTTTATTATTTCGTAGGTGAGACTAAGAACAATATGATGACAAGGATCTGTCATTAAAGAAAAAAATAACTGTTTCTAGAAAGTCGAAAGATTAGTCGTGGCATATAACAACTGGAACTATATTCTATTTCTCTGAGAAAGTTTCCACGGTATATTCCCGAATTGTCATTTTATAGATTTTTAAAATTTATTTTTCATAGTTTAATGTAGCGAATTTCCGCTTTCTTTATCTGCGCCTCTTACAATTTACACGGTTATTTCCTTACGCCATAAATGCCGGCATACCCTCTTTTTATCTTTTCGGTGCCAATTTCCCCCGTATAACTTTTTATTTTCACTTACCTATATATGAAATATATATAGTAAGGGACATGGGGAATGGGGGGTAAATGGGAAAGGTGCATTTTTTTGTTTTCCTATAAAGCAACTTTGTTTTTGTTTATATGGAGAAATTAACTGTCTCTCGTTTTGGCTAAAAGTTAGAAATGGCTAAATATGAAATATGAAAAAAATCAAGTAAACTTTTTCTACTTTATAAGGAAAAAAGAAAAAAAACCTGTCAACTCATAAAACACGCATGCGCAGTTCGCCTTTTATGATAGACTATTGTTTATAATCAATGACGTTCTGTTCATATAATGGAAATTATTTGTTTCATGATAACTAAATGAATTTTTCAACAACTAGGATAAGCCCTACAGTTATTGGCACTCAGTACAGTTATTGGCACCCCAACTTTAACATAAAGAAATAGGTAAACAAGTCTTAATTTTATTACAAGATATACATGAGTCTAATGTTTAACGGGTCCTCTAAGTCATCTATGAAGTAAGACTTTAACAAACTAAGCATAGGGAAAATTTCACAATTAATCCACAGGGTGCCAATAACTAGATTTGGCACTTTTAACAATAAATAGGGTAAACCATACAGTTATTGGCACTCAGTACAGTTATTGGCACCCCAACTTTAACTTAAAGAAATGGGTAAACAAGTCCAAATTTTATTACAAGATATACATGAGTCTAATGTTTGAAGGGTCCTCTAGGTCATCTATGAAGTAAGACTTTAACAAACTAAGCATAGAGAAGATTTCACAATTAAATCCACAGGGTGCCAATAACTAGATTTTGCACTTTTAACAATAAATAGGGTAAACCATACAGTTATTGGCACTCAATACAGTTATTGGCACACCAACTTTAATTCAAAGAAATAGGTAAACAAGTCCAAATTTTATTACAAGATATACATGAGTCTAATGTTTGAAGGGTCCTCTAGGTCATCTATGAAGTAAGATTTTTTTAACAAACTAAGCATAGGAAAGATTTCACAAGTAAATCCACAGGGTGCCAATAACTAGATTTGGCACTTTTAACAAAAATATTGACATATTGTAAAACTATTGAACTTTTGACACAAAAAAACCTCTTGAGTCTTTATGAGGATAGATAATGAGGAGGTATAGTAAGTTTCTATTTGATCCCTTTATAAAAAGTATTTTTTTTAATTTAACCACAGAAATGTGGACTTAAGGGTGCCAATAACAGTAAGGTTTACCCTATAAAGAGAATTATAAAATCAGACGCAAAGGAGTATTGCTTGCATTGCCAAATTATCACAAGTAAAAACGTTTATTTAATAATAATAAAAAAAAAACAAACAGTGTATTTTAGAGAGCCAATAAAAAAAATGAAAACATAGTAAATAAATGTAAAAAAATGTGTGACTTTGAGGAATGGCATTTAAGAAAACACGTCAATTTCTAATCTGAGAAAGTAGGTAAGTGAAACTTGTGTGTTACGCGCATCGCACCATATGTTTTAATATAATTATTTATTTTATTTTTTCGACTATATTTCATATTTTACCCTTTCGTAAATATCGCTGTCTTATCAATTAATTTTTCATTATCATTATGCCATATTTCAATTGTAACGAAAATGTTTAAACTTTTCTTGACCATTGTATCATTTATTGCCAATTGTATTGTATCATTGTATCATCAATTGTTAGAAACTTTGTAAGGTCTTAAAAGTCATTACACTACACTAGTGGATAGGAACAATTTGTTGACAAAATTTTGATTCCCACCGTTAATCCTGGTAATTCAATGCAATGATATAACTAGTAAAAGATATTTTTTTATATTTTAATTCTTATTTTTTTTTTTTTTTTTTTAAGTTGGATAACTTTTTTTAGCGTTTCATTGATGTGTAAATTTTAAATTATACAAGTTTGCTGCATTTCTGATATATGTAGTTAAGATATATATACGTACGGTTTTAGTTTAGTTCATTATTACTCTTTAATGAAATGCAATTAAATTATTTTCCACGGCCTATTTACCGCATGAGGTTATTAAACCTTTGAAAAATATTCTTGACTATTTATTATCTAACGAATAATGTTTTCTTACAGGTATAATTGTAACCTAATAATGTTATATCACTGTCTGAGATGTAAATGTGGCCAATTCCACTAGCATATTAACGTTATGGTTGGTTTGAATTCCATTTGCTGTCTTTTTACACCCAGTATTGCATAACAACCTTTTCTGGTTTGTGTTATTTTTTATTAAATAATTTTTTTGTTTTTATGTTTACACATATATATAGAAATCTCGTGTCCCGATGTTTCTCGAAACTACTCAGCCAATCTTTATAAAATTTGGCTTGTGTGTAGTTTTGTCCAGCTTGAAACATAGTTTTTATCTCGATTATTGGCCTCAATATTTCTTTCTTTGCTAATTATTTTAATATTTTAATTATTAAACTGCAATTGAGTGCGATTATTTGTAAGCTCTATAAATATCCAACAGATGGCGGTGTAAGTTTATTTATTGACACATCATTTTCTTTCGATATTTAGGGTGGGTAAGCATCCAGTAGCCAAATCTATTTTTCCCGGCTTGGACTAGGAAAATCCGTGTTTTTTCCGGAGGCAAATTATGCGTAGCCTTTTGAGGTATGGGGAAATTAAATCGATTTGTTTTATTAAAAGACAGGTTAACCAAAATCATTGTGCACTTATTAGCACTGCAAAAAATAAAAATCTGGTGCGTGCTCGCAACACACAACTTTCACTTACCAACGGTTTTGTTATTTGCCACTTCTTAAATGTACAGAACGGCTTTAATTATGAACAATGGTCTGTCATTAAAGGCGTACTCCACAGGCGTGGCCGCAACGATTTTTATGAGTTGACTGAATAATTTTCTTTTTTTCTCCTTTATATGTTTTCTTTATTTTCATCATATCTCATATTTAGCCATTTCTTATTTTTAGGCGTAACGAGAGACAGTCGATTTCTCCATATAAACAAAAACAATGATACTTTATTGGAAAGCAAAAAAGGCCCCTTCCCCATTTAAGCCCCCTCAGGACATTTTAATATTGATAAAGCTTACCTGATATTAAAGAACACCTAATTTTCATTAAACATGACGAATTTTATAAAAATCGTTGAATATTTTGAGATCATCGAAAAAAAGGTAAAGATTGGAAAAACATTATGAAATAAAGTACCCCCTCCGTTTGACCAACTTTGATGAAATGTTGGCTATCACATCTTTGGCATATAGATACATCAAATACCCAGTTTGATCAAAATCGTCAAAACCGTTTTTGAGTAAATAAAAAAAACACGTGAAAATGATACAAAATTTATTAAGTAAAGTCCCCCCTCCGGTTGATCAATTTTGATGAAATGTTGGCTATCAAATCTTTTGCATATACATACATCAAATACCCAGTTTGATCAAAATCGTTAAAACCTTTTTTGAGTAAATAAAAAAACACGTGAAAATGATACAAAATTTATTAACTAAAGTCCCCCCTCCGGTTGATCAATTTTGATGAATTTTTTACAGTCATATCTCGGGCATATAAATAGATCAAACACTCAGTTTAATCAAAATCGTTAGAGCCGTTTTTGAGAAAATCGAAAAAAACGTAAAAAGTTAATAAATAAAGTACCCCCTCCCATAGAGCAATTTTGATGAAATTTTTGCTGTCACATCGCGGGCATATACCTACACTAAATACCCAATTTCAGGTTCGCACGGTTTATAGTTTTTGAGCTAGTCTGTTCACACAGACACACACAGACACACACACACACACACACACACACACACACACACACACACACACACACACACAGACACACACACAGACCATTTCTCGGGACCTGGTTATTTCGACTCAGGGGACCCCAAAACGTGTATTTCCGTTGAAAACCGGAAGTCGAAATTTTTCACGATCGCAATACTTCCACTTACTATATATTTCATATATAGGTAAGTGAAAGTAAAAATTGTGAATTCTAGTAATAAAGAAAAATGTAAATTATTATTATAAAAGTTATAAATTATCTCATTTATAAAATTATTTTTTTTTTTTTGATAAGTAGTGTCAGAACATATGGTTTTTTCTCATGGTTTGAGACATTTTCATAACCTGTTTCAGGTAAAACGATGTGTTATATTCTGAATTTAATTAATATCTATGATGGCAAAAGATTAATTCGGTACATTTTCGCTATCTATTATGATTTCATTAAGACTTATTGCAATTATATTCGTTATTAGTTCCTTTTACATTTTTACTATAAAAAATTTAACCCTTATAAATTGTATATCAAACAATTTTAAACTGGGCCTCAAGTATTATTTTAAATCCCGTTGGTTTTAGATTAGCCGAAACGTTTTTTATCTTTATCAGTGAATTTTTATTTGACTGTATTAAAAAGAATAGGCTATAATTAACCCTTTGCACTCGGCACCGTTTCGGACGTTATCTACCGGCAACTCGACGCAACTTATTCGCGAAAACGTACACCATCAAAACGTAATATTATACAGTAAAATTTTAGAACCAAGTAAGGAATTGTAATTAAATTTAGTTTATACGTATTTGTGAAGCTTCAAGAACACATATTTACAAAAAAAAAATTAATATTTTGTATTTTATATATTTTTTTTAATAATTGTTCATAATTAAGAGAACCGGAGCGGATAACGTTGATAATCCCTTAGATTTCACAAAGGTTTCGCCGTTCCTTATATACAAAAGCATAACAAATCTAATTGAAGAAGTAAAAACATTTAAAACATAACGAGATGGTACCCTTTTACTTTAAGTTTTCTCAGATATCCAATCAGAAAAGCTCCTAAAATGTGAAAATCTACTTAATAACTTTCCGGTTAAAGTAGAAACACATGAGAAACTGAATCTAAGTAAAGGGATTATTTGGTGCCCCGAACTAAATTATTTTACAATTAAGGAAATAAAAGATGAATCAAACCCACAAAATATAGCCGATGTTAAAAGATTAACGTACTATAAAAATAATGAAAAACACCGCGAGCCGCGACCGTCATTTATCACCAAAAGCGAAATGTCCTATAAATAGTTTTCACGATTTGTTTATGCACTATAAAAATATAAATTATTTGGATTGTCTCCGTAGTGGAGCCCTCGAGTTTGAAGACAAATTTTAAATGGCTCCGCTCTAAAGACCTCGAGTGCAAAGGGTTAATTGTACAAATTATAGCAAATCAGCCACAGTAAAGTGTGGTCTGGTCTTCTCGTTAGATTATAAATTAACCGGTACGTATTATATATTGTTGGACAGTGTCAAGTAAATAGAGAGACGTATATTGAAAGTGGGCTGCCAAAACTTCCTGGTCTCGATAGTGCTATCTCAGTAAATGTAAATGTTTGAACAGCTTTTCATTTTTTTTCTTCTTTTTTTTTCTATTTTGTTGGGACAGTCCCTACTTCCCGCTATCGTGAAAAAGGGAATGTTTTCTCCTCCGCCCCGCCCCACTTTGTTGTTTGTCGTGAAGCTTTAAAAAAATATAAACGAAATAAAAATTTGTGGCATTCCGCTGATGAGGCCGGGCTTAACTTCATTCGTTATTGGATTCCTTGGACAGTTTACCTGGCTTGCTACCGTTGAATAATATCGGACCATAGTATTATGATCTCGAAAAAAACCGCCTTTTTACCAAAACTCATTTTATGTATCAAATTTTAAATTAACAGACATAACATACGAAACGTCCTTTTTAAAAAGTAAAGTGGATTCTTTGTGGATCCTTGGGGTGCAAGTTATAACATTAATGTTCATCTCATGACGGAAGAAACCAAAACAGATATAGACTCGTGCGGAACAGCTGCGATTATTACCGCCTTCCTATATGTTATAAGCTATATGTTATCTCTTTTTATGTATGTTATGTCTTGCTCTATTGAATTAATCGTTTCTTTACGTAATATTATTGTCCTGAATATTTCATTGTTTGTATAATAATGTTTTAATTTTAGGATGATAAATTATCAGGATTTTCAGTCAAAAGTATTTTATTTGAAGAGCCTGCGTTTCGAACCAAACATGTGTAACTTTTGTTTATCTTATCTCAAGGCAGTATAAATTATACTTACCTATACCGTACACTTACTAGCATTACTTAATGCAAATTAACTAATACCCGTACCGCCTAAGGTGGTAGGTGCGGGAATAATATTAAAAATCGGTGTAACCGCTCTTACCCACCCCCTTAAACCCTAATTTATGGCTTGGGTTATCATACCTCGAAAGCATACAAATTGAACGAGAGCGGAGTGTTAGGCAGTATAAAAATTGCCAATTAGATCGAAAGAGTAAAAAGGACTACTTGAATCTTAATAATAAAAAAAAAAAAAATAAAAAAAGCCACGGCTCTAAGGGTAGAAGCTAATTATCGGTGATGGAAATTGGATGAGGCCAAAAATAGGGGGGTAGGTGCGATAATAATATTAAAAATCGGTGTAACCGCTCTTCCCCACCCCCTAAACCCTAATTTATGGTTTGAGTTATCATACCTCGAAAGCATACAAATTGAACGAGAGCGGAGTGTTAGGCAGTATAAAAATTGCCAATTAGATCGAAAGAGTAAAAAGGACTACTTGAATCTTAATAATAAAAAAAAAAAAATCTGGTGCGTGCGCACAACACACAACTTTCACTTACCAACTTACTTAGATTAGAAATTGACGTGTTTTGCTAAATATCATTTCCCAAATTCACACATTTTTCTACATTCATATCTTATTTTTGTTAATCGTTAAAGCCGTTTTTGAGTAAATAAAAAAAACCCGTGAAAATGATACAAAGTTTATTCAGTAAAGTCCCCCTTCCGGTTAATCAATTTTGATGAAATTTCAACAGTCGTATCTCGGGCATGTACATACATCAAATACCCAGTTTGATCAAAATCGTTAAAGCCGATTTAGAGTAAATAAAAAAACACGTGAAAATGTTACAAAATTTATTAAGTAAAGTCCCCCCTCCGGTTAATAAATTTTGATGAAATTTTAACAGTCATATCTCGGGCATGTACATACATCAAATACCCAGTTTGATCAAAATCTTTAAAGCCGTTTTTGAGTAAATAAAAAACCCCGTGAAAATGATACAAAATTTATTAAGTAAAGTCCCCCCTTCGGTTGATCAATTTTGATGAAATGTTGGCTATCACATATTTGGCATATACATACATCAAATACCCAGTTTGGTCACAATCATGAAAGCCGTTTTTGAGTAAATAAAAAAAACACGTAAAAATGGTACAAAATTTAATAAGTAAAGTGCCCCCTGCGGTTGATCAATTTTGATGAAATTTTTACAGACATATCTCGGGCATATAAATAGATCAAATACTCAGTTTAATCAAAATCGTTAGAGCCGTTTTTGAGAAAATCGAAAAAAACCTAAAAAGTTATAAAGTAAAGTACCCCCTCCCTTTAAGCAATTTTGATGAAATTTATGCTGTCACATCGCGGGCATATACCTACACTAAATACCCAATTTTAGGATCGCACGGTTTATAGTTTTTGAGCTAGTCTGTTCACACACACACACACAGACACACACACACACACACACACACAGACCATTTCGCGGGACTTGGTCATTTCGACTCAGGGGACCCCAAAACGTGTATTTCCGTTGAAAACCGGAAGTCGAAATTTTTCACGATCGCAATACTTCCACTTACTATATATTTCATATATAGGTAAGTGAAAGTAAAAAAATAAAAAAAGCCACGGCTCTAAGGGTAGAAGCTAATTATCGGTGATGTAAATTGGATGAGGCCAAAAATTGAGAGGTAGTTGCAGGAATAATATTAAAAATCGGTGTAACCGCTCTTCCCCACCCCCTAAACCCTAATTTATGGTTTGAGTTATCATACCTCGAAAGCATACAAATTGAACGAGAGCGGAGTGTTAGGCAGTATAAAAATTGCCAATTAGATCGAAAGAGGATGAAGGACTACTTGAATCTTAATAATAAAAAAAAAAAAAAAAAAAAAGGAGCGTAGCCACGGCTCTAAGGGTCGAAGCTAATTATCGGTGATGGAAATTGAATGAGGCCAAAAATAGGGGGTAGGTGCAGGACCCACCCACCACCCACCGTCCTCCGCCCCTCGGCTAGACAGCAATTTCGTACCTCGAAAGCATACAAATTGCACGGGAACGGAGTCTTAGGCAGTATAAAAATTTCTAATTAAATCGAAATAGTAAAAAGGAGTAATTAAATCGAAATATTAATAAAATTTAAAAAAAAAAAAATTAAAATCGAGCGTAGTCCTCGGCTCCAAGGGTAGAGGCTAAATATCGGTGATCGAAATTGAATGAGGCCAAAAATATGGGGGTAGGTGCGATAATAATATTAAAAATCGGTGTAACCGCTCTTTCCCACCCCCTAAACCCTAATTTATGGCTTGAGTTATCATACCTCGAAAGCATACAAATTGAACGAGAGCGGAGTGTTAGGCAGTATAAAAATTGCCAATTAGATCGAAAGAGTAAAAAGGACTACTTGAATCTTAATAATAAAAAAAAAAAAAAAAAAAAAATCGAGCGTAGCCACGGCTCTAAGGGTAGAAGCTAATTATCGGTGATGGAAATTGGATGAGGCCAAAAATAGGGGGTAGGTGCAGGACCCTCCCACCACCCACCGTCCTCCGCCCCTCGGCTAGACAGCAATTTCGTACCTCGAAAGCATACAAATTGCACGGGAACGGAGTCTTAGGCAGTATAAAAATTTCTAATTAAATCGAAATAGTAAAAAGGAGTAATTAAATCGAAATATTAAAAAATTTTAAAAAAATAAATTAAAATCGAGCGTAGTCCTCGGCTCCAAGGGTAGAGGCTAAATATCGGTGATGGAAATTGAATGAGGCCAAAAATATGGGGGTAGGTGCGATAATAATATTAAAAATCGGTGTAACCGCTCTTCCCCACCCCCTAAACCCTAATTTATGGTTTGAGTTATCATACCTCGAAAGCATACAAATTGAACGAGAGCGGAGTGTTAGGCAGTATAAAAATTGCCAATTAGATCGAAAGAGGATGAAGGACTACTTGAATCTTAATAATAAAAAAAAAAAAAAAAAAAAAGGAGCGTAGCCACGGCTCTAAGGGTCGAAGCTAATTATCGGTGATGGAAATTGAATGAGGCCAAAAATAGGGGGTAGGTGCATAGGTCCACTTACTTAGCGGTACCGTACACTTTATACTTACCATCACTCTCAAGTCTGCAGAATATTGATACCAAGTTAAAACCGAATTTTCAAGAAGGTGCTAATTTTGTTCTATATTTCCTTTAATTTTAAAGTTTTTTTGGTATTAAAACTACCACACAACTACCGGAGCGAAGCCGGGCACCCCTAGCTAGTACTTAATGTAGAAAAATATAAGATGTAAACAATAAAAACCTCAACCCTTCTAAATTCTTTACCAAACACTTTTAAATTTGGCGTAAAGTTCCATTTTATATCCCGTTGGTGTTTAGATTAGCTGAAACGTTTTTATCTTTATCCGTGAACTTCGATTTGACTGTATTAAAAAGAATAGGATATAATTGGTTCAACGCATTATAGCTAGTGAGCCACAGCAACGCGTGGTCGGGTCTATCTATATAATAAAAATTAAATGTTATTCGTTGTTAACCGCATCACGTGAGTAAGGCTGATGGATGGATTTGGCTACTTTTTCTTTAAATATGTTCCTAATAGAAATAGATAATGGACATCTCAACATGTATAATATAACAGGATGTTGGAGGACCTTTGAGTTGTGGGTTCGCTCCTGCACACATTTTGAACAAATTGTGCCTTAATCAGTACAGTATATATTATAAAGCAAAGTGTACAATGTGCGTGCCGATAAGGCTCAAAAACGACTCCGCGTACGATTAAGTAATTCGTCGTGTAGCCATATAACCCCTAACGGAGAAGGTTTCCGTTTTTCCCTAAAGGGTGTAAAATTAAAGAGAAAAGGACTGGAATTTTAAGCCTCTCGCACCATGTAATTAGCCTATTTAAAAACTATTTAATTAGAAGATAAAAGATTCGACCACGGCCGGGAATCGAACCCAGGTCCTCCGCATAGATAAGCTGAAACGTTTTTATCTTTATCCGTGAATTTCGTTGTGACTATAAAAAATAATAGGAAATAACTAATGCGGAGGACCTAGGTTCGATTCCCGGCCGTGGTCGAATCTTTTGTCTTCTAATTAAATAGTTTAAAAATTATATTTTAATTGTATAACCAACGACCATGGATAAATAACATCATAGCCTATTTGAGATTGATATACGTGCTTATGAATGAAAAATTTAGTTCGAGCTCCAGGCTACCAGGAAGCGCTTGGGTTCGTTTCATTCGATGTTTATTGTTCAGTATATAAAGGTTATATATTTTTTAAATTACTAAGAAATTAAGCGATAGTAATTAGTTTATCCTTTGTTTTCAAAATTAGGGAGCGGGGTAGCCCACTGGTAAGGCAGTGGACTGCTGTGCTTAAGGTCCCGAGTTCGAATCTGACATGGCTTACGATATCTTTATTATTCGCCACAGTTCGTCTCGTGGGCCGAGAGACCCTCCTGGCGCAAACCCAGCCTATATAAAGTGGGTACCCTTAATTGAAAAATTAAGTGTACATTTCTTAATAGTACAGTGAGAAAATAAAAACAGACATATCAAAAAGACATAAATTGACTGAATATAAATCGAAAATAAAAAGTTTGAAGTGTTCTTATCGTATGTAATTATGAAAAAGAATTTGGTTTTCACTTTGTAATAGTAGTAAGATTCGAGCTCTGAAGAGTCCGCTGGATATCTTAAGGGAGGTTGAAATGAAAGAAAGGACTTAAAAAAAAGTTTCTATGAATCTTCGGTAGTTTCTATCCTTCTGGATCTAATAGGACCATCGCAGTAGTCGTCGCTTAAGTACTCGAAATATCAGATTTTTCAACAATAATCTAATAACTTATTATCTGCTGAATGCTTGGAATGGGCTTATACGATTCAGACAAAGTTGCATTAAAATTAATTGTTCATTTACCATTTTCAACCCCCAATAAAGTATATAGGGTTCCTTATTTGGGCGGACTCTGCAGTTCTCGAATCTTGATTGATACCAAGTTAAAACGGAAGTTTCAAGAAGTTAAAACGGAATTTTGTTCTATATTTCCTTTTAAGTTTTTCTGTTATTAAAGCTACCGCACAACTACCGGAGCGAAGCCGGGCACCATTGCTAGTTATTAATAAATGCTATGATTATACAGACATATTTTTTTCAGTGTTACAACCTTAAACCGAATTTCTCAAAACGATCCCAAACATTCTCCTTCATTTAGAGTCGGCCTGAGAAGCAGCGAGACGAGCAAATTGTTGTATGGTCTCGTTATAGCTGAGAACATTTCCTGTACAGTTACTGTCCAACATCCTGTTTCTCATCTCATTCGACTCACATCAAGTGTCTCCTGTGTTTTCATTAAGAAACATTTGTTTGTTTGTTCTGTAGGTTTTTCCTGATTCATTTTAATTCGGAATAAGTATCTTAGTCATTTCGAATAACTCTACGATAAAATATCATACAAGAGACATACAGGTCGATTGTAAAACATATTAGAAATGTTACTGACCATGAACAGACAATGTTCATGTGCTGAAGTCAGAAGTGGAAATGTTAGAGGGACTGATATAGTGCGCAGCGGTGACCTCAAGATATCTAGATAGCACACGTTAATTGATACAATGACTTATGACGATCTGTTTGACCTGGCGACATTGCAAGGGGTTGTCGGTTATTATAGCTGTGAGTAACTTGCTCTGCAAGTTTATGTTCTTTCTATATTTAGATATAACTATGGATAGTTAGAGCATTCCGGGATTATTCGTCATGTCTGTTGATAGGTAGGTATAGTCGACTCCGTTTAATTAGGCTATCGGATAATTGGGGCCACCGCTTAATTGGGCCATTTTTAATAAAAGGGAATCAAATGTAGGTAAAATATCACCGCTTTATTAGGACAAAACATCGGCTAATTGGGCCAAAACTTTCTGGAAGTTAATGTAAAAAACTATGAGACCCGGTATCAATCGAATAACCTAAGTATCTGAGACCACGCCTGATTCTCATCCAGAAGCAAGAAACCGCATCAAAAAGGTTAGTCGCTTTTTTTTTTCACAAAAAGGAAATGAAGAAAGCCCTAAAGAAGTGAGCTAATCATGTTGGTCGTAGTTTTAAATAAGTGTGACAATGCACACTTGATTCTTACCTGTTAAAAAAATTGACGTAAAAACATGTTCTGATCCATTTCTTATTTCGTCTTTATTAGTATAATTTATATTGTACACAAATAGTTATTTTAATTTGTTTCATCTAGTATATTTCTTATATTAAAACCCCTATTTAATAAAAATACATTTTAAGAGTTAAATTAATCGTATTATTTTGACCCCATCATTAAATTAATAGACCAGAATAGGTACACCTAAATGCACATATTAACTGGGTTTTCCACCAAATATGTCTAACGTATGACATCAATTATCCTACACTTACGGTAACCCAGTGATTAGGCGTATTTAGGCATTTATTTGCATTTGCACGTGGATTATATCTAACATATATGTAAAAAGGCATTAGATGAAGACCAATCTGAGACAGGGAATGCAACGGTACTCCAGCGCCGGACCAGTTCGGAATCGAGGCCATGCGCGATGACTGGGTGCATAAGCTTTTAAATCATGTAATCAAAAAATAAAGGTGTAGTAGATGATGAATTCTTTCGGTGTTATGTATCGTCAATGTTAAATGATGTTTTATTAGTTAGACTGTCTAACATAAAAAATAACTAAATTTATATTTCAGTGAAAAATCCAGTCTTCCTTTTTGATAATATATATTTTTTAATATGTTAAAACATCACTACGTTTCGAGGCTCATTGCCTCATCTTCAGGTGACTGCAACAATATTTTACATGATATTTACAACTTTTTTTTAAATTTAATTTACAATAATTATAAAATTTGGAACATAAACATTTATGACTTAAAATCCTATATTACAATATACTCATTATATACATACCTATGTTATAATTATAAAATATATCAATTCTTTAAAATCTCGTCAAATATTAAAGTCAAATAATCAAATAATCACAATGTACTTCTTATTTTGGCCACCTCACTGTTACTGGCTTTAGTCTATAGTATTTAGTAATATAGGATTTTAAGTCATAAATGTTTATGTTCCAAATTTTATAATTATTGTAAATTAAATTTTAAAAAAAGTTGTAAATATCATGTAAAATATTGTTGCAGTCACCTGAAGATGAGGCAATGAGCCTCGAAACGTAGTGATGTTTTAACATATTAAAAAATATATATTATCAAAAAGGAAGACTGGATTTTTCACTGAAATATAAATTTAGAATAATAAAAGACCAAAAGGTTTTTTTAAAAAAAGTCTTCCATTATAGGATAAACTATCAATAAAAAATAACTTTTTTTAACATCAAAATACTCTACTATAATTACATATTATATATGTATTTTAGTTATTGTATTGATAAAAAAAATAAACAATCTGGTGCGGGTAAGTTAACAACTTTTTCTTACCACTCTACTTTCTTTGACTAAAAATAGAAATTATTTTTTCTAAATTGCGTTTTCTTTCGATATAGTATCTTTATTATATCCTTTTATATTTACCCATTCCTTTTTACCAAGGATAAAAAGAGACTGTTTATTGAGTTTAAAAAAGTTTATTGTGAACATTTTATTTGTTGTATTTAATTAACGTCACTTTATGCCACTAAGGCTAATCGGACGATGCTACAGTGGGAGTCCTACATTTTGCCTATCCATGTACAATTAGGATAGGGATCTCTATTTTACGTCCTTTCTGAGGGACAGCATAGGTAAGGATTTTTTAATCCCTTTAAAAAATCCTTGGGCCATCACGCTATCTTTAGTATTGTAGGTTTTTGCCATAACCACTACACCACAACTGACCCTATAGATAAATGTTAAATTACACATTTATTAGCAAGTTTATAGATAATTGTTGAATTACCTAAACGATTTTAAGGACGCTTTAAAAAATGCAAAAAATAACAATATTAATAAATATTTGTTGCCGGTTTATTCTGGGATTTATACAAACAATGAGATAATGTTACGACTCATTTTTATCTTATCTGAGCCAAACTAATCGTAGTGCAATTCTATTATTTCTTCCTCGGATTATACTTATTTGTTTTTGCTTTAACAATTTTTTTGTAAACTGAAAAGCAAAATTTAAATAGTAATAGCATCCTTTAAATCTTAAGGAATCCACGACCCACCCCCAAAAAAAGTTTATAGTAAATATTTTGATCGTTTATCTCTTTGCTTAAGGGATTAACACGACAAGGAATATAATACAATTAGATATTTTTATTTAGAATAAATTTATGCATAGTAAACTATTTTAATACTAATCTTGTGTTTTTTTGTTGCAGGTAGGTGTATCTTTTATCCTAATGAAGAATCAGGTATGTTTGTATATATATACATATATATATATATATATTTTTTTTATTACTAAACGCGTTTTCTGATTTTATACGGGTTTGATTTTTAGGAAAATACCTTTGTTGTAGGAAAACAAGAGTTCTTTTTGGTTGATTTGAAAACGAAATAATGATAATAATAATCCTTTATTTGCATTTAAAGTATTTTTGAAATATAAAATAAACGAAAATGAAAGGGAAAGTGATGGCAGCGCATCATTACAGTTATTGACACCCCAACTTTAACTTAAAGAAATAGGTAAACTAAAACTACTAAAAGAAATTGGTAGGTCTTAATTTTATTACAAGATATTCTTCATGAGTCTAATGTTTGTAGGGTCCCCTAAGTCATCTATGAAGTAAGACTTTAACAAACTAACCATAGGGAAGATTTCAAAATTAAATCCACAGGGTGCCAATAACTATATTTGGCACTTTTATCAATCAATATTGCCATATTGTAAAACTATTGAACTTTTTACTCAAGAAAACATCTTGCGTCTTTATGAGGATAGATAATGAGGAGCTATAGGAAGTTTCTATTTGATCCCTTTATAAAAAGTATTTTTTTAATTTAACCATAGAAATGTAGTCTTAAGGGTGCCAATAACTGTACGGTCACCCTAAACTGATGCTTACAAAAATTTAAATTATGATGTCCAGGAATTGTAAACAAAATTGAATTTTATAGTGACTCAGATTCTTCTGTTTATATCCCTTTCTATACTCGATCTAATTTACTAAGTAAAACAAAAAAAAATCTAAATTTAATTTTGAAACTTTATAATGAACTTGCCAGTTGTTTGATCACTTTAATATCGTGACGTGAAACATAAAAAAAAAAAAACATGATGGAAAAGAGTTTTAGACATTTTGTTGGAACAGACTGTTCTAGTACATGTTCGTGACTGTTCGAGTATCCTCTACGCTTTTGGGAACATTCTAGATTGTTCTAATTCAGACCAAATACAAGGAGCGATCGACTAGAGTGAGTCTTGATCTGAAGCTGAAATCATATGGTTATTTTTTTTTGTTACTCTGTCGTTATGAGTTGATACTTTTTGTACACCATTGTGTATAATATTTCGTCGATAAAAATATTTAAAATATCATACGTGTTACAATATTTTATTAGGTGAAAGTGCCTCATTATGGGATGGATATAGTTTGTACTGCAACCTCGTTTTTATTTCATAAAATTAAAGATTAATGTCGCATTGGCACATAACCTTGTCACATTGTTATACATGCTCATGCTATTGGATTATTTTCAGGAAATTGTTGTTTTAGGGTTCAAAAACATTTTTCGTGATCATTTTGACCTGATATTTCAGGCCTCAAGGAAAGTATATTATCCCTTATTCATTGTTTTATCTTAAATTTTGAACGATTCATTGCAATATTTGCTAACTGCTTTCATTATTTTTTTATTACATACTGAAGCTCAATAACTTAAAAAAAAAAAGAAGCCACATCCCCTAATATGGGATACCAATTACTTCCTATTATGGGATATCCCATATTGAGGCACCTTTTTATCACTGAAATAAAAATAGTTATTATTAGATTAAAATGATTTTAATGAAATATTATTTAAACACTGAGTTTTTAGAAACGTGTATGTTTTGTGATAAAAACTTTGAAAATGAATGTTCCTACTGTGAAGTGTCCTGCCATGAGATCAGTGTTGAACTCTCACTGAATTGAATTTTGACAAGTTGAATCACAATTTTTCTTTTCAATTTGTGAAAAAATCTGACAAATAAAGGTCTTATCAAATTTTGATTATTTAAATATTATTTGAAAATTATTAAAAAAAAAAAAATTATGATTTTTTTTTTGTAACATAGTAAACATGACTTATTTACAACATATATCTATATATATCTTTTTTTGTTCCTTCCCCTACTCATTTCTGAGGCTAAAAGGGGTTTCCCGGGCCAGGGAAGAGGGTGGGGGATTAATGCCGAGTAATATTATTAAATATCCCCTGGCTCTGTCTTTTGAACTTGCTATCTTCGGGTTTCCGATCATACGTTACCATGGCATTAACAACATATATTTTTGTGAATATCTTTTGTAAAATAAGCGCATTTTTCCTTACAAATATTTCATTTTATATCATGATCCCTAATACGGGATATGTATCCCATATTAGGACACCCATATTAAGAGCCCATTTTCAAAAAGTACAAATTTTACTTTTCTCACTTTAACCATGATTACAAATTTCAAAAAGGAGATATGGAATGTTTTTAATGTTTGATGTCGTCTAATGAATACTGCTAAATGTATAATAGTTATTTATTATACAAGTGACGAAAGTAGATCATTTTACGACTCGAGTGAAACGTTTACCCACACGAGCGAAGCGAGTGTGGTAATTTCACGAGAGTTGTAAATTCTACTTTTTTCACGAGTGTAATATTAAATTTTTTCTGTAATCGTGTAATACATGATCAGATCTAACTAGAATATGAACAAAATTAGGATGTTGTGAAGATTATGGTATGTTGTTGGTAGGTTATAAGCATGGTTGTGAAGTAGTGCAGTTATAAACAAGTGCACCTTATAAACAAGGAAGGTAATTATTATTATATTTAAAATTTAAAATATATTGATTATTTCCACCAATAATTCATTCACATTTCAATTTATTTTGTTAAAATAAATTCTTACAATGTTAAGAAACATTTAAAAGCATTTAATTTCCAACTTCAAATTATTTTTTAATTTATACTTATTACTAATTAAGAAGGCAATTCACTTTCTTCATTTGTGAAGAAAGTAATCACTTTCTTCACTCTATTGCAAAATGTTTCACTTTCTTCACTCATTTCAGTTTAGTAATGTTACCATTATTCAACGATTACAGAAAAAAACAATTTTTTGAATTGTCTAAGCAATTTAGAGCCAATCACTTAAATATTAAAATAAAGTATCCCATAATAGGGCACTTTCCACTAACTAAATGACGAAAATGCTGTATTTTTTTTACAGCCGATTTATTTTGTTTTGATTTCGGAAACTATGAGTCCCGTTCGAAACAAACTTTTCGTGTCAGATATTGCTTTACCGAGGGAGGATTGTAGGCTTTATAACGTTGCGATACTACCCATATGATGAGGGAAGTAACAATTAACGTCTATTAACTTAGAAAACTGTACGCAATCACGCACTGTAATAGCGTTTCGTTAATATCCTTGGCAGTTACTGTATACTAAAAACACGCATTAAACCCCCAAGTACCAAGTCTTACTCAAAAATAATTGTTCTAATTAGGCTTAGTTAGGTTTAAAGCAATAACTTATACTGATTTATAAGATACTAGCTGTATATCCCGGTTTCACCCGGGGAATTTCATTTTTCTAATAAACGTGAACAAATTTAAAGTGAGATCATAACGATTTTTATAACAATAAAGAATATACCCAGGGACTGGCTGAAGTAATATTTAATTTTAATATCGACAGATGTTCGCACCTAGTTAGAAAGATCCCCTGAGCGAAATTTGGGGAATTTAGGACAAACGGTATGGATTTTTATTAAGAAAAAACAAACTTACAGAAATTCATCTTTAAGCTGTATAACCCGGTTTGATCGGGGAATTTCATTTTTCTAATGAAACGGTTGATTTCGTAAAAAACCATTATAAAGTGAGTTCATTACGATTTCTATAACAATAAAGACTATCAGCTGAAGATCGGCTGAAGTTATGCAATTTTAATATGGACAGGTGTTCGCACCTGGTATGAAAGAACTACTGGCGAAATTTGGAGAATTTAGGATAAACGGTCTGGATTTCTATAAAGAACAAACAAACAAACAGAAATATTGGCCTGCAGTTTCAGCTTCTCGCAAATCGGCTTGCCTAAGCCTTTGTGGCGCAAAGCGGGCCTCGTATTCCTGGGCAGACTCAGTTTCCCGCGATTCTGCCTGTCTAAGCCTCTGTTGTTCAATCCTATTTTGATGTTCGTCGAGAGTTTCAGCTGCTCGTATTTGACGTTGTTTTTTAGCTTTTGAGCTCACTACTCCTATTGAAGCTCGCTTCTTAGGAGGCATTTATAAAAAATAAATTCACCATACATGTATATAATCATGTAAATAAACGTATTGTAATGTTAAAAAACAAAACAAAAAAATCATATGGTTTAAAAATCCCAGAACTCGACGCCTACCAAGGGACGGTCTTACCGGGCCTTGTTGGCCTCATCTAAATCAATAAAATGATTTTTCAGGCCGTTTTTTCGACTCAAACGGTCGAATTCGTAAAAAAAAAACCATTGTAAAGCGAGATCATGACGAATTTTTTAACAATAATGAATATACCAAGAGATTGGCTGAAGTTATGCAATTTTAATATGGACAGGTGTTCGCACCTACCACTGAGCGAAATTTGGAGAATTTAGGACAAACGGCATGGATTTCTATAAAGAACAAATAAACAAACAAACAAACAGAATTTCAACTTTATTTATATAGATTAACGGTATAAATTGGATCGTAGATAACATGGTTGAAAATCAAATAGATTTTATCGCAACAGCTCGGTTCCTGTTCGTCATAGTTTGATTTTATCAGGGCCAAGTGAATGGACGTTATATCGAATTTCAACCTATTCTTTTCATATATGTCTATTTTAATTTAACGAGAGTTGGGCGTAATGAATTACTTTGTAATTAAATTCCGTAATTAAAGATATAAAATCATTGGTAAAGCAACCATGTGAATTCTCAAATAGTTCGTTCTTTGATTTTGGTTCACCACAAAAAATTAAAAGCGTTGATTCTGCTTCTACTAGGTTGTTACAAAAGTCCTTGTTCACAAAATTAATTTTATTCAAATGTGAGTACAAAATTTACAAATCAAATTTATTCTTCAAAATACAGGCCATCATTTTCAACTACTTTAACCCATCTTTCAGCCAAAAGTTGTATTTGATGTTGATACCACTCTGCAGTTTTCGAGGCAAAGAACTCCTCGCATCCAGATTTGACATCGAAGTTTTCGAAGCGTCGACCTTTCAAAAAATGCGCCATTGACCTGAAAAGTCCATAGTCAGACGGTACGACGTCTGGACTTTAAGGAGGGTGGGGCAAGACGCTAATCCCGTTCATTTCTGAAAATGTTTCTTTAACTAATCGTGAGCGATGAGCAGGGGCGTTGTCTTGCTGAAATAACGCTTGATTCCTATTAATCAAAGCGGGGTATTTCACTTTTAAAACTTCATATACCCTATCGAGCTGTTCACAGTATAGCTCAGCGTTAATAGCCCTGCCCTCTGGAACCAGCTCGAAGTGCAAAATGCCTTCATAATTCCACCAAACACAAAGCATAATCTTCAAGGCTTGTATTCCCAGAATTAAACCGCCTGAACCAAAATGCGGCCGTGTTTCGATGCACCACACTTTCCCCTTCCACTGCACAAATTTCCTCGGCTGAGGCCTTTGCACTAAAACCTTTTTTCCAATAATGCCTAAGAAGGCCGCGGATGACAAATTTTTCTTCCGACATTTCTAATGAAATTTAATAAACTGAATGAAAGGCAGGGACAGTTGGCGTACATAGATAATTAGAGGATTAGTTAATGTAAACATTGACATAAGAATTGTATTCGTCAGAGATTAAATAAGGATTAAATTAGAGACCTCAATGTAAACAACTTGATATGCACAAGGACTTTTGTAACAACCTAGTATTGGTGCCGAGCTCATGACCTTACAGTTTTTCAAAGATGACCAGAGTTTACAACTACTTGAGAAATATCCTGAAATAAAAAACATATTTCTAAAATTTAACAGTCCACTTCCGTCATCAGCTCCTGTAGAAGGACAGTTTTCTTACGTAACAATGACGAACCTCCCAAAATGCAATAAACTGGCGGATAAAACTTTTGAAAAACGAGTGATTTTGCAATCAAATATTAATATCATACAGAAAAATAAGAAGTTAAAGTGAGAAGACTATACATGTTATAAAATTTTGTTTAAAAGTGATAATTTCATTTAAATTTAGAAAGTTTAAGTTTTTACTTTTACACACTTGTTGTTCCAAATACTATTTAAATATATTAATACCAGATTTTTTTTACAGTTAGTGCTTAATAAGCTTATTGATTTTAATTTTATTTGTTTTACTTTCAAAGTTGGCCCACAACTATCATTAGTTTTAGATATTTTCGCGTTGAAATTTCCCCCATTTGAGCAAAAGACAGACAAGCCAAAAGTCTCTAAAGTAGGACTCACTGACATTCGTCAATTGCCTTACTATTTCAACATAATTACAATGTAATTACTAATTAAAAAGTACAATTAAATTACGAATACAACTTAATATTCAAATTGAAAACTTAGATTACAGATTTCCAATTACGAATTAAAATTAGATTACAAAGTAATTTGTGATTACGAATTACAATTACATTAAAATTAAAAATTATGATGGTAATTACCAGTTTAATTATGAATTACAATGCAATTTTAATTCATAAAGTTACAATTACAATGTAATTGTAATTGGCAATGTAATTAATTGTAACTTTGCCCAACTCTGAATTTAAATGTATTAACCATATAATAAAACAATTGAGAGATGAAAAATAGTCGACTGTTATCTTGTCGATTAATAGCCATGGAATTTCAATCAAAAGTGTTTATCTACATTTTAACAGCCAATATTAAAACCCATATGTTAAGATAAAGATATTAGGAATGCAAAAAAATATTAGAAAAAAATATCGTTAACTAGAATTATATGTCTACCTGACATGGGTAATATGGATTCTAATTAACACTATTGAACAATTTTATAATATATTGGAACTCTAATGCGGGTTAAAATAAATTTTTCTGTGTAATAATTGTTTGTAAAATAATTGTAACAGTGCTACAAAAAGTATTAACTTGTCACGGAACAGTAACACTGTAACCACATGTTTCGATCTTCAAGGCAAGACTGACTCTCCATTCCATCGCTCCTTATATTTAGTCTGAATTAGAACATTCTGGAAGGTTCCCTACAAGCGTAGGAGATTCTAGAACAATAACACACATGTGCTGGAACAGTTAGTAACTGTTCTAACAAAAACTGTATTAAACCCATTTCGTCCCAAGAGAAGAAATAGTATGAATATTCGGTGTTTCTAAATATCAATCTTATTCAATAAATACTATGCCAAAAATATTTTATTATCAAATTTAAAACTTATTGCGCTTAGGGAACCCTATTTTTCGGAAATGTACCTCTAGGACATTAGGGGACCAATAGTGGAAAAATAAATTACTCCCATATTTTTGTTTTAATATATTACTACATTCCTTTCTAGACTAGCTATTTTTCATCATATTCTATAAAAATCAGTAATTATGTGTGAATTTTTAAATTTCACATTCCTGAAGTGTGCTATTTAAAATGTTCAAGTTCACAAAAACCGTAACAATTACTTTTAAAAAAAATTTACAATTAATTAACAATCTTCGATATTTTTAAAAATAATTTAGAACCATATTTATTAGTTAAAAATTTAGTACGATAGGTTAAATGATGGTCAGGATTTTCAGTTTACAATGATTTTATTATGGTAAGCCTTTATTATGGTAAGCGGGCTTACCATAATAAAATCATTGTAAACTGAAAATCCTGACCATCATTTAACCTATCGTAATTGAAAAACAGTTGACCATCTCTCATCTCTAAAACTTTAGTATATTGAAAAATAATATTTGTAAACGCATCTTTGGTACAAAATGGGTTAAAGTTAAAAAGTTTAGTTATTACAGTTGAAAATTATTTGCTATCTGAAAACTACCAACGTACCATCTACGATATATATTATATGTGGTATTACAATAATTCACTGTATTATAATAGTGTATATATATTTACTTCGCTCTTTTAATATTCCTTTTCAATCACTAGGTATTAATGATTCAATCATATGTGACTGATTACAGTTTCAGGCCAGCCTCTAAAAAACTATAAAATTTATTTATTTTTTTTGTTTTTTTTTTACGAAAATTGTAAAAATCATTGTCCAAGCTGTGTTTAATTTTCAAGCCCTTGATTAATTAATTATTGATTAAAGATTAATTAACAAATGTGGTGAAATTAATATGCTTACGGAAACATAAATTTATGACATTGTGCGCAGCTTTCGAAAATATATAATTTTTAAAATTAACCAATTGATTGAAATAGTGTTAACGTATGCCAATTCCATTGAGAATCCAATGTTCAGTTCATCATCTATAACTAGGGCTTCATTAGTTATAATCGAGATATAACGGCCTAAGTAACAATCGATAGGCGCCAGTCGATGTTGGCAATTTGATAAAGCCTTCATGATATTGTAGCAGCACTCAATCACCCGCCTGCTGCATTGATCTATTTGCTCTCTAAAGTTCTCCCAATTTCCTCTGCAATTTTCTTATCAATAGGGCATTTACCGGCTAATGGTTTCCCCCCAATCCGGTCTACTAACCTGGTATTTTATGATAAGTTAACTTGACTAAGAAGGTCGTTGCGAAGGCAAGCTAAGCATCTTGCTAAATTTACACTTAAAAGGGGACCACGTCATATTTCCCTCTCCGATTTTGATGAATTTTTTTTTTGGTGATTCTGCATGGAAAATAAGTCGACACGTGTCCGGCCGTTCCATTGAATGGGCCATCTGGACCGAGAAATTAAATATTTTAGGTTCAAAAATCGTTAAAATTGGCTTTCACAAAACAGTCATTGCTCCATTCTACCTGAACCAATTTTAATGAAACTTTCAAGGATTCTTCTACTTGAAAATATATTCGACTCGTGTATCGGGTTTTGTCGCAATTCACTCTAGTAAGGCCAGAGAATCACATCAAAGTTTAGGCTTGTTGAGGCTTGCGTTAGTAAATTGTGTTGATGTGACGCTCTGGCCTTACTAGGGTGAATTGTGACGAATCCCGATACACTTGTCTAATATATTTTCAAGTAGAAGAATCCCTGAAAGTTTCGATTTTTGGACCTAAATTATTTAATATCTCAGTCCAGATGGCCCATTCAGTGGAACGGCCGGACACGTGTCTACTTATTTTCGATGTAGAATCACCAAAAAAAAATTTCATCAAAATCGGAGAGGGGAATGTTAGGTGGTCCCCTTATTAGTATAGGCACTAAAAAATTACGAAAAATAAATACAATTTAATAAAAATGTCACACTGGTCTTAAAGGTCGCGGGTTCTCGACCCGCGGTGGCCTTAGGATTTTTTAATGAGAGTAAAAAATCCTTGGCTGTACCGTTCCTCGGACAGGACGTAAAATAGAGGTCCCGAGCCTGTACGATAGTAGGTACTCGTTACAGATCCCGATCCTAATTATACCTGGATAGGCAAAATTTAGAACTCCCACTGTAGCATCGCCCGATTAGCCTTAGTAGCATACAGAGACGTTAAACCAACAAAGACACTCGTCTTTGGATTACGGGTGCAGATCTTCATAGTGCCTCGAAATTAAAGGGGGCTGATTTACCCATTAGGGGGTTAAAGCGGGGTGGTATGCAGATTAATTTTTGTTCAAGAAGGTCAAGTGATGCTTTCTATATATATTTCTTAAAAATATTTAGAATGGGTTTTTCCTTAATACTGGTGATAATATAAGTTTTATTAAAATTGGAAATGACCTATAATGTTTAATAATGGAAAATAGGAAACTGACTATAAAAGAAAAGAATCGATATAAGTTAAAATAGATAAAGTATGTTAAAATATTTATATATTTTAATTAATATTTAATAATTTTAATTTTAAGTGCAATTTTTATTAAGGCGAATGAAAACCTTGGAAGTAATTTCGAAACGTAGTTTGAGAAATGTTTAGGATTTGACTTGTTCTTAATAAACATATAAAAATAAAGAGGATTTGATTTTTCACCATTTAATTATTTGAATATAACAGTGTTGACCTTCTGAAAAACAATTTAAAATACATATAAAAAAATGGTTTACTTAAATTTGAGAACTATTTAATAGAATAATGGCAACATTTACAAGAAAATTAACTAAATTTAAAATGATTCAAAGAAGCGTTTTTGTATGTACCTTCGTTATAAAACTTTTTATATAAACATTTTAAATAATAAATATTAATATAGGAAAAAAGAACAATCAATGTGAAACAAATATTTATATCTAGGATTGTGTGTCCGTTGGTTGGTAAACCGCATAATTTTTTCCCCAATAACAGTGAGATAATAAATGTATAGGTTTTTATATTTCCTATGTCTATGAATCGCATAGTACCATTTCTATGGCGTGGTCAGTGTTTTAAAGCTCAATTTGTAGCTATTTTAAAACATATTTTGAAACCTAAACTTTTCTATAAACGTGTATGGCACAAGCTATCAATAAACTGAAGTTTTAAGTGCATTCTCAATTTTATTATGTACCTACGAACTGGGACTAGGGAAAATAGTCTGTGTTCAAAAATAATCTATCATTGAGGCAGAGTTTATAAGTCATAAAAGACTGGTATACAGAAATAACTCACTGACAAAAACTTTATTAAGTTTAAACAACCGGTAGAGCCTAATTCGGCGACTTCGAAGGCGGTGGGTAAGAGACCAACTAACTTAATTATTACTCCTGTACTGGAACGCTGTCGAAGCAGCCCACAAAATTCACTTATTGCTAATTGTAAATTGTGTTATATTCATTTGTAGTTAATAAATAGATAAATAATATTTTCTTACAAACCTTCACAAAATTCATTACAACAAAAGACAACATAACTGGTATACACGACTTTATGAAAAACACTCAACAATAAATTCTACCGACATATTATCAATAACCGACTCAGAAACATTAGCAAAAGAGATGGAAAACATAATTATAAAATTCTGGTGCGTGCGCGCAACACACAACTTTCACTTACCAACTTACTTAGATTAGAAATTGACGTGTTTTGCTAAATATCATTTCCCTAATTCACACATTTTTCTACATTCATATCTTATTTTTGTTAATCGTTAAAGCCGTTTTTGAGTAAATAAAAAAAACACGTGAAAATGATACAAAATTTATTAAGTAAAGTCCCCCCTCCGGTTAATCAATTTTGATGAAATTTTAACAGTCATATCTCGGGCATATACATACATCAAATACCCAGTTTGATCAAAATCTTTAAAGCCGTTTTTGAGTAAATAAAAAAAACACGTGAAAATGATACAAAATTCGTTAAGTAAAGTCCCCCTCCGGTTAATCAATTTTGATGAAATTTTTACAGTCATATCTCGGGCATATTAGTACATCAAATACTCAGTTTAATCAAAATAGTTAGAGCCGTTTTTGAGAAAATCGAAAAAAACCTAAAAAGTTATTAAGTAAAGTACCCCCTCCCTTTAAGTAATTTTGATGAAATTTATGCTGTCACATCGCGGGCATATACCTACACTAAATACCCAATTTCATGATCGCACGGTTTATAGTTTTTGAGCTAGTCTGTTCACACACAGACACACACACACACACACACACACACACACACACAGACCATTTCGCGGGACTTGGTCATTTCGACTCAGGGGACCCCAAAACGTGTATTTCCGTTGAAAACCGGAAGTCGAAATTTTTCACGATCGCAATACTTCCACTTACTATATATTTCATATATAGGTAAGTGAAAGTAAAAATTAATAACAATAACATTTCTGTAGACATTCAATCAGTTCTGAATTCCAGTTTCAACCCACAATTTAGAAACATGAGTGATTTAGGGAGAGGGGAGATGTACCTGACATACAATGTTTAAATATTGGAAAAGCGTATAATAAGCCAACTGAGGCTTGGTTGTCCACAGCATTTATCTTTAATATTTAAAGGCCGCAGGTACACCTTCTCTATTAATAATATTTGCATTACAGCTTTCTTCAATATAGTTTAAACTTAGATTAACTTAAACCGGATTATCTTTAATCCGGGGTTTATACTCTGATTCACTTTCTACAGCCTTAGTTTAGTTTAAGCCCTGTTTAAACCTAATCATGTGAAGGTTATTATGTTTTTTAAAAGGTTGGTACATTTTTGTTTACATTTCCTTGTTGAAACTTCTGTGGAAAGAGAAGGTAATGTTAGGGTTATGGAAAGATTATTTATACAAATTACTTTGTATACTATAAAAATGGCGCAAAAAAAGAAGTAAAAACTTTTCCCAGTGTGACATTAATGTTCTGCTGGCTCTTGTGGAAGAGGAGAGAGACATTTTTGAAACCAAAAAAACAGATTTCGTCACTGTAAAAGAGAAGGAGGATGAATGAAAGAAATTGGTGAATAAATTCAATGAAACGAGCGGTGCTGTTTTCAGAGATTTAATTTGTTTGTTAATAAAATGTTCTTCATAATATGATATTATTATGCCAAGAATAATAATAACCTCTATTACATTTAATAATTTTTTAAAAATAAGGTTGAACCTTTTTATTATTATTATCATTTTGTTTAAATAATAAATGATCTAAGTTAAGCGATATATAATTATTATAGCTTAATAATATTAAAATTAAATCATTATGAGATATTCAAGAGAAAAATAATTTACAACATAACCTTGATATTAGTTATGAACCAATTACAATAAAAATAATGCACGTTAAGAAACATTTTTTTCTCATCTCAATTCTACTTCACTGATTTAACATGTTCTGAAAATATTCTTGTATTAACTGATTGCGTCTATTGATGCGTCTCTTTGGTAACAAAAACACATCATAATTTTCTTCTTCCATGTCATTTAAAATTTCAATTATGTTTATTTTCCATTTTTGTATTCAGTCAAGTGCAAAACAATAATTCTTGTGTTATGTTATCACACAAAATGTTTGTTTATATTTTGCAGTTTAAACCTAATTCAGAGTTTAAACCGGGAAAAATGAAGGATTGACTTAATCTAAGTTTAAACCAAGTTTAGAGGTTAAACCGACTTGAAGAAACTCACATCTGGTTTAAACCAAGAGATAATCCGGATTAAATTTAAACTCGGTTTAAACTAACTTGGAGAAAGCGGCCCTTAGACTGCCCGACGTATAATAATTTGAGAAAAAAATATATATATGATTACATTGATAAAAGTTTGGATGATTTTGAGAATTTAAATGGTTTGCTAATTATAAAGAACGTAGTCCATTTGAATAAACTCTATTATTATGTTACTTCATGCCTGTTAATAAGAAAATTTATAAATGAGTTAACGCATTAGAATTATGTTAGATTTAGTCTTTTTGTATTTTATCTAGAATTTGTTAGTAATTAGTTATTTATTCACATTATTATGATTTTTAGCGTAATTAATTTTTTTTAAATTGAGTTGATTGATAATCTATGTAAATTGTTGTCATGTAAAGTAAATTGGTATTATCTTATGTATGAACGATGTTAATTGCCTTATATTTAGTTGTGTATTTGTTTAAGAGTATTAAGGGAATTAATGATGGTAATAACATAGCTGCAAATATATATACCTAATGATTTTATCATCTCGGGGATTTTACTTAAAGTTCTTAACATAGGTTCTTAAAATTTATATTGGCATTTTTAAACATTTTGTTTTAGTTAAAATTATAATATTCATATTATGTTCATATTATTGTTTGCATGTGCATATCCATATTATTATGAACATATTATGTTCATGTAGATAACTGTATTCATTAAATAAAAAGTTATTAGCTAAACTATAATATAACGAACATTATTGTGAGGTCAAAAGACCAACTTCTATTTATATAGGGAACAAACATATCCCTAAAAACAAATAAAATATATTGTTATTATTATTATTATAATTATATTTTCTTACAAATCTTATTCCTATAAGTATGTCATGATCTCAGATAACAAATTTATTAATGCTATGCATTTCAATTTTCTTCTCTTATCTCGTTAGTTATTTGCTCTGTTGATAATAATAGCGATTTATTTATTAATCTGCTAATTCTCTTGATATCTTTGTTGACCTTGTGTTCCCGCGCAGTTATCTCTGATTCTTCAACCGGTTCTGACTAATAGGACCCGCTATCTCGACTCTGAATTGCAGATAATTTTGTTTCACATTGTTTGTGATGTTGCATGTAACATATGTTTCATTATTCATATCATCATTTCCTCTTCATTAATCGCACTAGTTGTTTTGAATTATAGCAAGTTGATGATATTTTTGATGAATTAGCTTGCCTTGTAGCTTGAGTAGTGTGTTTGAACAATTGTATTGTGACAGGAAATATATTTTCAGATTTTCCTACAGTAACCGGGCCATGACTCCCTTGTTAACACGATTTCTACTATATGTCATAGTAGCAAGTTTTGAATTGGATAATTAAAAAAAATAAAAATCATATCCGATCAAAATTTTAGTCTGGAATTTCAATGTGATTTTAACTTACGATCATGATTAAAAATTATGCTTCTTAAAATTCTGAAGAGTTGGTCATGGTTGTGGCCTGTATTAAGAGGTTATGTGACCGTGATATTATCGAACTCCAATCGCGTCTTTTTCAGTTAAAAGGAGTCTTGATTAGCTTCCAAGGGCGTACCCAGGATCAAAACTAGGGGGGGGGCAAGCTAAAATCTAGGGGGGGGCAAGCTATGGTCGTTCAGGTAGTAGCGTCTTACCGCGGAAAAGGTGAATTAAACCAAAATTATGTATAATTATAGCAGTGCTTTATCAACTAAGTTATTAAAATTATTTGCTTGAAAAAAATGTATTCTATAAATGTGGATTAGGGTGACCAATTAAGTCTCAACACGAATTATTTCGTTACAGCTTTATTAATGCAAACGTTTCGGCCAGTTCGGCCATCTTCAGTGCCAAATTTGATTGATGATAAAAATTGTCATTCTAAAAATCCACCATCAGTGGTTTGTCAATTAATAATTAAAATAAATAGGTATTTGCTACCCTGGTCCCACTATCTTTTTAATATTTTCATTGTTCAATATTAAACAGATAGTGGGACCAGGGCCCGGCCAAAACCAATATTTTCTCTTCAAAAATAAATATTTACAATTATTATTTAAGTAATACCGTATTTATTCTAAAGTTAGTCTAATTCGAATTAATAATTCCGTTTACTAAAGATATACACCAGTTAACATTCAAAGGTTATTTGTGTTTGATATTCGTTAATAATTTCACTATACAAGTTGAATTCCGGAGACAAGAAATAAGGTTTAATATTCATGAATTTTCCTAAGGATTTTTCCTCATGAACGTTCTTTTAGGCTTAATTCCTAGCTTGAATGCATAATTTATGAGACTTGTAGAAGTTCCTTTACACCTCTTTGAACATTTCATTTGATGTACCCCATTTAGCTTCTCTTAACAAAACTGTAGATTTATAGATGGAATGTTTCGTTCTTCAAATTTTTAAGGTGTTTCTTAATTATGCCTAATTTAATCAATTATTGTTTTTTTTTTTTCAATACAAAAAATTTATTATTATACATTAGAATGAGTGTCTCAATTTATCAGGATAAAGTCCAATGTTATGCCTTGATTTTTGTATATTTTAAATTACTGTTAGGGGGTCGCCTGTGGAGGTTAGCATGGCTGCTTAAATTCTAAAGGTCGCGCGGTGAACTAGCATTATTTAAAGGGAGTAAAAAATCCTTGGCTATGCCGTCCCTCGAAAAGGACGTAAAATGGAGGTAGCGAGCCTATACGAGTCAGGTACAGGTCTGAATTCCAAATCCACTGTTTATAAAAATAGATCATCTGTCATCAATAATCTCATATAAATTTGAAAAAAAGTAGTACTTTACTAAGTTTATTATTTTCTTATTTAGCGTTTTCAAGTATGTATTTTTCTTATTTCGCAATATGATGAAATTAGATATTTAAGACTTTATCTGAAAAAAAGGCTTAATAAGAAAACTTAAGTTAGACTTAAACGAAAATAATGAAATAGACGGTATGGACTTTTATCCCTGTTACTGGATAGACGATCAAAATTATTCTTAGCTAAAAATCTATATTAGTATAAGGTTCTTTTAAAACCGATGTGGACTTACGGTGTAGAATTGTGGGGTTCTGCTAAAAAAATTCAGTCCTTTCAGTCTAAAATGTCACGAAAAATTGTAGACGCTCCATTTTATCTCATAAAACTATATGATACATACGGTCTTTATGTATTGTAAGCTAACCACTACAGGAGTAGAAACCTACAATACTAATGGTCGCGGGTTCGCGTCCCGAGGATGCCCTAGGATTTTTTAATAGGAGAAAAAAATCCTTGCCTATGCCATCCCTCGGATTGGCAGTAAAATGGAGGTCCCGAACCTGTTCGATGTTAGGTACTCGTTAAAGATCCCTATCCTAAGTATACATGGATAGGCAAAATCCCACTGTAGCATCGTCCGATTAGCCTTAGTGGCATAAAGTGACGTTAAAACAAACAAATATACGGCCTTGAACATTTTTTTGAAACAGCCAAAGATAATTACATTAACTTTAACCAAAGACTGGTCTGTAAAAATAACCCACTGAAAGAAAATTTAAAAAGCTTGAACAAGTCTTAAAGCCCACATAGACGACTTCGAAGTCGGTGGACAGGAGACCAACCAGTATAATTATTACTCCTGTACTGGAACGCTGTCGAAGCAGCCCAAAAAGTTTGCTTATTGCATTTTTAAATTTTTTTGTATCCATTGGCTGTTAATCAATATATATTATGAAGCAAAGTGTACAATGTGCGTGCCGATAAGGCTCAAAAACGACTCAACATACGTTTAGTAAAGTTATGTCAGCGTGTTGCTACATAACCCCTAATGGAGAAGAAGGTTTCCGTTTTTCTCTAAAGGGTGTAAAATTGAAGAGAAAAGGACTGGAATTTTAAGCCTCTCGCACCATTTAATTAGCTTACCTGAAGATTACATACGAGTTTATGAATGAAAAATTTAGTTCGAGCGGCAGACTACCAGGAAGCGCTAGGGTGCGTTTCACTCAATGTTTATTGTTCATTCATTCCGTTCAGATTGTAAAGGTTATATATTTTACAGCTGTTCTTTTTAAATTACTAAAACATTAAGCGAAAATAGTTAGTTTTTCCTTTGCTTTCAAAATAAAATTATGATTTTACATCTCTGCAATCAATTAGAAAACCGCCTGGATACCCTACAAAATTAATTTTCTCATAAGAAGGTTAATTGATCAGCACATTACATTTAATCAATAAATAACATATACTTAGGTAAATTTAATGCAATATGAGTGAACATGTGTTAGTAGTACAGTGAGCGAATAAAAACATACATAAAAGAAAAAAGAAGAGCTGAATTGACTGATTATAAATCGAAAATAACAAGTTTGAATTGTTCTTATTGTATGTAGTTATGAAAAATGGTTTTATTACTATGGATCATGAATTGACAAAATGACTCTAATTATAGCATTTTTTCAATAAGATTTTATCACCGCTCATAGTTCAGGATAAAAAGAAATATGATGAAAAAGTTGTGCCCTCATGATATTTTGGTTTTCAAAATTAATTGTTAATTCAAAATAATCAAGTTGCAGCAAAATTAATTGTTCATTCACCATTTTCAACCCCCTTTAAAGTATATAGGGTTCTTTATTAAGGCGGACTCTACAGATATCGAATCTTAATAATGATACATTAAAAGCTTCAAGAAAGTTCTAATTTTGTTCTATATTTCCTTTAATTTTAAAGTTTTTCTGTTATTAAAACTACCACACAACTACCGGAGCGAAGCCGGGCACACTAGCTAGTAAATAAATAAAAGATAATAAAAATATTTCTGTGGCCGCATAGCTCAGCGCAATAGATTGCACTCACGGATAGATTACCGTTCAATGAGTGTTGTGGTATGCGGAGGTCCGTAAACGCTATTAGAATATTCACTGGCTATGAATGCATAATTTATACACTCATTTAGGAAAGTTATCGGCAGGTATCTCATTTTGGACCTTTTTTGGGCTCTCCTAACGTTATTAAGAGTTTTATATCAACCGTTCGTTGACGCCAGTTCATGTATAAATTCTGAAGATTCAGTGAATCGTTTTAAACACAATAAATTGAAATAACGCTAAAAAATCATATTTTTAGACCATAGAAGGCGAAGCGGGCGGTACATGTAACATTTTTTCCATTTTCCTTTAGCTTAAGACATTTTATAATACAGTATAAGGTCAACGAAATGGGGGGGGGGAATACCCCTAGTATTTGAAAAGAGTTTTTATTGGAACAGTTGGAACAAAGTGCAAGTTCTTGACTGTTCGAGAATAATCTACGCTTTTCTAGAACCTTCAAGACTGCCCTAATTCAGACTAAATATAAGAAGTGACGCACAGTGGGAAAATTTTGACATTTACCGGCCAAAAATCTATAACTCCTGATTAAATGACGATAATTGAATAATTCTTTTTTCATTAAAGAACATGGGATTTCCTTTGTCAGTGGGAATAAAAAAAATTAAAATAACATCGCTCAAAGTATTTCAAATTAGTTTTTATATGAATCATTTCTTCACTTAAATTTAAATAAATTAGTTTATTAGGTACAGGGTTATACATGGAGAATGAAATGAGTCAGTATCATTATCTATTGAGCTTTCTGCTTCTATACATATCTTTTTCATGCATTTGCTCCTTTTGAAAGATTTTTAAATAATTATTGTCTAAATAAGAAAAAATCCAAACAATTAAATTAAAAAAACGCTATTTTTTAGGAATTTTAAGGGAATAAAATATATTCATATAATTCAACGAAAAATATATTTTATGATTTAGTCCAATTCGAGGTCGAAAATATAATAAAGGTTCAAATCTAGCTATTTAAATCTTAAAATCGATATATCGCCGATCGATCTAATTCAATTATGGTATTTTAGCACCCTTCATCCTCTACCACTGTGAAAAAAATCAGAACCAACTATTGCCAATAATAGAAGTTATATAAATTTAAATACTTTCTTTTCATAAATTACATAGTTAACATGGATAAAATTGAAATGCATTTTTATCCAATAATTTTACAGCCATTCTTCTTATTTATAAAATATGTTTGGTGCATTAATACAGAAAGTAAAGCTTAATAGGTAAAAATTGAATTTATTTTAAACAAAATATATGCTCATCTCTCTGACATTATTATTTTTTTTCTATTAAGCTTTACTGTCTATATAAATACAGACAGTAAAGCTTAATAGAAAAAAAATTGGACTAAATCATAAAATATATTTTTCGTTGAATTATATGAATATATTTTATTCCCTTAAAATTCCTAAAAAATAGGGTATTTTTAATTTAATTGTTTGGATTTTTTCTTATTTAGACAATAATTATTTAAAAATATTTCAAAAGGAGCTAATGCCTGAAAAAGATATATAGAAGCAGAAAGCTCAATAGATAATGATACTGACTCATTTCATTCTCCATGTATAACCCTGTACCTAATAAACTAATTTATTTAAATTTAAGTAAAGAAAGGATGCATATACAAATTAATTTGAAATACTTTTAGCGATGTTATTTTTATTTTTTTTTATTCTCAATGATAAAGGTAATCCCATGTTCTGTGATGAAAAAAGAATTATTCGATTATCGTCATTCGGTCAGGAGTTATAGATTTTTGGCCGCTAAATGTCAAAATTTTTCCAATGTAGAATTAGTCTGGCTCTGAAGCTGGAATCATATGGTCATCTTTCTGTTAATGTATCGTAGTTGATACTTATTGTAATCTAGTTAATTATTTGTGTTTTTATGATCGTCTGACATTCTAAATAAAAATTATTTAATTTTTATATAAGTGTTACAATATTATATATATATTATTGTTGAGGGTGGTTTATCGGTAGGAAGTGGTCAATAGAAATAATTTTATGTTGAAGTTTATCCTCTACTATTGGGTTTAACGGCCAAGATAATTTTTAAAAATGTTTTTTTTTTTTTTGTATGTAGTATTTTGGTTGTGTTTGTGCTTTATCTTCGTTCCCTATCTTTTAATATAGCCCAGGTTGTTATCAGTGTACCCTTATCTTGTGTGTCCTGTGGGAGAGATACCCTTTTCCCTTATTGGGTTTATAATATACTCTGTGTCGTAGGGAGTTGTGTTGATATTGTGTTGCCTTCTTTACAATTATACATACAATTTAATCCGGACTTTTCATCTTTGCATCTAGTATATACGTTTATATATAGATATATTTACTAGGTGTATTAGCTAAAATATGAGTTGTATCTTCAAAAGGAGAATGGCCTAGGTGACTGCCTTTTTTTTAATGATCTCCAACCATTCAACTAAAAGCAATAAGATTTCTAAAGGTTCCATTTTCATATTTAAATTTATTTATTTAATTCATTTTTCTCATTGCCTCGACCGGGTTATTAGCGACATCTATCTACCTTTTAGATTCTCGAATAATATTTGATCGCTTTTAAATATTCCAATCTTTTTGTCACAATTTTTTCACGCGCGAGTTTTCTTGGCTACGTCCAGTCATTTTACGTCGATCATTTTTTTTTTTTCCTGAGATATCCATATATTTGGTTTTTCTCAGGTTTACCATGAGTCATCTTTTTCCGAGTTCCTGTCTTATGCATCAGTGCTAATTCTTCGGCAGGTCAACAGGTTTCAGGTTCCTAGGAAGTACCTCCTCATTTTCTTGCAGTCTTTAAGATATCATGAATATCCAAAAAAATTGGACTTGATATTTCTCCTTGTCTCACGCCTGTTGTTGTAGAAGATTCTTCCAATTGAGAATTTCGCTGACCTGGCAATGTTTCTGCAGTTTGAGTAATATTGTTGGGTTCATTAGATGGGTGTTGGATTTTGAATGGACTTTGAAGTATTGGATCCACGGTGATTACAGAGTTTCCATGTTAACCAAACATTTTATGGCATTCCATTTATATCTTATACGTTTAACTCAAATATCTTGAATAATAGAAATCCATAATAGGAATATTATTAAACATTTCAAAATAGCTTGCTAAACTGGATGAAAAAAAAAAAAATCGAAAAAGTTAAAATATTTTATGTTATTTATTTATGGTCTTTGGTTGAATAATTAAGTTATGATTTTTAAACTATTTTATTAGAAGATAAAAGATTCGACCAAGGCCGGGAATCGAACCCAGGGAATATCACTCTCTCTCTCTCTCTCTCTCTCTCTCTCTCTCACTCTCACTCTCACTCTCACTCTCCCCTTATTAATAAGGTATCTTCTGGATCAGAATGTATACATAAACCTAGAATATCCTGTATAGGTATAGAAAAAATATATATATATATATATACACCACATTCCATGACTGGAGATGCTCTAGTGTGAACATCGATTTTCATGGCCGTATCGTTGATATTATTACATTTCACGGTGGGTCCCTCGAGTCTCTGGGAACATGATCCAATAGAACAGTTCTCCCAAACATTTTTTTTCTTTTTCTGTATTGAACTGTGATCGATCTTCAGCGTTCCTGAAGTTACAACTTCCTGTTTGTTAACTCACTAGTATACTATTATTATTTTAAAAAAATTATTTTATGTGTGAACTTGAGTTATTACATATTTTATTTTGGATTTTACATTTCGTATTTTTTTTTCTACATTTGTGCTTGTAATGTTAAGTGTGTTAATTCCAAGCATTTTTATTTTTTTTTTTTTTTTTTAAATTTAATCTTTGCTCAGAACTTTGCTGACTTCACATTTGTAGCCAAGTTAACAGATAAGTTAACACATTAAGATGATTTTCAACCGTGCTAAGTGCTAAATTAACTTTTTACTTTCACTTACTTATATATGAAAATTATAGTAAGGGAACGTATTGAGATCGTGAAAAATTTCGTTTTGGGGTCCCCGGAGTCCAAACAACAAAATGGTCTATGTGTGTGTGAACAGACTAGCTCAAAAACCATAAACCGTGCGAACCTGAAACTGGGTATTTAGTGTTTTTATGTGCCCGCGATGTGACAACAAAAATTTCATCAAAATTGGTCAAAGAGAGGGGGTATTTTATTTAATAACTTTTTACGTTTTTTTAGATTTTCTAAAATCAATGAAGTTCTGTTCATTTAATTGAAATTATTTGTGTCATGGTAACTAAATCAAGTTTTCAACAACTACATAGTGATTTGTAAAATCAGACAACTTGGAGTATTATGCTTGAATTGCCGAATTATCGCTAGTAAAAAGTTTTGTTTAATAATAAAAAAAAAAAAATTGGTGTACTTTAGAGAGCAAATACAAACTAAAATAAGTAAGTGAATGTGTGACTTTGAGAAATGGCATTTAACCAAACACATCAATTTCTAATGTAAGTACGTTGGTACGTGAAAGTTGTGTGTTGCTCGCAGGCAGCAGATTTTTTAAAATGATTTTACAAAAGCCCAACTTTTTTTAATCGCGTTTTTCTCAAATCTGAAATTTTGAACTGATCAAACTTTCGCTGTGCAAGTTGAGACACCGTTCATAGCATTTTTAGTTATTATTGTGTTAATAATTTTGTTTCAGATTTTATTATAATTTTAGTTTTTTTTTACCTTTTTTTATTTTTATTATATATACGAGTATGTCCTCTGGCTCCGGGTTTTGAACTTGGTCAGTTGTCAGGGGCAAAATCAATTTATGCTACCAAGGCTAATCAATCGGAAATGCTACAGTGGGGGTCCTAAATTTTGCTATCCAGGTATATCGGATTATCTGAAATCTTACAGGTTCGGGACCTACATTTTACGTCCTATGCAAGGGACGGAGTCTTACATTCCCATCTTAACAGCCGATTATCACATGAAAATGTCCGAAAGGCCGAACACCTCAAAGACTCAATTTAGTCGATTTTAGATTACATTATTGCATTTTAGTGCAGAAAATGTTGCTAACAGCTGAAATTCTGTTGTTTTTTAGAATCGGACTCCGAGGTCCGATTTTCGATAAAGAATGGCGTAAATCCTACGCCTATTACGTCTAGTTCCAATCCTTACCAAGAGATAATGCCCTTGAGACGCTTATTTAATTCCCTTTTAATCAAAAGATAATGCTTTCGTCAAATTATTCCCATCGGACCCCGACGTCCGATATCGTCTGTGGCTCTTGCTAGCAGTCGGAACCCGGAGACCGATACCGTCCAATTCAGGATACTCCTAAAATGCACCGCCGCACCTAACGTGTTAAAGGATAAAACACTCAAACAATTATAAAATGTCATAAGCGCAACATCGACTCAAATAAAAAGAAACAATCTTGAAACAGAACACGACATTGCTAAAATCTCTTACTGACTACTACAAGTAAAACAGAATTTGCTAAGAAAAAACACAAGCGAGTAAAGCTGAGATAAATAGGCAAGTCGTTCGTAATAGTTATTAAAAAAAGAATTGAATTAAAATCAGCAAGTGAAATTTAGAGATGCTTATTGTACAAACCCTCCCAATAGCGATTGCATTTATTTAACTCAACTTTTAAAAATCACTATTTTTTTTTTAAGTAGGTCTTAAACTGTAATATTTTTTTTAAAGTTACAATTGTATAAACTGTTTTTCATAAAAAAAAAAAAAAGTCCTCATTTTATCACGCTTCCTTAAAGCATTTATTAAAATGTCTAACAATTTTTTTTTTTATTTCCGAAATAATTGTGAATAAGGGCTCACCTTCCACCCCTGGAATTAATGCTGGTAACGCCTGCTCTAGCGACGAGCAAGCGTTATTCATCAGCATATCACATTCATCACAGTAGGAAAAGACGTATTTATCCATAGTAAATTTTAAATAAATGATTATTATGGTGATGATAAATATCTCACTCTCTTCGCTAAAAGAAAACTGAAAACAGAGGCAAATAAACAATTGTTGACATATTGACAAATCCATTTTGATCCAGAAGCGTATTCGTTTGAACGTATGCAGTTTGAATAGAAGCGTATTAGCGATTGAAAACATTGCACCTGAATAAGGCGACACTTAAACAAACAGCACTCCCGTTCACGCATTCCTAACTATGAAATGAATGATCTCATTCAACGATTCGGATCTGAAATCGTTTGGAATATCTTCAGTGATACCTCTGGATTGATTTAATATCAACCAGAAGACGGAGGTCGACAGAGCTAATATTGAAAAAGACCAATAACCGTGTCACTTATGACTTGTCTCAAGAGATCACCCAATTCTCTTTTCCATCCACCCTAAACTTTTTTTTTTTTTAAATCTATGATTAATTACCTTTTTTTTCAGGATGTCTAAATAAGATATTTTCGAAAATTACGGCCTCGTAAAATTCGGGCTTCCCTAAGATCACTTCGAAATAGGACGTTAACAGAAATGTTTCCGTGTCATTCCTACAAGATGCCCAAAACTGCCTTATTTTCAAAGGTTTAATGAATTTTAATCTGAAAAATTGGTGTGGATCCTTACTCTAGAGGTATTTAGGTTTCAAAAAATATCTCCGAAGTTCCGATTTGAGCACCTTCATTTTTTAGGGTTTTGTCCCTATCCGCACCACTGTTCGCCGCACCTAATGTGTTAAACCAACAACTTAGATTTTTGGGAAGGTGAAAAAGGCCTCCCCTGCCTCTTCACTAAATACCTTAGGCTGCATTTCCTGAATTAAATTTTCATTATATGGTATGGTTGATCTCAATTCACTGTATTTACTTAAAAACAGTAATGCCTGAATATTCCATAGTAATAGTGTCTGATTTTATTAGCCCACGCGTAGCAATGGAATTATTTAATAATGTTCCTCATTTTCCTTCCTCCTAGGAGGCTGCTAAAGCGATTAGGGAAGGCTAAACAGAGGGTTATGGTACGGTAGGAAGGAGTTTGGTCCCCTCGCTGTCGGATCTTCAACAATCGATATCTCGAGTCCCCTTCTGCAAGTCCCCCTCCCCCTCCTTCATCATCAACACTACAGCACCTTATTCCAATGTTAACTTTCGGGAAGAGCAACGCTAAAAGATTATCGAAAGACGATTATTGGGAAGACTTTCTAAGGAAAATATTAGTGGAAACTAGAAAAAAAAATCTGGTGCGTGCGCGCAACACACAACTTTCACTTACCAACTTACTTAGATTAGAAATTGACGTGTTTTGCTAAATATCATTTCCCAAAGTCACACATTTTTCTACATTCATATCTTATTTTTGTTAATCGTTAAAGCCGTTTTTGAGTAAATAAAAAAAAACCCGTGAAAATGATACAAAATTTATTAAGTAAATTCCCCCTCCCGTAGATCAATTTTGATGAAATTTTTACAGTCGTATCTCGGGCATATAAATACATTAAATACCAAGTTTGATCAAAATCGTTAAAACCGTTTTTGAGTAAATAAAAAAAACACGTGTAAATGATACAAAATTTATTAAGTAAAGTCCCCCCTCCGGTTGATCAATTTTGATGAAATTTTTACAGTCAATATACTCAGTTTAATCAAAATCGTTAGAGCCGTTTTTGAGAAAATCGAAAAAAACTTAAAAAGTTATTAAAAAAAGTACCCCCTCCCTTTGAGCAAATTTGATGAAATTTTTGCTGTCACATCGCGGGCTTATTCATACTCTAAATACCCAATTTCAGGTTCGCACGGTTTATAGTTTTTGAGCTAGTCTGTTCACACACACACACACACACACACACACACACACACACACACACACACACACACACACACACACACACACACACACACACACACACACACACACACACACACACACACACACACACACACACACACACACACACACGCACACACACACGCACACACACACACACACACCCACACACACACATTCACACACATACACACACACACACACACACACACACACACACACAGACCATTTCGCGGGACTTAACTCAGGGGACCCCAAAACGTGTAATTCCGTTGAAAACCGGAAGTCGAAAATTTTTAAGATCGCAATACTTCCACTTACTATATATTTCATATATAGGTAAGTGAAAGTAAAAATTAAGAGAGTTGCCGAACATGTTTTGCCAATTTGTCAGAATCGAAATTATTAGAGTCGAAGAAGCAGTCGGAAATAATATATTGAAAGCATTGACTTCAACACGTTATGTTACCTACTATTCCATATTACCCGATGAAAAGGAAACTTTGCTCAGAATACAATTGTATCATGGGTTACACCATTAAAAACCTAACTAAATTTCTCAGTTTTTAGGAAATTTGACATTTTCTAGTGTGTTCCAGTGAGAAGCGAAGAATTTTCAAAAACTACGATTTTTAAAAAAAAGGCCCACCAAGGATTTAACCAAACCTAACTCATCTTTTAGGAAATTTAATGCTGATTAAGAAAATATCATTGTTTTTGTTTCTACGCTAAACCGAAGTATAGAAAACTGCCATTTTTTAGAGAAAAAAAAAAGTAAGATTTTAAAAATAAAAACAGAAAAAATTCTATTTCCTCAACATATTGAGATAGGAAACTCGTTTCTGCGCTATTCTACCCCGTTTAGCATGCAGTACTACCCAATTTTTTTTTTTACACTAGGTCTGGCACACCCAGTACACATATAAAGACCATCAGCTTGATACAAAGGATCGGTGTGGACGTCACAATGAGAAACTGGGATGGTAGTGGTAATTAGGCTAGCTCTTATGGTATTTGACTATGCAGTGACTGCCAGAGCCTAAATCCGAGACACTTTAACTTATGACAAAAACAGAACGCTGACTACTCAGGACTAAGAAAATTAATATATGTAACTATGCAGTTAAAGGGGCCTTGAAATGAAAGACAAAAATAAAATTTAGCAGTTATATTCCCTTAGTATGGTTACACACACACACATATATATATATATATATATATATATATATATATATATATATATATATATAAACATAAACGCCAAAGAGATTAGATGAGTATAAAGAACCGAAATGGCTAAATATGCAGCGAGGGTTCGGTGATTCAGTGGTTCTGGCGCGGTTCCAATCAGTAACTGCAGTTTTAGCTCGGGATTTTTCCCCCACGGCGCCCGATTCCAAGATTAGGCCCCTTCGTATTATTCTCCCGAATTTTCGTAAAACAATTTTTTTTTTTTTTTTTTTTTTGCAATTTTGCATTTTTCCCGAGTCGACAAAGTATTTTGCTTGTTTTTTTCGGACCGGTTATGGCCGCAAGCTGATTAGGGAATATCTGCATCCCATTTCTTGTCAGGTTCCTTTCACTTCTTTTTTATTTAAAGTATTTCGAAACCCGTAATGGTTTTTTTACTTAATATTTGAGTAGATTGAATTTATAATGTACTTTCGAAAATGTCTTATTTATAATTTTTAGTAATTTATTTATTGCTTTTTCACTTTGCCGTCTTTCAGTGAGACGTAAAACGGAAGTCCCAAGCCTGTACGATATCAGGTACTCGTTAAAGATTCCTATCCTAATTATACCTGGATAGGCAAAATTTAGGACTCCCATTGTAGCATCGTCCGATTAGCCTTAATAGCATAATGTCGCTTTGAATAAAGATACAAATAAAGAAATGTTAGTGGTTCTAGACCTCTGAGCAGGTATCCATAAATTTCCAGCGTCCTACTCTTATAAGGTAGAATAGGTTTTCTTCTTTTCTTTTTGCACATAACCTAAATAATTAATCCAATCTTAAATTGTGGCTGACCACCAATTTTAAATTAATTTTAAATAATTTATTTTTTTGAAGAGAAAAGATCTGGCTCCGCCGGGAGTCGAACCCGGGTCTCCTGCGTTACATGCGAGGATGCTAACCGCTATACCACAGAGCTCGGCTCAAGGCAGAGCAAATCCTTCCTCTTCACTGATACCTACTCTTTCTCTTCAAAAAAATAAATTATTTAAAAATAATTTAAAATTGGTGGTCAGCCACAATTTAAGATTGGATTCATTAAAATAATTTAAAAAATTGACTTATGTCAATAAATACCATAAATTGGACAAAAATTGTCCACCTCCCCCTACTACTCACAAAACTTGTGAGATAGGGGGAGTAGGTATCAGTGAAGAGGAAGGATTTGCTCTGCCTTGAGCCGAGCTCTGTGGTATAGCGGTTAGCATCCTCGCATGTAACGCAGGAGACCCGGGTTCGACTCCCGGCGGAGCCAGATCTTTTCTCTTCAAAAAAATAAATTATTTAAAAATAATTTAAAATTGGTGGTCAGCCACAATTTAAGATTGGATTAATTAAAATAATTTAAAAAATTGACTTATGTCAATAAATACCATAAATTGGACAAAAATTGTCCACCTCCCGCTACTACTCACAAAACTTGTGAGATAGGGGGAGTAGGTATCAGTGAAGAGGAAGGATTTGCTCTGCCTTGAGCCGAGCTCTGTGGTATAGCGGTTAGCATCCTCGCATGTAACGCAGGAGACCCGGGTTCGACTCCCGGCGGAGCCAGATCTTTTCTCTTCAAAAAAAATAAATTATAATCTAAATAAGTAAAGATGAAATTCTGTTTGCTTGTTTGTTTTTTCTTTATAAAAATCCATACCGTTTTGTCCTAAATTCTCCAAATTTCGGTCAGTGGTTCTTTGATACCAGGTGCGAACACCTGTCCATATTAAAATTTCATAACTTCAGCCAATTTCTGAGTATATTTTTTATTGTTATAAAATTCGTCATGATATCGCTGTACAATGGTTTTTTTACGAAATCGACTGTTTGAGCCGAAAAAACGGCCTAAAAAATCATTTTATAGATTTTGAAGAGGCCAACAAGGCCCGGTAAGACCGTCCCTTTGCAGGCGTCGAGTTCTAGGATTTTTAAACCATATGTTTTTTTTTTTTAACTTTACAATACGTTTATTTACGTTTATGGTGAATTCATTTTTTAAAAATGCCTCCTAAGAAGCCAGCTTCAATAGGAGTAGTGAGCTCAAAAGCTAAAAAACAACGTCAAATACGAGCAGCTGAAACTCGACGAACATCAAAATAGGATTGAAAAACAGAGGCTTAGACATGCAGAATCGCGGGAAACTGAGCACATTAAAATTGCATAACTTCAACTAATCTCTGGGTATATTCTTTATTGTTCTAAAAATCGTTATGATCTCGCTTTACATAGGTTTTTACAAAATAGACAGTTTGAGACGTCGAAAAATAAAATTCCCCGGGTGAAACGGGGATATACAGCTAGTTAAAAATATTTCAATATTCATCAAAAAGACAAATGTTTTGAATTAGAATTTTATGTAAATTCGGAATATTATAAAAATCACAATATGCCATATTGATGGGAACCGTAAAACTAATGCTATGTAAACTAACGAAACGTAGTGAAAAGTGCCCCATTGTAATAGGATGGTTGCCTCATATGAGATATGTGGTTTCTGGATATATTTTGGTATTGCAACCTCGCTTTAATCCTATAAAATTGAAGATTAAGGTCGGATTGTCACATATCCTTCACAGATTATGTTATACATTTTTTACATTCTCACTCTGTTGGATTATTTTCATTGAATTCCGTCTCTCAAGAGCGAGCGGGATTCGAAAGGTCCCTTTTAAACCAGAAAGGAGACGATGGGAGTTCGCTGATACGGTCACATAACCTCTGGAAAAAGGCCACGCCCTGAAGTAGCAGAGCGATGACATTACCATAAATTGTAAAACATTTTTTGAAAAAGCTACTGCTGTTACTTCTCTATGAGTGGCATATTTTGACAGGTAATATTGCACTAATAAAAGCGAGCTCCCAACGCGTCATTTTCAGTCATTAAGAGCCTTGATTAACTCCGTCACGTCAGAATAGAAAGGATGAGCGAACGTTGAGCCCTGAGGTGAGCCGAGTGTCAGCTGCGGAGGTTTGTGTTCCTATATCAGTTTGTCACGGCCTGCGCCGCGCAGGAAAATGGGAGAAAAATTAATTGAGGCAGTTAGGGACCGAGAACTTTTATACGATACATCACATCCTGACTATTTAAAAGTCAAATACAAATGAAAATTAGAAAACTTTGAGGATGAATTCTCCGTGTGTCTTACCTTTCTTTAAATAGCAACTTTAAGGAAGTATTTCGTATAATGTCGTTAATGTCGTTATTAACTGATCTTCGAGATCATCGGAACTCTATTATAAATATTGCACATTTACGAACTCTGCCTTACAGGTCCGCAGTTTTCAATAGAATCACGTCTCAACTTTCGCACCACCTGCGCGCAGTCTGCTTAATCCCTGCTTTGCTGGGTCACCTCACCTCACCTCACGTTACGGCCCCAACTTACACCCAGCCTAAAGGTCGCCATATTGGCCACGCCTAGAAGTAACATAGCATCAGTGGTACTAACAAATTTTTTTTCTAAATTTATTCTATCATTCTTCTTATTCGCTTAATAATTGTGAAGGAAAATTGACGCAGCAACCAATAGACTAACTTGGCTGGGAAGTTAACTAGGCCAGTACATTGGGTTGGCGGGGCGGCCGATAGGGTAATCTCGTTGCCCCTGACAACATATGATTGCTAACCCGAAGATAGCCTGTTCAAAACCCGGAGCCAGGGGAAATCCCCGTATACTCTAAAAGGCGGGGAAGAAACAAAAAAAAAAAAACAAAAAAAAAAAAGTAGGCCGGAAGAAAATACTTGGTTGATTGCTTACTTAGAAAACCTTTCAGCCGGTATATTATCGCTGGTCCTCAGTGTAGTGTGAGTCACACTCTTGGGGAATACCTTTCCTATGACTACGGGAAGGAGTGTTCTGTCTTAGCTTTCTGTGTGTACCTGCTATTCTACCTAAGAGTTCAACATCCTCGTCTAACTTTCTGAAAAATAAAAAAAAATCTGTTGCGATGCTCGCAACACACTACTTTGATTTAGCAAATTACTTAGATTAGAAATTGAATTGTTTTGAAAAATCGTTAAACACCATTCCTAAATTTCACACATTTTTCCCCATTCACTTATTTATTTTTGTTTGTATTTGCTCTTTAAGGTACCTAGACTTAATTTGTGTATTGTTAAATAAAAGTTTTTACTTGTGATAATTCGGCAATGCAATCATGATACTCCATTGCGGCTTATTTTATAATAGTTGAAAACTTTATTTAGTTACCGTGGAAACAAGTAATTTCCATTGAATAGGTAAGATTCAAAACAAGTTGACAACTTTTTCCGATGAAGAGAACGTCTTTAATTATAACCAATCGTCTGTCATTAAAGGCGTATCTACTGCTCATGAATATAAATATGTCCATCGCTGGCCCTTTTTAATTTTATGGCACTTTTTATGGGAAATAACAATTTTAATCTTGGCAAAATATTTTTTCTTTTTCTCCTGTTTGTGTTTATTTGATTTTTTCATATTTAGCCATTTCTTATTTTTAGGCGTTACGAGGGACAATTTTTTTTATTAAGAAAAAAAATTACTTTATTATTAGGCGTAATAAGAGACGGATTTTTTTATTAACACCTTAGGTGCGGCGGCGTATTTTAGGGGTATCCTGATTTGGAGGATATCGGTCCGACTGCTAGGATGAGCCACAGACGATATCGGACGTCGGGGTCCGAGGGGAATACTTTGACGAAAGCGTTATCTTTTGATTAAAAGGGACTTAAATGAGCGTCTCAAGGGCATTATCTCTAATGTAACGATTGGAACTAGACATATTAGGCGCAGGACAGGCCGATACAGGATTTTCGCCATTCTTTATCAAAAATCTGTCCTCGGAGTCCGATTCTAAAAAACAACAGAATTTCAGCTATTAGCAACATTTTCTGCACTAAAATGCAATAATCTCATTAAAAATCGAAAGTCTTTGAGGTGTTCGGCCTTTCGGACATTTTCATGTGAAAATCGGCTATTAAGAATGGAATGTATTTAGTTCCTAGCCTTCTAGTCCGGCATCCCGGGGACTGATGCCGCACCTAACCTGTTAAGAACAAAATTACTCTATTAATATCCTTATAATATTCCTTTCCCATTTAAGCCCTCTCAGAATATTTTAAAGCTAATAAAACTTACCTGATATAAAACAATATTTAATTCTCTTTACACATGGCGAGTTTGAACAAAATCGTTATAGCTGTTTTCGATAAAACAAAAAAAGACACAAAACTTATTTGTGAATGAAGTTCCCACTCCGTTTTACTGATTTTGATGAAATTTCTGATGTCACATTGCGGGGATATGCATACACCAAAAAGCCAATTTCAGGTTCATACCATTTTGAGTTTTTGAGTTATTCTGTTCACACACACACACACACACATAGACCATTTCGCGGGGCTTCGTTATTTGGACCCAGGGGACCCCGAAACGTATGTTTCCGTTGAAAACCGGAAGTCGAAATTTATCACGATCGCAATACTCTTGTTACCTTTATAAATATGTATATATATTGATATACCTTGATATATATATATATATATATATATATATATATATATATATATATATATGTATATATATATGTATATATATATATTTTTTTTTTTTTTCTCTTGCATAGTACGCCCTATGCAAGAGGAGTTTATTGAATAATTGTGCGTACTCCATGTAAAACTACATATTATACGCATACAATGTACAGTTCAAATTTTCTCTGAACAATGTAAAATTTAATAGCAGTAAATTAAATGTTTACCATGAAAAGATACATAAATAAAAATAAAAATAGGAACATAATAAAGTACAAAAAGAAGAACAAAATTACCTAACTAAATAATAACAGCTTAATAAATTAATAATAATTAACATATCCTAATACAAATATATCCTAAATAATTCTTAAAGTGGAATACATAGAAATAAATTAAATTATATTGTAAAATTAAAAGTGTAAATAATATATAAAAACATAAAATAAAGTAATTTATAGATATTTAGTTTATTAATTAATATATAATAATAAAATATAGTTAATTAAAGTGTGTAATATTTACAGTGAAAGTTATAATTACAATAATAAATTATATTTACAAGCAAGATGCAATAAGTAAAAGTTGGACATAATGGGTGTTAATCCACTATTCGGTTTTATTGGTTTGGGTTATATTGTACGTGGTTCGTTTGTAAGTCGGTTCTGATAATGAGGGTCATTAGTTCCTTTTTGTATTTTTTGAGTATTTTTTCCTCTGGCACAGGCCACGTCTGTTCTTTTAGCAGGCAGCTTTTGATCAACTGATGTCTTGCTTGTTCGTATATAGTGCAGTCGTAGAGTATATGATTAAATGTTTGTGGGGTTTGTCCGTCGCAGTTGCATGAGTATATATATATATATATATATATATATATATATATATATATATTTCATATATAGGTAAGTGAAAGTGAAAATAAAAATATACATATTACGGAAATATATATATTGAAATTCGTAAACATTACATTAAAAATGAATAGAGTTATATAAATAAGGTGGCTGTGAAAAGACCGGAAAGGACTGGGTTGGGATGGACCTGCTCGCGTCATCTTTTTATTGTCTTGCTCTCTTTTATTTTCTGATCCTCTTCTAGTTCTTCAGAACAAATCCGTTTAATACTTGTTCTTATTTTCTAGTCGGTCAAACTTCTATCTATTTTTCCTTTTTTTTTTTTTTTTCTTTTTCTGATTTCCTATCCTTTCAGGTTTATAATATAATTCCGATTGTTAACTTGCTGATTGATAAATATTATAAAATAGACTGATAATTGGCAAGATATTATTATTTGTATGAAGATTTTATTTTGAATATGTATTACATAGAATATCCTAAACCCTGTTTTTTTTTTTAAATGATTAAACATAGATGATCATTTAAATACAATTGGGTAGTAGTACAAGCTTTCACAAAGTAGGAAACTATGATAGTTTTGGCCAGTATGATCGTTTATTTAATCATCCTGTAAATTTAATCTAATGCTAGAAAACAATAAATAAATACCTTTCAGGAATGAAGATATGGTCAATTCATCAAGATATAATAACGTCTACTCACAATTGTTTATTAAATCAACTTCCAAAATTACAATATGACTTATAAACTCCATAGCTTTAATTAGTAACAAGGCTCTGTTGAGATTTATTATTTTATATTTTTTTTATTACTACTAATGTTACGTTGCTTCTTGGCGTGGCCCCGATCTCAATTGATAAGGTTGGCGGTTGGTTTATTCCTTTTGAGTGAAGGAAGCGAACGAAAGTCGAAAACTGCGATTTAATAATACATACGAACTAAGGACAGGAATGAAGCTCATGAATATTACGATCAAAATAAGCCATGATCAGGAGGTTACAGAATAAACCATTTTAAGTGACTATTAATGACAATCTAAAGTTCAAATGTCCCAAAAACCCTTGTGCTACTTATATTCATATATTCAAATATTATGGATTATATTATAATCCAAATATTCATGTATTGTGCTTACCATCTTTTATGTAATTATCAGTTTTGTAAAATATTCACGTATATTTTTACCATCCTTTATAGCATTATCAGTTTTGTATAGTATCCATGTAATATCCAAATAAAATTTTTTTTTTAATGAATATCCTGACTATGAATTGGCTTAACGTAAAGAATAACAGTTGACTATTTCTCACCTCCAAATAATATATTTCCTTACTTCAACTACGCAAAGAATCCAAATCTTCTACCTTAAGTGACTCTTCATTCGAAAATTGACCACCTAAAGATATTAAATATTTGTAGAGTTTTATATTTCGAAATGATCTACTTTTTGAATTACCTTCCTAAAATAGGATATTAAAATATGTGACTACTATGCTATGTTATATGTAACGTAGGAAAGAAGAATTTTTTCCTCTTATAAAAAAAAAATATATATATCTTCGTACCGAGAATAGAATAATGCTGAGAAACTATGTTTGAGTATGGTTGGTTATGTTATGGAAATAACTATACTAATTTTCCGCTTCGTTTCACGATGCTAATGCCCTGTTTGCATTAGCAATTTATCTGAAACAATTCAAGGTAACCCATTCTTTCTTTATCTCTATTCAAGCTGCTACTTTAAACGTTGTGTCATTTTCTCTGATGTTTTGAGTTTGAGTATTGGCAAACGGTATTATTATAGCCTTATACGAGTATATTGTTACACTTATGTGGGTTAAACAATTTTTATTCAAAGAAAAAATAATAATTTATAACGAAACAAATTATTGTAACGCGTATAAATAAAAAGTTAAAAAAATTATCACTTTGAAACACAAAAATAACTAGATGACTTGAGCTTCAGAACAAGACTAACTCTCCAGTCCATCGCTCCTTATATTTAGTCGTAAGAGGACGGGCCTCGAAGGTTCTGGGCCAGCGTAGATGTTACTCGAACATCTTAGTCAAAAACAAGTACTATGACAGTACTCGAACGTGTCTCTCGAACGTCGGGAGACCGTCGCTTTCGTCCTCTACAACTTACGCTAGGCTCTCTTTTGAATTAGTTAAGATAAGCTTCTAGACCTTCTGTTAAATTCCCTTCGGAAAGTAATGGACCTCCAAAATGAAACTTAAATTAAAATAAATAAACAATTGATTATAAAAAGAGAAACCGAAAAATATAAACATTTATTCATCATTAAATTAAAACATTAATATATGAAATCAAAAATAAAATGATATCATTTTTACAAAACAAATAAATAATTTTCCCAAATAAAACAGTAAAACAAAAAAAAATTAAATGTTCTCTCTAATAAAATAAAATGAAAATGAAATAAAAGAAAATAAGCTTCTTATGTTATGAATCAATTAATTTAATTTAATTTAAATGCATATTAATGTAAATTGATGAAAAGAACGTCAATATATTCACTTGGATGGCTGGGCGATGTAGAAGAATGATGAAGCCAAAGTAGGCTGATAAATTTCATCCCATGAAGGAGTCGGTTCTAGGGCAGTATACAGTTCGCAGTGGGCGAAAGCTCGGTCTCCAAAACTGCAGTGGGCAGATGAGAGCCGTAGACGCGTCTACATAAGTCAGTGGACTATTACGATCTGGCTGTGTATACACAAGTGTATACAACACTACTGGTATTAGCACTGCTGTCGTATTAAAGCATCTGCACTAAGACGGCCTTATAAACATTTGTTCTCCAACAAACATCGCATCATTAATCTGATTGATTCAATTAACCAAAATTATTATAAAGAGAGAAAAAATCTAAACAAAATAATTATACAAATTAAACCCTCTTGTTCAGGGAACCCATTTTTTTATTTTATATAATTCTTTAGTTTAATTTTTAGTTCAGAATTTTTAAATTAATTCTAAATTCAATAATTAATAAGTTGTAAATTCAGAAATTATTATATTGTCGTTAATTTATTAATCAAATTTAAAATTGAATATCATACCAATCGAGTATTTAAGTATTTAATTAGCATTAGTTTAGTGTTATGTACGTGTTCGAAAACGCTCTGAGACAAACAAAAGACGCTTCAAGTCAGTCAGCTGTGGATTCTCGCCAGCCGAGTACGCATTACACCTCACGCTTAAAACATTCTTTAAAAACATTTATTACATTCTCGTTCACCCAGGGTGTTCAGTTGTGTATTGTGCATATTTGCAAACATTATTTTAGAAGACGAGCGAAGAGGAAGGTTAAGTTCCCAGCTGGATGGACCTTTAAAGTAAAATACTTCCATCATTATTTTTTAAATTATGTATAAACATTACATTGTGTTTAATCTTCAAATTTAAATAATATTTTCTGAACATTGAACTTTACCTTTTAACATTCAGTTATTAATCATTTGTTTATTACTCTACTCTATAGATCATCAAGGGCCATTCGATTAAAGCATATTTTTGTCTATAATAGTTTATAAGTTGTATTTCATTTTCATTTAATCATTTAAGTTTCATTCTTATTTAATAAATTATTTTTTAAGCTCTAAAATATCAGAGAATTTTCTTTATTTATTTCCTTTCATTCATGTTATTTGTTCATCTTATTAATTATGCTAATATTTTTTTTAACTTCAAAGGTAAACTTTATGTAAAATACATTTTATGCTATTCTTTTATTATTTAAAACCTTTTAATACATTAACCAACAAAACTAAGAGCATTGAGCACCAGCCATACTTTCTTCATCAGGGAAGCGAAAGGTTTTTATTATTGAAACCTAACTTGCCTGAACACCTATTAACAACAAATTACAAACAACAACAACAAAAACAACAACAGATTGATATAAATAATAAATTCAAGTTTATGGGCGTTAACACCTTCTTTTAGTTAGCATATTTCTGAGGTAGCTTTTATCCATAATAAGTTAGAGCAAGAGTCAGAACAGCCACTAGTTCCACGTAAGCCGTCTTTGTAATGAAAATTATTTTATTTAAGTGCATAGTTGCGGTCAGACATCATAGTTTGCTCGACTCTTCGTTTAAGTGTAAATTGCTGTTCGAGGTACGCAGGTGTGGTAAGGTTCGCACATTGTAAAGTCACCTTAAAATTTACTTTCGCAATACAGAAAAAAATTAACATAATTAACTGAAAGGGGAAAATTGTAAAAAGAACAGAAGGTAAATTCTCCAATATTTTTGAGCTTAATAAATAATTAATTTTTTTTTTTTGGCTCCAAGATTTGTTATCAAATCCTATATCGCCAACTAATTCATTAAATATAAATGAAACTGTTATAAAAATAACTATTAAAAAAAAAAATGCTTTAATCTAATGGCCATTGGTGTAGACTTAAATTGAGGTTTTAAATTGGACTATTAAAAGAATTATTACTCAATGCGTTAATGTAAACAACCATGCATATCACCACTATATAACCTTTAATATACAGGTATTAGGTCTATTCCTAATAATCAGTTAGTTAGTGATGCACTTTGTTTACCAATTTAATTTTTCAGTTTTTAAAGTTAAAACTTATTTACACCGAATGTTATTTAAACGTGTAAAGTTTAAATAAAATTTAAAGTTCAGACGTTATTAAAAATAATGTTGGAATTATTTTTCTTTAGCTGCCATTCCAGTGTCCTTACAATAAATTATATTGTCGATTGATAATCGAATCTTCCTCTTGGATCTAACTTCTTCTAAAAAAAAAGTCTGCAAATGTGATCAAAATGCATAAATGAACAATATAAGGGGGAACTAATATTTTTCGTATGCTTCGAATGTTGCGTGCTCGGCTGGTGAGATTCAACAACTGAATGCCTGTTGAAGCGGCTTTTGGCCCCCTAACGTTTTGGCACCTAACGTTTTTGAGTAAGCAACGAGAATAAATTAACCCTAGAATTAATTACATTTACTATTTGTTAACAAATCATAAAGAACTAAAATTAAGTAAGAATTAAACTAAAAAATAATTTTGAGTAACAAATAGGTTTAGCAATTCTGATTTATGTATGAAACTTGCCTAATCGTAAGAATTAAATATCTTCAGATAATTGTGTGACAATCTTAAATGTCCGCTTCTTGAAAAATTCTATTTATTTAAATATCGATAACTAGTATTAAAACTTTTAATATATATAAATAAAGATAAAATTCTGTTTTCTGTTTGTTTGTTTATTTGTTAGTTCTTTATAGAAATCCATACCGATTGACCTAAATTCTCCAAATTTCGCTCAGTGTTTCTTTGATGCGTGCGAACACCTGTCTATATTAAAATTGCATAACTTCAGCCAAATTCTTTATTGTTATTAATATCGTTTTGGTCTCGCTTTACATTGGTTTTTACGAAATCGACCGTATCAGAGTCGATAAAAGTCTCACTTTAGAAATTTTATAGATTTAAAAATGAAATTCTGTCGGTAAAACCGGTATATACAGCTAGTTTAAGATAAATCCAAGCCAAATAATCCTAATATATATTGTTTACTAACTCCTTCTCGAGTTTAGCATCGCTTAAGCCCCTGAAAGTGGAATTTACTCCTCAACTACTAGTCCCTCCTAAGAGGGACTTCAACTTATAAGCTCTGGGGCTTCAACTACTTAAAACTATGATTGACTTATGTTGTCCGAACTAGCCTTCCTAGTTGTTTTGGCGCTTGTTGATAGGTTAAGTATCGACTTGATGGAAATGTCGGTCTATAACTATCGATACCATCAAAAAATAGGACTCTAAATATCGATGGTCGATATTTTCACCGAAAAAAGAAATAATTATGAAAATATGATCATCCTATGACAAATCAATCATTTTTAAAAAGAATGTTAAACCTTGAAACAAATTTTTTTGGAAATTGAAATAACAGCATTTATTAACTCGAAAGATTTATCTTGTACCCACAATAAATAAATAAGTTACTGATCCCCTTCTCCACTCTCATTCTTGTATTGTCCCTGAATAAGCCCATAGCAAGATGGGTGAAAAAACCTGTGACATGGTCTAACCCTGAAAAAGAAATGCATACTAGGTGTATGCATAAGTTCTTTCCGGTTTCACTAAAAGATGGCGCCACCGAACAGTCCGCTGCGGATGAATTTGATACTACGCCAGTTTGTTTATCAGACCTTATACTATAATCCTACACGAGCTGAGTTCGCCAAACAATAGCGTCTGTTTTGTATAGTTCAGTAATCATGTCGTCATTTGTGCCTGGAAAAGAACATTTGCGGCACGCCCTGCTTTTCTTATTTAATCAAAAGAAAAAGGCTGTGGAATGTCATCGCTTGCTGGTGGAAACATATGGTGAAAACGCACCGTCGATTAGAACATGTGAGACATGGTTTCGAAAATTTAAGCAAGGAGATACAGTGCACGCTCTGGTAGGCCACAAAAGTGTGAAGACGAGGAATTGCAGGCGTTACTGGATGATGACCCAACTCAAACTCAACAGCAATTGGCAATTGCATTAAATGTGTCCCAAGAAACAATAAGCATGTGGCCGGAATGGGCCACAAGACATGGCAAAGTGAATTTGTTACACGACAATGCCAAACCATTCCACACAGCAAAACCATCTGACTATCACCTCTTCGCAGCAATGCGACACTCGCTCGCAGCGCAGCACTTCAGCAATTTCGAAGAAGTTGGAAATTGGCTCAACGAATGGTTTGCCGCAAAAGACAAACAGTTTTTCTGGCAAGGAATTCATAATTTACCTAAAAGATGGTCGAAGTGTGTAGAATCCGATGGCCAATATTTTGAATAAATAAAAAATTATTTTCCCTTGAAAATTATGTGTTTTCATTACCCCAAAAACCGGCAAAAACTTATGCATATACCTGGTATAATGGATTCAGACCATGGAAGCCTAAAACAACATTTATAAAAATTTTACGCCACCTCGTACTTATTGCTTTGGTTAAAGGTATATATTTTTCAATATCCTGGATTTGTCGAGTTTATTTTAACAAATTTTATTTGAATGGTCTATAAAAGCCGACGGATCAGCTGGAATTGTCCTGTATCTCCTAAATTAGATATCTCGGTATGCAAGGAGTCCAGAAATTGAATAAAACTAAAATCTTTTTCTTTTCTTTTTTTGGACACGTCGGATTTTTATAAGGACTTTTTCAATTGTTAGACATGTTGTCGATACTATATAACTTTGATCGAACGCAGTTTCATATCAGTCCGGCGATAGTTTGAGATTTATCGATAGTTACGTGCTAGGAGTTTACAAACTAACTTCCTGGAACAGCCATCCTTGATACGGGGTCTATCTCAACGATGAAATTATCCAATATCTATTATCTAATTAATTAGAGATAAAGTGCTATTATCCACAATTATATCCAGCCGAATAGTTCATCTAATTGGACAATTAACACAAGCTTCAAGTATCTGACTCTGTACTTTTATCAGTTCAGCTCCAAGCGATAAATAATGATAAGTACTTTTTTTTATTATTACTAATTTTAGTTGCAACAAATTATATTCGAATTGGTATATAAAGGAGGTTATTAGAGTTGATTTTAGATAAACATAAACATTACATTATATATATTTAATATATTTTATCAACACTAATTTACACTCAAGAGACAAAAAAATTTCTCTTTTGTTGTTGTTAGAGTGAGGAAATCACTTATTTTTGGGAGGTAGGTTTTTTCCCTTTTATTTTCATCTTCCATTGATATGTAATAACTATCATATATATTACTTCTCAGGCCTTTTTTTTTTTGTCAGTACGCCATTTTGAACGCAATACTTCGATCGTGATAATGAGCAGTTGCTGTAGAATGGTGATGATTTTTTAAAGAGACAGAAAGCTTTGTTTCTTTTTAAACTTGTTTTCTGATGACCTCATTAGTAATTGATTTATTTATGTTTCAGGTATGTGAATGCAACATAATCTGTTTTCATCCGTGAGTATTACGTTTCCTAAACTTATTTTTATATTTACTTTATATTTATTTTATATTTTCAACAGGTATCATAAGATTACTTATCTGTTTCTATCACTTATCTATGAACAATAAAATGATTTAAAAGACGTTTGCAAGTAAAATAAAAATCAATACAAGAGATTGAATTGGCAAGTGAGTATTAACTCACCTTTGAAAGGTTCTGCATTTTTGTTACTTTCGATGTAGTTATTCTTTGAACCATTTCTGTATTTATGGAGACTTGAGATATTACTTTCACTTACCTATATATGAAATATATAGTAAGTGGAAGTATTGCGATCGTGAAAATTTTCGACTTCCGGTTTTCAACGGAAATACACGTTTTGGGGTCCCCTGAGTCAAAATAACCAAGTCCCGCGAAATGGTCTGTGTGTGTGTCTGTGTGTGTGTGTGTGTGTGTGTGAACAGACTAGCTCAAAAACTATAAACCGTGCGAACCTGAAATTGGGTATTTAGAGTATGTACAAGCCCGTGATGTGACAGCAAAAATTTCATCAAATTTGCTCAAAGGGAGGGGGTACTTTATTTAATAACTTTTTAAGTTTTTTTCGATTTTCTCAAAAACGGCTCTAACGATTTTGATTAAACTGAGTATTTGATCTATTTATATGCCTGAAATATGACTGTAAAAATTTCATCAAAATTGATCAACCGGAGAGGGGACTTTACTTAATAAATTTTGTATCATTTTCACATGTTTTTTTTTATTTACTCAAAAACGGTTTTAACGATTTTGATCAAACTTGGTATTTGATGTATTTATATGCCAAAGATGTGATAACCAACATTTCATCACAATTGATCAACCGGAGGGGGGACTTTACTTAATTAATTTTGTATCATTTTCACGTGTTTTTTTTATTTACTCAAAAACGGTTTTAACGATTTTGATCAAACTTGATATTTGATGTATTTATATGCCAAAGATGTGATAACCAACATTTCATCACAATTGATCAACCGGAGGGGGGACTTTACTTAATAAATTTTGTATCATTTTCACGTGTTTTTTTTATTTACTCAAAAACGGTTTTAACGATTTTGATCAAACTTGGTATTTAATGTATTTACATGCCCGTGATGTGACAGCAAAAATTTCATCAAATTTGCTCAAAGGGAGGGGGTACTTTATTTAATAACTTTTTAAGTTTTTTTCGATTTTCTCAAAAACGGCTCTAACGATTTTGATTAAACTGAGTATTTGATCTATTTATATGCCTGAAATATGACTGTAAAAATTTCATCAAAATTGATCAACCGGAGAGGGGACTTTACTTAATAAATTTTGTATCATTTTCACATGTTTTTTTTTATTTACTCAAAAACGGTTTTAACGATTTTGATCAAACTTGGTATTTGATGTATTTATATGCCAAAGATGTGATAACCAACATTTCATCACAATTGATCAACCGGAGGGGGGACTTTACTTAATAAATTTTGTATCATTTTCACGTGTTTTTTTTATTTACTCAAAAACGGTTTTAACGATTTTGATCAAACTTGATATTTGATGTATTTATATGCCAAAGATGTGATAACCAACATTTCATCACAATTGATCAACCGGAGGGGGGACTTTACTTAATAAATTTTGTATCATTTTCACGTGTTTTTTTTATTTACTCAAAAACGGTTTTAACGATTTTGATCAAACTTGGTATTTAATGTATTTACATGCCCGAGATACGACTGTAAAAATTTCATCAAAATTGATCTACGGGAGGGGGGACTTTACTTAATAAATTTTGTATCATTTTCACATGTTGTTTTTATTTACTCAAAAACGGTTTTAACGATTTTGATAAAACTTGGTATTTGATGTATTTATATGCCAAAGATGTGATAACCAGCATTTCATCACAATTGATCAACCGGAGGGGGGACTTTACTTAATAAATTTTGTATCATTTTCACGTGTTTTTTTTATTTACTCAAAAACGGTTTTAACGATTTTGATCAAACTTGGTATTTAATGTATTTATATGCCCGAGATACGACTGTAAAAATTTCATCAAAATTGATCTACGGGGGGGGGGGACTTTACTTAATAAATTTTGTATCATTTTCACGGGTTTTTTTAATTTACTCAAAAACGGCTTTAAAGGTTAACAAAAATAAGATATGAATGTAGAAAAATGTGTGACTTTGGGAAATGATATTTTGCAAAACACGTCAATTTCTAATCTAAGTAAGTTGGTAAGTGAAAGTTGTGTGTTGCGCGCACGCACCAGATTTTTTTTTAATTGGGTCTCGGTTAGCAATCAATACTTATGTCTTTTCCCACATGTTCTACTACCAGGATATTATTGAAATTTCTGATATGAGGTTACCAATATGATTTTCGAAGCTCATAATTTTGTGATGATCACTGGAAATAAGAAAAAAATAAACTTGGGGAAAGTGAGAGACCAAAAAGAAAAGCGAATCAGTTATTTCCTGCTGACTATTTCGTCTCTCGTCTGTCAACATTAACTTTTTTTATTTTTTTCAAAATTGGTCGGATTATTGAAACTAATATGTACATATTTGCATTCATATTTCAACATTTACGGTTGGGTTTAAATATTTTTTATTTTACTAAAATAATAATTCATAATGTCAGAAAAAACAATAAAAACTGTAATAGCTAACTGTAGAGGTGGGAGATTGTCAACTGTTAATCTATACGATTGGTTAAATGATCAAAAAATGATGAGAAAAAAAATAACCCTGTGTGTATCACAAAACAGATAAAGAGATAAATTCATCCACTTATTCTAACATCTTCCGCATCCTCAAATCCTAGTTTTTATTTCATAGGTATCCGCAATTATCGATGTACCTCTTGTATTATTATTATCTTTAGTATTGTATATTTTCTGTAATTGTATAACTTCTGTATATTTATATTTTTTATGCACTGTTACCTTATGTATCACCTCAATTTGTTATTATTGAGTCCAGACACAACAATTTGTATACAGTACCATCTATTTTGTTAGTTTTTATATTTTATTTTCACTTAGTTGTCATGTAGCCTTTCACTTCAAAGTGTTGGGTTTCCCCGTCATAAACCTTTGAAGACGGCAAACTATCCCCTACCACTACCTCTTACCTTATTTTACCTTCAGTCTTTGTATCTGCCTTGACTCAGAAGATAAATGTTAGATTCTATTTTATCTTGCTAACCAGCTATTTATTTAAATATTCATGTATAATGCTTACCATCTTTTATATTATTATCAGTTCTGAAAAATATTCATTTATTGTCATCCTCTAGCGTAGATACTCATATATTTGTTTTCTTTTAGCCCTGATGAAGATCCACAAGTCGGATCGAAACGTTGGCTATCGAAAAAAAAAAAAATTCAAACTGAAAATCCTGATCATAATTTAACCTATTAAAATAACTAACAATGTTACGAAAAGTATCAATTTGTAACGACACAGTTACTCAAACGTAACAATAAGATTAGCTCTTCAGAAATAACTCTCTACTCCATCGCTCCTTACATTTAGTCTAGATTAGAACAGTCTAGAAGGTTAGACCGACAAGCGTAGAAGTTCTCAAACAGTTACGAACACGTACTAGAACAGTTTTTAATCGTTCTATCAAAAAGTCTAGAACTCTTTTCGGTCATATGTTTTGTTTCTCACGTTACAATATGTTAAAAAGCTTTTTCTCATGATCGTATATACTACATGATACATTTCATTGGAAAGGGAACGGTACGAGCAAGATATTGAACTGTTATCTCAAGTTCGTTGACCCGTGTTCATTCATTTGCTGTTTGATAAAATCAGTGTTTATTCTGACCCCCCCCCCCCCCCCCCCCCACATCCCCTAGAGATAATGCTATCTAAATTATTATTCTTACTAATAAATAGTTTTTATTATTCTAGTTAGGACCGACATTGGCCTACATGTGTAATAATAAATAAAGGCAACACACTCGCCCTCCGATCATTATCTGGTGTTCTTGAACCTGTACGGTTCACTGCATTCCTTCACAAAAGCTGACGTAACCGTTGCCTTGTTGCACACGAACCTTGTGCATGCTCTAAGGCTCTGTTGCGATTTCTTTTGTTTAAAGATTAATATTTACTTTTTGTTCTATTAATTTAATTGGTTTGTGTATATATAAACACTAATAAGCACTTTATGTATTATTTGGGCGGTGATTGGTGGATATGATCATAAATGCGCAATTACATTGATTTATCTCAGTGATTTATCCCATCCTCTGGCAATTTATTGATATCTTTTAATATCAGATCATCTCCAAAGTAATGTCGGTTTTTAATAGCATGCTGTAAGTTATAGGATAAAATCAATGAAACACGTTCAATCTAAAATGTATTTACCATCTTGTATAATAGTTTGCCATCTTGAAACCAAATTTTGAATTCCTGCTCTGAAAAAATCCTTTGGTTTTGAATTGAATTGAAGAAGCTAACACCTCGTTTTTCACCTCACGACTGAATTCATGTTCTTGCCGCTTAATGAGTTTTGGAGACTGCGGGTGGGTGAGGAATAATTTCCCATCCAAAATCCTTTAATTTTTGCAATGTTTGTTTTGCAACATGTGGCCTCGCTTTGACATGATGGAAAAAAATTCCGCGTCTATTGATACACGTGATGGACGTTTCTCCTCAATTGCTCGCTTCAAGCGGCCCAGCTGATCACAGTACAGATCTTTAGCGATAGTTTAGTTAAGATCACGGACTTCATCATGAAAGATTCCTTCCTCGCTTCTGTCCTAGATGTTTCTCCAGGTCCTAACCACTGCCGCGACCGTCTAACATTCCGATAGAAAACCCAGTTTTCATCTCCTGTTCGGAAAAGTTTCTTCATTTAAACGGGAGAGGAGAGAAAATCAAGTGTTCACCCGCTGTTGCAAATTACTGAGGCTTAATTCGTGAGGGACCCACTTTCAAGTTTGGTTTCAAGATGGCAAACTGTTATACGACAAGATGTTAAATACATTTTAGATTGAAGGTGTTTCATTGATTGTATCCTATACCTTATAGCACGCCATTAAAAACCAACATTACTCACGGGAAGATCTCTGATCCAAGTGTAGCACATTTTGAAATTTATTTGTATTTATTAATTTACTTTTTTATTTTTGTTCCTTCTTGCCTTTTAGGCTATACGGGGTTACGGGAAACGAATAATCATGGTTAACGAGTACTTTTAATGATAGCTTCTAAGTTAGGGTCATAATCATGCCAAAAATCAGCTTTGATGTACATCCCCTTAAACCCAAAACTTACCCTCAAAATCTTTTGTGAAATTAAAGCAGTTGTTTTCAATAGCAGTTTTCAAGTATTGGACTTCAAAATATTAAAACAATAAAGAGAACGCAAAAGATAGAGCAGACTGTAAGGAAAACAATTGTGTCGGAATTATTAGTCTATGACTTACTAGTCTTGTGAAAATGCTTTTCCCGAAAGATCTTACTAAATTAAAAATCGGCCTGCGCGGTGAAACAAAGATGGCTGCCAGTCTGAAACGGTTGACTCTAATTTTTTTTTTTTTAAAACTTGTTTTGAACTACTGATTCCATACGTAATTGGTGGTAAAAATATAATTTTTTTCTAAAATGGTGGAGCAACCAAATAACTTTTTTCTGGTTCATTTCAGAAAGGATTGACCCGAATACCGTTCCTTTTTTACAATTCAATACTTTTTTACTTTCACTTACCTATATATGAAATATATAGTAAGTGGAAGTATTGCGATCGTGAAAAATTTCGAATTCCGGTTTTCAACGGAAATACACGTTTTGGGACCCCCTGAGTCGAAATGACCAAGTCCCGCGAAATGGTCTGTGTGTGTGTGTGTGTGTGTGTGTGTCTGTGTGTCTGTGTGTGAACAGACTAGCTCAAAAACTATAAGCCGTGGGAACCTGAAATTGGGTATTTAGTGTAGGTGTATGCCCACGATGTGACAGCAAAAAATTTATCAAAATTGCTCAAAGGGAGGGGGTACTTTATTTAATAACTTTTTACGTTTTTTCGATTTTCTCAAAAACGGCTCTAACGATTTTGATTAAACTTAGTATTTGATCTATTTATATGCACGAGATATGACTGTAAAAATTTTATCAAAATTGATTAACCGGAGGGGGGACTTTACTTAGTAAATGTTGTATCATTTTCACGTGTTTTTTTTATTTACTCAAAAACGGCTTTAACGATTTTGATCAAACTTGGTATTTGATGTATTTATATGCCCGAGATGTGACTGTAAAAATTTCATCAAAATTGATCTACGGGAGGGGGGACTTTACTTAATAAATTTTGTACCATTTTCACATGTTTTTTTTATTTACTCAAAAACGGTTTTAACGATTTTGATCAAACTTGGTATTTGATGTATTTATATGCCCGACATATGACTGTAAAAATTTCATCAAAATTGATCTACGGGAGGGGGGACTTTACTTAATAAATTTTGTATCATTTTCACGGGTTTTTTTATTTACTCAAAAACGGCTTTAACGATTAACAAAAATAAGATATGAATGTAGAAAAATGTGTGACTTTTGGAAATGATAATTAGCAAAACACGTCAATTTCTAATCTAAGTAAGTTGGTAAGTGAAAGTTGTGTGTTGCGCGCACGCACCAGATTTTTTTTTTTTTTAACTTTCAGAATTGACATTTTAATTGTATTGTAACGTTAGATCGTTTAATAAAAAAAAAAAAAAACATACGGTTTAAAATCCCAGACCTTTTGTTGGAACAACTAGCGATTGGAGCGGACCGTCAGGGCACGTGTTCGGGACTAGATTTTTGGAGCTCAAGGCCTGGATGATTCCTCGGGGGTCTGGACCATTCCAGACCATTCCTTTTACGACTATATATAAGGAGCGAGAGACTGAACCAATTAGACTTAGTGTTTATCTTGACTGTGAGGCTCAAGCCATATGATTTGTGTGCTATAAAGTTATAATTTTTGTAACCTGCACGGATATTTATGTTGTTATAATTCTTTGGCATTGATAAAGTTATATCTTCGTTCAATAAATATTTGTTAACCCGCATAAGTGTTATAATATGATATCCCCCGTTAAGTCTTCTAATATTCCATAATTTTATTTTTGTTTTCACTTTTATTTTTAAATCCGCAACCTGTTAATCAAAATAATCAACAATCAGCGGATGAGCCGGCATAAACGTGAGGTAATAAACAAAAATAATAAAATAAATAAAAAGGCATGGTAGGCATGAGGTAATGCAGCACCCAGCGGCTAATAGTTTACTCACATATTATGTAAGTAGGTCCCTCATCCAGACCCTTTTCAACCGTCTTCTGGCGTTTTCCGGCATGCGGGTTGTGGCCATTTCTTGTATTAGGATGTTGGAGTGTCCCTTCATTTTATCGTGGAACCGACCATAATTTAAAAAAATCTGGTGCGTGCGCGCAACACACAACTTTCACTTACCAACTTATTTAGATAAGAAAGTGACGTTTTTGGTTAATTGCCACTTCACAAAGTCACAAATCTTTCCACATTCATTTCTTATTTTTTCCTTTTATGAGTAATTTAAAACACACGTGAAAATGATATAAAATTTATTAAGTTAAGTACCCCCTCTATTTGATCAATGTTAATGAATTTTTTACAGTCATATCTCGGGCATATTAATACATCAAATACTCAGTTTGATCAAAATCGTGAAAGCCGTTTTTGAGTAAATAAAAAAAACACGTGAAAATGAGACATTTATTCAGTGTAGTGCCCCCTCCAATGGATCAATTTTGATGAAATTTTTACTGTCACATCGCGGGCACATACATATACTAAATACCAAGTTTGATCGAAATCATTAAAGCCGTTTTTGCGTAAATGAAAAAAAAACACATAAAAGTGGGACACAATTTATTAAGTAAATTACCCCCTCCGGTTGATCAATTTTGATGAAATTTTTACAGTCCTATTTCGGGCATATAAATAGATCAAATACTCAGTTTAATCAAAATCGTTAGAGCCGTTTTTGAGAAAATCGAAAAATACTTAAAAAGTTATTAAATAAAGTACCCCCTCCCTTTGAGCAATTTTTATGAAATTTTTGCTGTCACATCGCGGGCATATACATACACTAAATACCCAATTTCAGTTTCGCACGGTTTATAGTTTTTGAGCTAGTCTGTTCACACACAGACACACACAAACATAGACCATTTCGCGGGACTTGGTTAATTGGACTCAGGGGACCCCAAAACGTGTATTTCAGTTGAAAACCGGAAGTCGAAATTTTTCACGATCGCAATACTTCCACTTACTATATATTTCATATATAGGTAAGTGAAAGTAAAAAACGGAGAAAGACTGAAATGGGAGTGGTTCTAACGAGGGATAACGTGGCACTTTTGTTCTTCTCATAATGCTAGAGGTGGTATTTAGAATAGGTGTGGGATGGTTGTGGCTACCCCCATTTTGTGCATAGCCCCCACCTCACTGATGCCTCGTAATAACTCTCGGAGAATGGAGTTTTAAAAATGCATAGCGCATTTGGGTCCACCAAAACGGTCTCGGGACTCTTGACTCCCCATAGAGCCTACACTGCATAATAGCGGCAGACTTTTTAAAGTGTTGAGGGGGTCTAGGGCAGTTTTATAGTCTGTTGGTGCTGAAGCGATTGTTTAGGTGTGTGGGGGGGGGGCGAGCTTTTGTGTAGTCTAGCTGGAGTTATTGTATGCAGTAATGAGGGGAATTCCTTCCGTGTTATATCGTTTGTCGTAAGAGAAATTATACTGTGCTTATTATTCCTGATTCAACAAAGAAAATCGTAAAACATTCTAATACTAATAAATATAAAAATCCAAATCCAAATAATATTATGAAATAAAGTACCCTCTCTGTTTGACCAATTTTGATTAAATTTTTGGTGTTACTTCGCGGGCATACACATGTACCAAATATCCAATTTCAGGTTCCTACGGTCCTTAAATCTTACGTTTTTGAGCTAGTCTGTTAACACACACACAGACCATTTCGCGGGACTTGGCTATTTGGACTCAGGGGACCCCAAAACGTGTATTTTCGTTGAAATCCGGAATTCGAAATTTTTCACGATCGCAATACTTTTCCTTACTATACATTTTATATAGTGGTAAGTGAAAGTAAAAAAAACAAAACATGAAAATACGTTCTGAAGCGATACAGGCGCTCCCACTTGATGGATAGAATCTTTTCTCTTTTTTATAAAAAAAAATTAAAGAAAATGGGTCGCTTAATAGGTGTTACGTTTCGGCCGGTGATATGCAGTGTATAAACATATTGAAAAAAATTCATTTCAAAACCATTAACTGAGGCATGAAGATGCAAAATGGGATAAATTCAATTTTGTAATTTTTAAAATATATAAACCGAACAAACAATATATAAATAGTCCGGTTTGGCGGTAAAAAATCTACAAATAGTATTAAAATATTTTATTGTTGGGTATGGCATCCCGTTATACCCAAAACTTACCCTCAAAAACGCTTTTTTTGATAAAATAAAACAGTTGTTTTCAACAGCCGTTTTCAAGTATTGGACTTCAAAATATTAAAAAAATAAATTTAAATTAATCCAATCTTAAATCGTGGCTGACCACCAATTTTAAATTATTTTTAAATAATTTATTATTTGAAGAGAAAAGATTTGGCTCCGCCGGGAGTCGAACCCGGGTCTCCTGCGTTACATGCGAGGATGCTAACCGCTACACCACAGAGCTCGGCTCAAGGCAGAGCAAATCCTTCCTCTTCACTGATACCTACTCCCCCTATCTCACAAGTTTTGCGAGTAGTAGCGGGAGGTGGACAAATTTTTGTCCAATTTATGATATTTTATTGACATAAGTCAATTTTTTATTTTATAATTTAAAAAAATTGACTTATGTCAATAAAATATCATAAATTGGACAAAAATTTGTCCACCTCCCGCTACTACTCGCAAAACTTGTGAGATAGGGGGAGTAGGTATCAGTGAAGAGGAAGGATTTGCTCTGCCTTGAGCCGAGCTCTGTGGTGTAGCGGTTAGCATCCTCGCATGTAACGCAGGAGACCCGGGTTCGACTCCCGGCGGAGCCAAATCTTTTCTCTTCAAAAAATAAATTATTTAAAAATAATTTAAAAATTGGTGGTCAGCCACGATTTAAGATTGGATTAATTAAAATAATTTAAAAAAATTGACTTATGTCAATAAAATATCATAAATTGGACAAAAATTTGTCCACCTCCCGCTACTACTCGCAAAACTTGTGAGATAGGGGGAGTAGGTATCAGTGAAGAGGAAGGATTTGCTCTGCCTTGAGCCGAGCTCTGTGGTGTAGCGGTTAGCATCCTCGCATGTAACGCAGGAGACCCGGGTTCGACTCCCGGCGGAGCCAAATCTTTTCTCTTCAAAAAATAAATTATTTAAAAATAAATTAAAAAAATAAAGTTTAATCATAATCGTTCAAGATATTTTCAAGAAAATCGAAATAACGTATAAATAGGAAAAAAGTTATGAAATAAAATGCCCCTTCCGTTAAATCAATTTTGATGAAATTTTCGCTGTCATACCGCAGGCATATACATACATCAAATACCGAGTTTTTTCAAAATCGTTAGAGCCGTTTTTAAGAAAATCAGAAAAAATGTAAAAAGTTATGAAATAAAGTACCTTCTCCGTTAGACCAATTTTGATGAAATTTTTGCTGTTTCATTGCAGGCATATACATATACCAAATACCCGTTTATAGTTTTTGAGCTAGTCTGTTCACACACACACACACACATAAACAGACCATTTCGCGGGACTTGGTTATTTGGACTCGGGGGACCCTAAAACGTGCATTTCCTTTGAAAACTTTTCCCGACTATATGTTTATACATAAGTGAAAGTAAAAATGAGATTTATATTAAGTCCCCTATCACAGATATTAGAGCCTAAAGTTGACAAAAGATTCAAAAACTTGAAGTTTAAAAATTCATCAATCAAGGGTTAAGCGTACTAAGTTAGGCTCATTATCATGCCAAAAATCAGCTTTGATGTACATCCCCTTATACCCAAAACGTACCCTCAGAAACAGTCTTTTGAGAAATTAAAGCAGTTGTTTTCAAGTATTGGACTTAAAAATATTCCAAAAATAAAGAGAACGCAAAAGATAGAGCAGACTGTAAGGAAAACAATAGTGTCTGAATTATTTGTCTATGACATACCAGTTAACATATTTATCAAAACACGTCAATTTCTAATCGAAGTATGTTGGTAAGTGAAAGTTGTATGTTGCGCGCATCGCGCCAGATTTTAATTTTTCGGACTTTGTCAATAGTTTTACATTTTACCAGCTTAAATTGGTAATTAGAAAATCATCCATGTAATGAACAGTTTCTGTTTGCAAGTTAGTTTCGTATTTATTTGTTATTTGGTTCTGTTAATGTACTACCCTACTTACAAGACAATTCTATTTTATAACTAATAGAAATGGAGATATATTTAAAATCGTCTAAGTTGGTGATAAAAAAATGTTGCTATTGCCAATTTTTTTAGTTGTTGATGATTATGATCCCTTATATTATAGCTTAAGGGCAGCCTCTACATTAGAATGTTTGGGGCACAGCAGCTCAGGTATCAGGTGACTAAGCCGTAGAGGTGTAGCAAGCACTACCTGCCCACTTCCGCCTGATAGCAGTATCTTCTTCGCCGGTTTCCGGTCTCCTGTGCTGTCCCCTCCCCTCCTTCCTTACTGATATCGATTCTAGTGAAAGTTGTCTCTAATCGATTCCTCCCTTGAGGTCTAGTTACAATTAATTACAGTTACAATATCAATGCTGTAATTCCAAAATGTACTTGATGGGTTTGCTGGTTATAACAGAAGCCTCAGTATCAAAGATTCTTCATCACTTTATCAGCTTTCAAAATATCAGAGCTCGAGTATCACTGTCACTAATATAAATATTGTGATAATGAGTATTTTCTTATCTACTCCCCAACTCTAATCTACTCTATGCCTTTTGCATCAAAATCAAATTGATAATAATTCGAAACGTTCGTTACTTTATATTACTCAGTAGTATATCCTTTTATTGTTTTAATGTTTGATTAAAGGAGATAGTCATGTGACACGTCATAAAATTTTTATTTTTTTTCTAATTCTTATCTTCATTTTTGTCTGTTTTGCCAAAATTTTTTGGTGCAAATTAGATAAATTATTATAAGGAAATAGCATATTATTGATAACATAATTAAGATACAATATTGTACCCATAGATAAAACTGATATTTATGTTCTGTATTATGTATAAAAATGTTTTTGTATATTGTTTAAATAACAAACTCCTTGCTACAAGGTGTTGTAAAACGTTCAAAGCAATAAACAATATTGCTTATTATTATTATTATTAGTAGTAGTATATCATTTTATTTATTAGTTATTACCAATGCTTCCTTAAGGGTCTGGCCACACATGTCCGCACCGGATCCGCACCGTAGCAATAATACAGGTTATGTTCAGAATATTTTTAATTTAACTTACATATTACCTTTAGTTATGCCTAAAGTTCAAGCCACACATGTCAGACATAGGCCACTTTAGGCATAACTAAAGATAATATGTAAGTTAAATTAAAAATATTCTGAACATAACCTGTATTATTGCTACGGTGCGGATCCGGTGCGGACATGTGTGGCCAGACCTTAATGCGTTCCTTAACCTCATGGGATATGGTCATTCAGTTGGCGAGGTACCCATTTTCCGACCTTCTGGATCTTTTCCATGCCTTTCAAACAAATGGAGACGGTGTCACATGTAATAATTGGCCAACAAACGCTTCCGAATCAGCGTTTTCAAAGTTTTTTTTTTTTTTTTTTGTGGTTTTCCACGGTCTTTGTTTCTTTTATCGAAATCCATCTTTATATTTTTTGAACCAATCGAAACATTGAGATTTGTCTAGGGCATGCTCCCCCGTAAGCTTCAATAAGCATCCTATGTGATAATGCTCCAATTTTTTTCAGAAGGAAACGGAAAATAAATGCTGTCCGCAAATCTTGATTTGTTGGCACAAAAGTCGACATGTTCAACGCCACTAAAAACACTGTTATTGAATGAAACTGATGTTGGTATCAATTGGATCTCTCTATTACATGTAGGCAAAAGCAGATAACACCACTGACGGATTAGTTAGAAGATTATATTGACTGCAAAGTCCTATCATTGGCGAATTCCGGTTTCATATTTACACACCTGGTAATTTATCCAACATTATAAAATTGCATTCATTAACCTTATTAAAAACCATTTATTGGTGTCTTCATCTATCAGAATGTCATTCTGAACCAAAAATGGTGTTTAATAAGGATAATGAATGCAATTTTATAATGCTGGATAAATTAAATTATTCGTCGTCAATGCAACAATAAATGAGATTTATATGGAAATTGTTCTGGTGATTGGTCCATTACAGTTTATGCAACTAATCCTATATAATCATTTTATTTATTCTTATTTATTATGATGGTGGAATAAATTATTTGGGTCGAAACGTAGGAAAAAATAAAATATGTGATTTTTACATATTATTGCTATTTACTTTGATCCCACCCCTAGCATTTCCTTTTTATTATTATTATTATTTTTTTTTTAAATATAATATTAAAGAAGTGTAATAAATCTTTTCCTCAGCCATTAGAGAGGAGTTGGAAAATGTACACTCTGCTGCCCCGGATAACGAGCTATAGAGAACTTAATCCAGTCCTGTCTCGATCAGGTTTTTAGTCAGCTTACTCAACCGGAGCCTATAATTTCTTCATTATTTTTAGCTCCAATTAACTTTAGGCACTTTAGGATTTTCTAGTTTTTATTTTTTTATCGTAAATAATGAGAGCGAAATCGGTTATAAATTGTAAGACATTTAACGCTTGGGCAGCGAACTACAAAGTATGCTGAATGGAGTTAAACGGCTTGCCTACTTAATTTTTTATAACTATGTTTGGAATAAAACAATGTTGCTTCGCTTGTTGACCGCCAGGTGCGCTTATAAGTTTTTTCGTTCAATTAATTAATCGGTTATTAAGTGAAATAAAACTTTTTCATCTGAAGATTGATTAAAAAAAAAAAAAAAAGAACTTAAAACCGTGTGTAAACTGTTTATTATATAATATAAATATAATATATATCCAATATAATCGTCTCTCGTCTTGAATAAGAGAATCGAAATGTTTTCTTCCAAACACCTAAAGTGTAAACGAGCCTTTAGAACCGCTTTAAAAACTAGAGAAGACATGTTTTTGTTTTTTTTTGCGAATTTTTAAACTTTTTTCAAAATTTGAACTTATATTTATTTAAACTCAAACTTTATTTAAAATTTTTAAAATAAAAAAATTCCTTTTTTTTATTTTTAAACTTTTATCGTGTTCGCTCTGTTGTACCATTTACGAAGAAGAATGATGAATAAATGAAAGTAAATTATATATAAAAAAAAAAGATAAATTATATACGAGTGACAGGAAAGAAGAAATAAAAAAGGTAGATTAATAAATCAAATAGATCAAGGATTAATTAATCTTTTTTTATTTTGGATATCCAACGTTTCGATCTCTACATGTGGATCTTCATCGTGGCTTCCAGAGTAATATTGAGACCGAATCCTCATCCAGAGTCCAGAGTTATATTGAGATCTTATTACCACAGGGTGTTAATTTTTAAAATTAAATTAAATTATGATTAAAATCAAACGATATTAATCATTATGCCGCTACAACCTATCTGTCACCCCTGTTAATAATTGGTTAATTCTACTTCCTTTTTTTTTTCGGGTATGGCTTTTGAAGTCAGGTTAACATAAAATTAGGTTTTTATTATCAAGCGTTGGAATTTCGTCAAAAGTACCGATCATTGAACATATAAAGTGTTAATTCATGATACACACACAATCGATTTAATGTAATCCTTATGACCAAACTCTAAAAAGTATAAATGTGTAAGGTTTGGTGACCTCAGCGGTCATCTTCATCAGAGCTTCTGAGTAGAGATGCGACATCGAAGGCAAAACATCGATGTTAAAAACATTTTTGATTTCGTTCGAAACATCGATGTTTAAAAGATCTTTGTTTTTGTCAAAACTTCTATGATTTAAAAACTATATAAAATATTTAAAGTTTGCAAAAAAAGATCGATTAAAAACATCTATTTTTTTGCTGCTAGGTTTTTTTTCTTCACTTAGTGAGGAAGAGTGCTTCAATATATAGGATTTTTTTATTTTTTTTTTAAAGAAGGAGTCTCTTCCGTATTTAAAAGTTTATTTGTGTCCCCACGTTTCGAGCTATTGGCTCATCCTCTGGGGTTATCTACACACAGTACATCAATCTTTTACACTTAATTATAATAACCATGCATGTTTTACAGTTTTTTTATATTTTATATTGATTATATTGATAGCCGTATGTCACCGTATATATTTTTTAAAACAGTATAAAAATACTTATGTCTAGCTAATTTCTTATTACATTTTATGGTATATTACACATTTTATAGTCTTTTTAATTCACTGTCACATTTAAGAAGACTAAAAAGACTAGACAATCTGTAATATGCCATAAAATTTAATAAGAAATTAGCTAGACATATGTATTTATATACTGTTTTAAAAAATATATAAGATGACATATGGCTAACGTGGAAAAAGAAGTAATATAGGATAAGGTAATTGTAATATCAATATAAAAAAAACTGTAAAACATGCATGTTTATTATAATTAAGTGTAAAAGATTAATGTACTGTGTGTATATAACCCCAGAGGATGAGCCAACAGCTCGAAACGTTGGGACACAAATAAACTTTTAAATACGGAAGACTCTTTTAAAAAAAAAAATCCTATCTATTTTTTTGTTGTTAAAACATCGATGTTTATAATATTTTAGTTTTTGTCTAAACATGGATGTTAAAAACCTCCTTGTTTTTATCAAACTATCGATGTAACAAAAATTCTTTGTTTTTATTAAAACATCGTTGTTAACATCGACCCCCACCAAAACCATCGATGATTCAGAAACATCGATATCAATATCGCATCCCTACTTCCGAGTTCAGAATAATAAAGACACTTAATGAGTGTGAGTCTTTATTACATTGGATTTAGAAGCCCTGATGAAGATCCACATGGAGGGATCGAGACGTTGGTTATCCAAAATAAGAAAAGATCAGACTGAACATCCCGACTTTTATTGTACCTATCCTAAAGAAAAGAAGTTGACTACACATACACACATAGTTGACTTAAAACCTCTAAAATATATATATATATATATATATAAATAAAAATTAACAAATTCTTATTCATTTACTATATTTGAACCAGCCGTTTGAGAAACCGACATGCCCAAAAAAAATCGATTTCGTCCTATATTTATTATTTTTCAAACTATTTGTATTTCGAGATTTAAAATTCAAGAGCTGATCTATCGGCTTTTATATTCCAATGACAAAGAATCGTTGTCAGGAGAAACTCGACAAATCCAGGACAAAGAAAAATACCTTCCCATAACCAAAGTAGTAAGTAAGGTTTGGCGTAAAATTTTTGCTTGGCATGTCACTGTCAAAGAGCCTATGGAAGATTTGAATGAAGAACCATATTCTTTCAATCTTGCCCATTTTAACATTTAAATTATTTACTAATAATTTCAGTTATCTCTCAAACGAAAATAATTAAATAGACGCGATGGACTTTAATCTAGATTACTTGACAGACGATTACTTAATTATTCCTACCTAACAAACTTACTTTTTATAAAGTTCTTTTAAAACCGATATCGACTTTTGGTGTAGAACTATGGGGTTTTGCTAAGAAATCCAACGTTCAAAAAATTCAGTCCTTTTAGTCGGAAGTGTTAAGAAAAATAGTATACGCGCCATATTATGTCAGCAACGATATTATACTATGGACTTAAAACATTCCAACAGTTTTTGTAACAGCGTTTTGGTTGAGTGAAAACGTAATTCATCTATATCCATGCTAGAGATACTTATAGAATTTCAGCATAATTACAGGTGATAATTCTTATTGCTCATGAAAATTTTTAAAATCATTAATGATGAAGTTGTTTGATTGTAATTGTATTTTATATGAATATGGCGCAAATATTTTATATGAAATTCGAAAGCTCCTATTGTAGACACGTGTGGTCTGGAAAAATATATGAACTGTTTTGGAGTGTGTTAATTTGATTAGAATAAATGCATTATACCATCTAACTATTGATAAATTCTGTTATATTAATTTGTAGTTGATAAAAAAATAAATAAATTATGCAATATGTAAGCTTGTAAGTATTTTGTGTAGTGATTCTTAAGTACATATATATTGTTTGTAACAATCGTTCGTTTTCATAAATCAGGAGAAGCTCATGTCCAAAAAAAAAAAAAAAAAAAAAAAAGAATATTATTGAGATCTATCGAATTAACATAAATTTGGAAAATCATAAAACATGTACTCCAAGCAGGAATATGTGTCGGAGAAAAAAATTAAGTTTAGGAAACCTCATAATGCAAAATTGGAAACTTTTTTTTTACTTTCACTTACCTATATATGAAATTATACCTAGGAAGTGGAAGTATTGCGATCGTGAAAAATTTCCACTTCCGGTTTTCAACTGAAATACACGTTTTGGTGTCCCCTGAGTCCAAATGTCCAAGTCCCGCGAAATGGTCTGTCTGTGTGTGTGTGTGTGTGTGTGTGTGTGTGTGTGTGTGTGTGTGTGTGTGTGTGTGTGTGCGCGTGGGTGCGTGCGTGCGTGCGTGCGTGCGTGCGTGCGTGCGTGCGTGTGTGTGTGAACAGACTAGCTCAAAAACTATAAACCGTGCGAACCTGAAATTTGGTATTTAGTTTAGCTTCAACGGGAGGGGGTGCTTTACATAATAAATTTCTACGTTTTTTTCGATTTTCTCAAAAACGGCAATAATGATTTTGATTAAACTGAGTATTTGATATAATAATATGCCCGAGATATGACTGTAAAAATTTCATCAAAATTAATTAACCGGAGGGGGGACTTTACTTAATAAATTTTGTATCATTTGCACGTGTTTTTTAAAACAAAATCGTTAAAAACGGCTTTAACGATTTTGATCAAACTGGGTATTTGACGTATGTATATGTTAAAGATGTTACGTATGTATATGTTAAAGATATAAAGAGGGGGCACTTTATTTCTTAACTATTTTTGCAAATTTTTTCGATTTTCTCAGAGACGGCTTAAACGGTTTTCATCAAATTCGTCATGTACAATGAAAATTAGGTGTTCTTTAATAACAGGCAAACTTTATCATTATTAAAATGTTCTGGGGGGCTTAAATGGGGTGGGAGCCTTTTTTGTTTGTTTGTTTTTGTTTCCTATGAAGTATCTTTGTTTTTATTTAAATGGAGAAATTAACTTTCTCTCATTACGTCTAAAAATAAGAAATGGATAAATATGAGATATGATAAAAACCAAGTAAACATATAGAGGAGAAAAAAAGAAAAATATTCAGTCAACTCATAAAACACATTGAGCCCACGCATGACGCTTTTAATGACAGACCATTGTTCATAACTTCTGTTCATTTAATGGAAATGATTTGTTTTATGGGAAATAAATGAAATATTCAACAAGTACATAGAGAATTATAAAATCATTTGACTTGGTGTATAATGCTTGCATTGCCGAATTATCTCAAGTAAAAACTTTTATGTAATAATAAAAGAAATTAGTGTTTGTTATAGAGCAAATGAAAACAAAAATAAGAAATGAATGTGGAAAAATGTGTAACTGAGTGAGAAGTGGCATTAACACAACGCATTAATTTCTAATCTAAGTTGGTAAGTGAAAGTTATGTGTTGCGCGCACGCACCAGATTTTTTTTTTTACTTTCCCATTGATTTGAATTTGAGGACATGCTAAGTTTCTCAAACGACCTATTCATTTATTCAGTATTATATAAATAAATATTTTAATTTTTAAAGATCAAACCAGCCTTCCAAGTCGGTAAGTAAGGTGCCTACACTCTACGAACTTCACCCTCGAACAGCCTTCACGTCGACTGTTCGGGTTTTCTAGGTGCTTCATTTGTTCGCCTGTGTTCGGGGGTAGCGCTAGTGTCACTTTTGATTAGGGTTTTTCTAAGTGACAGGAATTGATTGTGATACGTTGTAATTCGTATCCTATTTTTTATTTTACAGATAATATAAAATATGTTGATAAAGGAGATTTTTTTCTTCATCAGAAGCTAGCTTTGGGTGCGTCAGCCTTATTTGTTCGCTCAACGTCACGTGAAGTATAAATGGCTGTTCGTGGAAAGCCGGTACGGAAAGGTTCGGCGGAGAAACTGTTCGAGAAGGAGGTTCGTAGAGTGTAAAGGCATCTTTAGACGAAAATTTTACCTGCATGCCCCGCACCTAACGAAATCCCGCAATTTGATCGCCCCTTAATTTGATCTTTATCCTTGTTATTATATGTCACTAATTTATTCCTTTTCTTATTATCAGTTCTCAGTTAAAATATTAAGAAATCATTTTTAAATATAAACCTACACAGCTGTGTTAGCAGTTAATATTGACCCAGACCTTGCATCCCAACCTCTCCAATCCCACATCACAATCCTCGAAGAATGGTGTCAAAACTGGAGAATCAAAATCAATCCCAACAAATCCCATCAAATCACACTTCGTTGTAAACCTACGACCTCCTGTCCTACAGTATCCTTTAATAACACTCTACTTATCCCAGTCGAACAGATCCGTTACTTAGGACTTCAATTGGACAAACGCCTTACTTGGAATCCCCATACAAGACTGAAACGGCTAGAAACTGCTCGTCGCTTCAGACTACTTCAACACTTACTTGACAAACGCTTCAAATTACCAATTATATTATAAAAGGCTAATTTACATGACAATAATATGACCTTTTTGGACCTGTGGCATCGAGCATTGGGGCTCCACCAAACCATCATACCCCTCTCGAATCCATTTCTTGCAATCCAAAATCCTTCGTACAATCTTTAACGTTCTTTATTTCGTCACAAATAAACTCATCCACAAACACCTTAATGTCCCATATGTCGCCGATTTGGCCCGATCCCGATACCAATCCTTTTACAATAAACTCCCAAATCATCCGAACCCTCTTGTTTCCAGCCTCGCTTCCTCCTCTATTCCAGACAATCCTCCTAGGCGTCTGAAAAAAAGATGGCCTCGGGGCCTTCTACCTTAAGTGTATCAGTTGAGAGCTACCAATGGGTAGCTTCACTTCATGTTTGTTCAAGGCATATTTTCTTAGTATTATCACATTTCCTAAATGTATTTATTTAAATACAGTTGTAACTTTCATTAAATAAAAAATAAAAAATATATATATATAAACCTGATATCAGGCATATTTTCTGTCCTTTCCCGTATCTAATATGTAAGTAACAACAAGCGTTGAGGTAGCTAATTTCACTTAGCGCTCCCCTCAATAGAGCTAAGCTGTAAAACCCATCGAGGATATCATTACCCTTACAAGGCGAAGGGAAGTGGACGCTATAAAAGCGAAGATAGCCATCGAGTGCTATATATAGAGTAGCATCCATGGCCACTTTAGCTAACAGTGTAGCTGTATAGCAAGCCGTGGGCAATATCGGCTTAGGAGTTGAGGATAACGGGACAATGTGTCACCTCTGGAATATTTAATGCTCCGTGGGCAGTGGCTAGAGGCTTTCCCTCTCAGCTTGATGGCTGATGGTCTGGAATGTAACTCCAATGCATGCCGAGCCTGTACGATGTCAGGTACTCTGTAGGTATAATCATGTAGTATAGAATAATGTTATTCTATATTCTATGGGTATAATCCTAATTATACCTGGATAGGCAAAACTTATTAATCCAATACAAGTAGCATCGTCCGATTTGTTTTAGTGGCTAGATTGTTTTTATTGTCCAATTCTGGGTTACACACCTACGCCTGTATACCGAGATTGTTTATTTTATATTATATTTAAAACATGAAGTTAAAAAAGAGCATTTGAACTTTTATTAAATACTTTGATAGAACAATTATGTAATCATGGAAATACTCGACAGGCAACAGAAAACCTTCAAATCTTGCGGTCTGTTGTGTTCTGTAGTTAAGGGATTTCTCTACTTTTTGACAAGATTTAGTTACCTTTTTAGGCTTCTCTAAGTACTACGTTTTATTACGTGACTATTTAATGTGCACCTGTTCACAAAAGTTTTTAGTCACAATAGCATTCATGTCAGTCTTCGATGCCTAAGTAAGTGGTTTAATGTTTGTTCTTTCCAATTATTATAAAATATATGTCGATACTAGTTATAATACATCTATGATGTGGGTATTTGATTTAATGGTGCATATATGTAATGTAATTTAATTTTTTTTTTACAATATTTTATTCTTAAGAATAACCTAGACTAAAATCGTAATCATGAATGTGTGGTGTTCTGGTATCGCACAGGCTCAGGACCTCCATTTTACCTCCCACAAGGATTTTTATTTCCTTAATAACACTCCACCAACCAACTCCCCAGATGACCCGTAGAAGGTTTTGTATTACAATTTTTTTTTTAATTTTTAAATTCATTACTATATTTTAACATTGATATCAGCTGCCTTCATAGTCAGATATTTAGAATATTCTAATACTTAAAATTCACATTGATAGTACATAGCTGTAAGATTCTTCATTCACTCCGAAAATCGATAATATTTTTTGTGCAACATGCTGAAAAGTATACAGATGTTCTTTTAATGTGTTATAAAATTACTTAGTTTATAGTTATCGTATTGTAACGTTAATTCGATAAGCAAATAAAAAAAAAACATATGGCGTAACCTCCCGGACCGCATGTTGGAACAAAATAACCGGTTATTTTGTTCCAACATGCGGTCCGGGAGGTTACGCCATATGTTTTTTTTTATTTGCTTATCGAATTAACGTTACAGTATTACTTTAATTTATTATATATTAATTTTAATCGATGTTTGGTTGTTCCCGAGCATGGCCGAGCGCTTTCCCGCAAATTTTAGCGATACTTGAGTCGACTGTTTTTGAAATTTGATGAGGTGGGACGAAGAAGGGCGACATGGCTAATGCCTGAAGTTTTGTGAGGTGAGTTTTTTGCGGTTAGCATGGCAACCTATAATGCTAATGTTTGCGGGTTCGGATCCCACGGTGGTCCCAAGATTTTATAGTGGGTGTAAAAAATCCTATGGCTATACCGTCCCTCGGACAGGACGTGAAATGGAGGTCCCGAGCCTGTCCGATGTTACGTACTTGGTAAAGATCCCTATCTGGATAGGTAAATTTAGGACTCCTACTGTAGGATCTTCCGATTAGCTTTAATAGCGTAATGGGACGTTATACAAACAGAAAGCTTACTGCTTGGTGGAATTCTATAAATCTATAACTTGGGAAGTCAGTAAACGACATCAAGCGCCTGCCTTTATACGCTTATTATGAGGATAAAATTATACATACATCAATTATTGTTTCATAGTTGAAGAAAGTACACCAAGAAGGTTACTGTTAATTTACTTAACTTCCAGCACACATATCCTTCCTAATGGAATACCGTACTGCTGCCTTCTACAGAAGTTATTTCGATGTCCGAATATTCCTTTCTGTTACTTTCTGCACCGTCGGTAATCGCTTTCCTCGTGGAGTGGACCGTCAGAATGCCGTCGGATGACAGGGTGGACTGGAAAGCGGTCATGTCGACGTTCTCGGGTATCTTGTACTTGCGGACGAACTGCCTGGAGATGATCCCGTGCTCGTCCACCCTCTCTTCGTGTCGCCCCTCGATTATGAGGTAATCCTTCACCAGGCGGACCTTGAGCTCCTCCGGCCGGAAGTGCTGGACGTCGATCTGGACCTGGAAGTCGCCCTTGGGAGGCTGGAAGCTGATCTCCGAGCCCTGGACATTATCCAGGGGTCCGTGTTCGCTCTCGTTCTCGAGGAGGTAGAAGAGGAGGGATTCATCGAAGGAGCTGGAGCCGAACGGTGTCAGCGACATTTTGATCGAGAAGGGCCGAAAATAATTCCATGTTTATTTCATCTTTGAAGAGATATTTTATTAAAAACGCAAACATATGTTCTATATTTAGATAATTATCACTTTAAAAAAAATATTACAGTTTAAGACCTACTTAAAAAAAAAGATAAGTTTTTTAAAAAGTTAAGTTAAATAAATGCAATCGCTGTTGGGAGCTGTTTGTACAATGACCATTGCTAAATTTCACTTGCTGATTTTAATTCAATTCTTTTTCATAGCTATTACGAACGACTTGCCTATTTATCTCAGCTTTACTCTCTTCTTTATTTTCTTATCAAATTCTGTTTTATTTGTAGTAGTAAGTAAGAGATGTTGTTTTCTCTTTCAAGTTTGTTTCTGTTGATTTGAGTCGATGTTGCGTTTATGGCATTTTATAATTGTTTGAGTGTTTTATCCTTTAACACGTTATGTTCGGCGGTGCATTTTAGGAGTATCCTGAATTGGACGGTATCGGTCCCCGGGGTCCGACTGGTAGCAAGAGCCACAGACGATATCGGACGTCGGGGTCCGATGGGAATAATTTGACGAAAGCGTTATCTTTTGATTAAAAGGGAATTAAATAGGCGTCTCAAGGGCATTATCTCTTGGTAAGGATTGGAACTAGACGTAATAGGCGCAGTATTTACGCCATTCTTTATCGAAAGTCGGTCCTTTGGAGTCCGATTCTAAAAAACAACAGAATTTCAACATTTAGCAACATTTTCTGCACTAAAATGCAATAATCTCATCTAAAATTGACTATATTGAGTATTTGAAGTGTTCGGACCTTCGGACATTTTTATGTGAAAATCGGCTGTTAAGAAGGGAATGTAAGACATCCCCGGGGACCGATGCCGCACCTTTCTGATCGCTATAATGATCGCCAATGAGTGTAAATATGAAACATATCAATACAAAAGTTATCTTAGCAATATGTCTTTACTAAAAAAAACAACGGAATGATAAATACTTTGATTTATGTACTCAAATGTAAGTAGATTAGCTGTGGAATCTATTATCAAGAAATATTTCTCATGATTTTTTAAACAAATAAAGGTACCTCTGTCTCCAGATTAATTCACATAAATGGGAGACGAGCATCGATATTTTTGTAGGTTACTCCTACCATTGCGTTCTTTCGTTGAAGTCCACAACCATTCAACAGGAGTTGATTTTTTTTATGCTTTCAAATTTTAGTTCTGTTCTAGCATGTTTTCTAAACCTTGATAAAGTCCGTATTAAACTGAAGTAGTCTCTTTGTATAGGTTTTATTGATGTGTTTGTTTTGAATTTATGTACACAGCTCAAACAAATTTAGGAGTCGCCTGCAGTGTTAGATTAGTCAACTAATGTACAAAAAGGTAGCGGGGTTCATAGCTCTATGATTTTTTTTAAGTGAAAAAACAAACAAATTCTTGGCCTATGAATCTTAGGCTGTACCGATGGCACCTAAAATGGAGGTCCCGAGCCTGTGCGGTGTCAGGTAATCGTTAAAGATCCATATCCTAATTACACCAGGATGGAAAAATATTGGGACTCGCACTGTTGCATCGTCCGATCGATTATCCCTGGTAATATAAAGTGGCTTTAAATAAATAATCAAATCAATTCATTTGGAATATTGATTATAGAGCTATTTAAGTAGTAATAGCATAACAAATTTTAGGTGACCTGTGTCAGACGAAGTAGTAACTAGAGGACATGACAATAAACAAATAATCATGATGAATTGAGCGTCTCCCATATATGTGTGAAAATGTTAATACAGCGTCTTCTTTGATTGCATTGTTAAATATGTACGTAGGAGTGTACACAGTTCTTTACATCATTGATAAGCATGAAGGAATCATAACTAGAAATCATCAACCTTGTAAACCTCGAAACAAGTTTGATTACTTGAATGATAATATTGAATATTTATTTCATTTGAATATTCAACTCGGAGTGTTTCCAAATAGATTGATTAGTTCATTGCATACTTGCCTAATTTCTATTGACTTTTCATTGTTCATCCGCCATGTGTTTACACAACAGATTAAACGGTCCAACGTCGAGAATAATTGGACAGCTGTCATTGAAAAGTGTTTTGTTCAATGACAATAGCTCTTGTGTATGTGTGTGGTTAGCTCTGTAGCGAGGACACTGCAGTCAATTCCATAGCTATCAGCCATTCCTAAACTGGCTCGTTCATATTGGTTTATTGTTAGTTGCAACAATTAAAAAAAAAAAAAAATAAATACGAAATTTTAGATTTTTCAGCTTTACGATATTTGAGATGTATTGTATTAAAGCATATGTGGCCAGCAACCGGACCGCTGTGATATTTGATCCAGCCCGCGAAACATTTTGAAAAACCCAATTAAAAAAATGTGGTGCGCGCGCGCAACACACAACTTTCACTTACCAACTTACTTAGATTAGAAAATGACGTTTTTTTGTTAATTGCCACTTCTCAAAGTCACACTTCATTCGTTCAATTCATTTCTTATTTTTGTTTTTATTTGCTCTATAAAAACCACAATTTTTTTATTATTAAATAAAAGTTTTTACTTGTGATACTTCGCCAATGCAAGCATAATGTCCAAGTCGTCTGATTTTTTAATTCTTTATGTAGTTGTTAAAAACTTCATTTGCTTACCATCAAACAAATAATTTCCATTAGATGAACAGAACAATTAATTTATGGACAATAGTCTGTCATTAAAGGAGTACTCCGCATGCGTGGGCTCAACGTGTTTTATGAGTTGACGGAATATATTTCTTTTTTTCTCTTCTGTATGTCTACTTGATTTTTTTTCATATTTCATAATTAGCCATTTCTTATTTTTAGGCGTAACGAGGGACAGTTAATTTCTCCATATAAACAAACACAAAGGTACTTTATAGGAAAACAAAAAAGGCCCCTTTCCCACTTAAGCCCCCTCAGAACATTTTAATAATGATAAAGCTTACCTGATATTAACGAATACTTGATTCTAATTAAACCTGATGAGTTTAATCAAAATCGTCAAAAATATCTTTAAGAAAATCGAAAAAAACGTACAAATGGGAACAAAAGTTATGGAATAAAGTGCCCCCTCCGTTTAGCCAATTTTGATGAAATTTTCGCTGTCATATCGCGGGCATATAAATAGATCAAAATCGTTAGTGCCGTTTTTTAGAAAATCGAAAAAAACGTAAAAAGTTATTAAATAAAGTACACCCTCCGTTTTGATGAAATTTTTGCTTTCACATCGCGGGCATATACATACCCAATTTGCTAAATACCCAATATCAGGTTTGTATGGTTTACAGTTTTAAACAGAGCTACTCAGTTAACAGACACACACAGACCATTTCGCAGGGCTTGGTTATTTGGACTCAGGGGACCCCAAAACTTGTATTTTCGTTGAAAACCGGAAGTCGAAATTTTTTACGATCGCAGTACTTTCCCTTACTATATATACTATATAGTGAAAGTAAAAAACAAACAAAACAATTATACTACTTCACTCCAAATCAGGAACAATAATATTAATAAGGACATCATAACTTCAATATGTATCGGAACAGCTTCATTGGAACAATGAATATGTTCAAAAAAGTGTGTGTCCAAAAAAAAATGTACTACATTTGGAAGCTATCAGCGAACGTATTTGCACACTAAAGTCTGGCCCACAAAATGTCAAAGCGTGCCCATACCCGTATTAAAGTAATAAAAATAAATAAAAACGGTGCATTTTTTAAATACTCTTTCTTTTGATATGCCTCATGGCGATATTTTATATTAAAAAAATCTAAAACCTTCTTTTTTGAATTAAAAAAACAACATACCATACGATCGAAAAAGAAATATACACCCACACTCACACATATATATATTTAGCGTGCATAAGTTAATGACGTTCATTAAATTCTTTAATGATCTCCCCTTATGGCATTATTATTTTTATGATCCTGCCATATGCGCTTATAAACCGCCTGCAATTTAATGGCAAGTGAACTGTATATTCCCTCCTATTATATATCTGTACTCTATTATTAAAGGGGAGGGGAGTGGGCAGGTGTGTGTCCCTATTGTAAGGCATTAGTCTCAGCGACTAAACGCTCCCTATTTAGAATATGCGATATGACATTAATAATATTGTAACAATTACAATATTTGTGGTTTAAACAATTTTTATTGAACGAAAATAATAATTAAAAATTATTGAAACACAAATAATTAAGCAGGTTACAAAAATGATCACAGAAATAACCATATGACTTGAGCTTCAGAACAAGACTAACTCTCCAGTCCATCGCTCCTTATATTTAGTTGTAACGAGGACAGCCTCTAAGGTTCTAAGCGTATATGGTACTCGAATAAGTTAGTACAAGCATGTACTAAGATAGTTTGTTCCAACTGTTAGAACTATTCTAGACATCAAGACGTCGTCACCATGCTAAAGTAACGAATGTGCCACTAAAAACCAATGCGTATTCCCTACTTAAGCATGGTGACGACGAAATGTAGAACTATTCTAAACCATATGTTTTGTATCACATTACAATATTAACATATAAAACAATGTAAATATAAAAATAACATAGATAAAAATTAATTGATAACTAGAATTTAAATATTATTTCACCAAAAAAACGCTCTTGCTTTGAAATAGTGCTGACGAAATTGTCCTTGTTTTGTGTATTTATATATCAAAAATATTTTTAATTTTGATATTGATATATAAAATTTTTCTGTATGAACTAAACACTTTTAAAAATTCCCATAGCTATTCAAAAATAATTGTTTTTTATATACAATGTCCAGTCTTTTGATTGCAGTTTTAGCAAAAGCTGAATGTACACATCATTATTTTCTATCACTTATATTAAGTTAAGACTTGTTTTTACACTTCAAAACCGTAACAAAAGACTGCACATCTATATAAATAAAAATGAAATTCTGTTTGTTTGTTTGTTCTTAAAGAAACCCATACCGTTTGTACTAAATTCTCCAAATTTCGCTCAGTGGTTCTTTTATACCAGGTGCGAACACCTTTCCATATTAAAATTGCATTACTTTAGCCGATCGTCAGCTAATATTCTTTATTGTTATAAAAATTCTAATAATCTCGCTTTACAATGGTTTTTTTTTACGAAATCCACCTTTTCATTAGAAAAATGAAACTCCCGGGGGAAACAGGGGTTTGCAGATATAATATATGTAAATAAAGATGTAATTCTGTTTGTTCTTTATAGAAATCCATACCGTTTGTCCTAAATTCTACAAATTTCGCTCAGTGGTTCTTTGATACCAGGTGCGAACAAATGTCCATATTAAAATTGCAGAACGTTAGCCAATATCTGGGTATATTCTTTATTGTTTTTAAAATCGTATTGATCTCGCTTTACATTGGTTTTTACGATATCGACCGTTTGAGTAAATGAAAGTCTCTCTTTATAGGTTTAAATTCTTCGGGTAAAACCGGTTTATACAGCTAGTAGTCTATAAAAACAAGTAGTTTTGAATAGCCATGGAAATTTACTCAATGGAAAGTTAAAGCAGAAAGTCCTGAAGCCGATTTCGATTTATCAGTATCTTTGAATGCACTTCTTAAGGATTTGTTGATGATAGCGAGTTTTGACTTATATAAAGCTATTTTATTCTGAAAGAGCGTGAAAAATACATCAGTTGGTTCCATTGCTAACACGTATGGGTTAAGGCGAGTTTTATAATGCCACTACTCTATTAATAAGATTAGTTTAAATTTACAGCGCGTCAAATTGATGTTTATTACTTTACTTTTATAGATTTCATTATCATTTAGATTTTATAGGTTTGTCAAAGTGACACGTATAATTTTATAGCTCTGGGAAGTGATTGGTATGATAGGTTTACTGTCGAACTGGGTCCCCGTGGGCGTACTTTATATCCATATTATTTTTCCATTTCCTCATAAAAGTATCGAAGTGAATTTCCTTAGTTCGATGAAGTCATTCAATATATAGCGTTACTTTTTAGTTTCATCCGGATGTATTAATGATAATAGTTATCATTATTTTTTTTGTTTAATTAGTCGATTAGTGTTCCCTAGAGAGCTCTATTGGGACAATGAATTTTTCGTGATGTCTGTTAATGTTTCCTCGTTTTTAACATTTTCGGTGTTGTCTCGTGCATAATAATGGTGTGTTCTCAGGCTGTGGGAACGTCTTATAACGTGGTGCAGTGGCCCTGTCTTAATGGAAAGATATATTTTTTAAATTATCTTCAGAAATAAAAAAAAAAAAAAATATTTGCTCCATAAACTCTAAACCATGCGTGCACTTCTCCCACATGAAATACTAATCCTGTTTACCTGTTTTTTTTTTTTTTTATACATTCGAAAGTATAAGAGATATTTGGGAAACATTTTTATCTGTATGAATAAAATAGAATAATATTAAAATGTAACTATGTATCTATTCACGCCGAAACTTCGCAAGAAAATTCTACAGATATCTGAAGTGTGGAAATGCATAAGGGTGTAAGTGCCTTAAGAAATTTTCATAGAAATAATGTGACTTACACACACTAGGGTGAACTACGTTCAGTGCGTACACCCATGCCATCTTTCATTCGTTCAATGAACTCTTTTCTAACAACAAAACATCACACACACACACACACACACACACACACACACACACACACACACACACACACACACACACACACACACACACACACACACACACACACACACGCAGACCATTTCGCGGGACTTGGTTATTTGGACTCAGGGGATCCCAAAACGTGTATTTCCGTTGAAAACCGGAAGTCGAAATTTTTCACGATCGCAATACTTTCCTTACTATATATATAGGTTATCCTTTCCTGTTCATATATAGGTTAGTGAAAGTAAAAATGGAACGAACGGGTTTTGCACACCACCTCTGCTTATATATTATTAAACTATATGCTCATATAAATGATTTAGGTATACAGGGAATTTTCTTCAAGATATACCTATATCTACGTTCCAGACTAGGCGAGGATAGATAGAGCTGTAAAGGCTAGTTGGCTGAATCTATTTCTGTGTGCGGACATCCTCTTTACCTAAATCGCGTCGCCTCCTACTGCTCTCTTTGTATAGAGGCTGGCGGTACGATCGAATTATATAAAATACTAGCTGTATGTCCCGGTTTCACCCAGGAAATTTCATTTTTCTAATGAACCGGTCGATTTCGTAATAAACCATGGTAATGCGGGATCATTACGATTTTTATAACAATAAAGAATATCAGCTGAAGATCGACTAAAGTTATGCAATTTTAATATGGACAGGTGTTCGCACCTGTATGAAAGAATCACTGAGCGAAATTTGGAGAATTTAGGACAAACGGTATGGATTTCTATAAAGAACAAATAAACAAACAAACAGAATTTCATCTTTATTTTTATAGATTATAGCTGTATATCCCAGGTTCACACGGAAAATTTCATTTTTCTAAAGAAACATTGTAAAGTGAGATCATAATGATTTTTATAACAATAAAGAATATCAGCTGAAGATCGGCCGAAGTTATGCAATTTTAATATGGACAGGTGTTCGCACCTGGTATCAAAGAACCACTGAGCGAAATTTGGAGAATTTAGGACAAACGGTATGGATTTCTATAAAGAACAAATAAACAAACAAACAAATCATCTTTATTTATATAGATTAAAGAAGCAATTTGTCCTTTTTTATTTTTTCTGCTTTGCCTAAATGTCACTTTTTTCTAGTGTAATGAGAAAAAGGACACGAGAGCCAACTGTTGTAGCAAAGTTTTCGTAATTTTTTAGATCTTTTGTCAAGTCATAAAGTAAAATTTAATCCCTTTCCTGGTTACTGAACCAGTTTAAAATATGGTTTTCCGTTCGATTTTTTATTAATGTCGATATTTTGTTGTCGATGTCGCATTGCTAGTTCATGTCACCTTTAAAAGCACGCAAGTTAGTTGAGGATTACTCCTTTTCCAAACAATAACTCGTAATTGTCGTCCATTGCTTAAACAACCTGAGTGGGTGGCAAAAAGGTAAACAACTTATGTTGCTCTTGCATGCTACACCCTTCTCACAGTTGTAACAATGTTTGCTTACTTAAATTAAGGAAAACATTTATTTTGTGTCGAACTCTAGTTTCGAATAACTTGGCTGGCTTTATTACAAAATAATGTGAAAAGAAACAAAGCATGTTCTGAAGAATAGTAAAAAATTATTTGTTCTAAAAACATTAAAAAAGTTCCTGTGAAAAACACAAATTTCCAGTATGATAAAAAAAAACCCTACAAATACGTATTCATAAAAAAAAAATTACTCTAACAAAAAACTCCAGATCAGAATTCCTTGGCTGTTGTTATCAAAAATCATGATATAGGAACTATAAGGGCCGATTCACACTATCGGTTTCGCGCCCGCTCTACTCCCGGTCCGCTCTCCTAATGTCTTACCATATTCACACTATATAATTTTACACCGTTCACTTTTGAAAGGTTTAAGCTATTAAAACCATTAATAATCAAAGTTGTCTGTATTCGGATTTTAATTAATGATTAACTTTCAGTTATTTAAGTATTCATTTATTCTTCAATTTTACGGCCGAAAAAAAAAATCAATTTTCCGTTTGTAGAAATAGCTGGTAAGTGGACTTTTCTTGATGAAGAAGATGATATTATCAAAAAATATAATAAGAAGAATATATTGCAACACGACGATAATTATTAATGATAATTATAAATTAATTTAATTAATGGTGAAGAAATAATTTAAATTTTTTTCGGAATGTATTCGAATACGCTTGAAAATTTTAAGTTGAAATCGGTAAATGCTACAAATTTACCGATTGTGTTCTCTTCTCCTCCTGATTAATATTTTAATTATTTTTTGCTCGTGAACGGTGTAAAATTATATAATGTGTATATTAAAAGACTTTAGGAGAGTGGAGCGGGAGCGGAGCGAGGCCGGACCTGGGCCAATATTGTGATTAACCTCTCTCTATTCCTCTTTAGAATATTTTGCCAGTGAGACCGGACCTGGAGCGGAGGGCTAGTGTGAATGGGGTAGAGCGAGAGCGGACCGGGAGTGGAGCGAGCCCGTTCTGTGGAATCGTTTTTAAAAAAAAGTTTTATGTATAAACGAGCAGACCCGGCCACGCGTTGCTGTGGCTCAGTAGCTTGCATTGAACTAATTATATCCTATTCTTTTTAATACAATCAAATCAAAATTCAATAATAAAGATAAAATAGTTTCAACAAATCTAAAAACCAACGAGATTCAAAATAGAATTTTACACCAAATTTAAATTTGTTTGGTAAAGAATTTAGAAGGGATAAGTTTTTATTTTTTACATCTCATATTAGTATTAATGATGGCATTCATTTAGCACTTACTTGATCATTCCAGCAGAGGCGAGATTAAATATAAATAACACAATATAATATAAAAGGAACTAATAAAGAATGTAACTGCAATGAGTTTTAGTAGGTACAATCACAATAGACAGCAAACTTGTACCACATTAATCTTTTGCCATAATGCATAGTAATTAAATTCAGAATATAACACATGACGGTATGAGATTTGATATCATATCGGTAGGTTCTTCCTAAACATGTTATTAAAATGTCTTTTGCTAAAACAAATGAAGAGTCCACGGAAGAAAGGGGGAATTTCATTTGGAGTGCTTTCCGAGAAAATCGAGTTTTTAGGTTTGGATCTTTAATTACTTAAGTATCTTTTATCATTTTTCTTAAATTTTTTTATATGTCCTTTTCCTTTTTGTTTTGCGTGTCAAAATAATAAATTTGCCCGAAACAGACATATCACGCTCTAAAAAAAAATGTTTTAGTAAAAAAAAACAATTTAAACATTACAGAAAGGGGGATAGTCCTGGACGCTCCCCCTTTCTTCCCTGTTTTATTGCTGAAATGGTGATATTAATACACAACCCATATAACTTCTAACATGACTCTCCCCCATTCTAGGTTTTTCCGCGAGGACATTCCCCCTTTCTTCCGAGTACGTGGTTCTTTCCATCCCTTGTAACAAACCGACTGTCATTTTTTCTGACTATTTCTTTTCCTCAACATATTCTACTCAACTAGACGAACAATTATGTATATATAACTAAAATTCGGAAAAAATTGACTCTCCCCCTTTCTTCCGTGGACTCTTCAAATAGATTCGTTATCTTCCCCACAAGTGAAAAGGTGACACATAATTTGCCATGAGAAAAACAATCCATGCTGGAAAAAATAGATTTGGCTACTGGATGCTTACCCACACTAAATATCGAAAAAAAGAAATGAAGTGTTGTGTCAATAAATCAACTTACACCGTCATCTATTGGAAATTTATAGAATTCACAATTAATCACGCTTAATTTTATTATGATAGCATTTAATTTTTAATAAAAGAAATATTGATGCCAATAATCGAGATAAAAACTATTCTATCTTTCAATTGGACAAAACTACACACAATGAGCCAAAGTTCATCAAAATCGGGTGAGTAGTTTCTGATTTTACCTCCTACAAACATCGGGACACGAGGTTTTTATATATGTAAAAAAATATAAAATAAGATAAAAAATAAAAAAGATAAAAGAATATAAAAATGTACACAACGATGATGGAATTTTCTATTTTTTTATTCTTCAATCATTAGGGTTGATTCATTATTGATATATTGTCCCATGAAACAGAATCATATGATTTTGTTTGTTAAATTGAAATAAGTTTATGTTGAAACAGTTACCTGACTGTTCTAGTCCATGTACTGGATCTTCTAGAATGTTCGAGAATCCGCTAAACCATTCTAGAAAGTTCTATATCGAATTAAATATAAGAAGCAATGGTCTGGAGTCTTGCTTTGAAGATGGAATCATATGGTTACTTATATCGTTACAATTTGTTACTTTTTTGTAACATTGTTAATAATTTTAGTTTTTATTGTTTGCCTAAATGTTGTGATTATAATTTTCCTCTTATAAAAAATATTTAAACCCTCAATAATGTTACAATATCCATCTCAAGAGTGTGTTGGTATATTACTTATTCAACAGTTATTTTTTTAAATTATACTAAGATTATTTACAATTTAAACTAACATATTTAATTTTTTTTTTTTTTTTTGCAGGTATGTTCGACTTAATTAAAATTTCAAACTACTTTTCTTCAGAAAACTAGTTAAACAAAAGGTATTTAATTAAATATATTATATTTTATTTGCTAGATACGTTTAATATAAATTATTTATAAGCTTGGTAGACTGCTTTATTTACTGTAAATGATGAACTAACAGCATCCCATTTCAGTATAATGTTTAAAATTGAACTGCTTGACATAGCTTTATGTCATATTTATACCTATTTAGATTCTATGTTTGTATGTATAATGTTTGTTAGGTTTTTATTGTTCATAATTGTACAAATAAATTGCTATAATTAATTGAGCACTATACACACAGGTGATGACTGTGGACACACTGGACTGAAATGTAAAAAGAAAGAACTTTTTCTTATAAATTATTTGAAGTTTTTCAACAAATAAAGCTTTTTCTAACTTTAAAATTAGAGAAAATAGGAAAAAGAAACATTATCTCATTCAACTCCGTAATCATATTAATTTCATTATTATATTTAGTTCACCCATTAATGTATAGAAAAAAGCACTTAAAATCGCCTTATTTCGTTATAAAGGAAGTTATCCAATTAGTGCACTCGATTTCAAAGTAAATTTATTTAATAATAATTGGATAAATGAAATTAATATAATTATAAACAATTTTATTAGAAGAGAAAAGATTCGATTACGGCCGGGAATAGAAATGGCTCCACGGTTAGCTCAGTGGTAAGAGCGCTATATCGTAGTGATGTAGTGATCGATACTATCGAAAGTTTTTTAACTATCGATAGTACTATCGAAAAATTTGTTTTTAGTGTGGAATGGTGATACCCTCCGCCTATAAGCACCCTTCGGCTTTATAATTTACTTAAATGGAAAATGAAAAATGTAACTGTGTAATTTTATTAATTTTCCTAACAAAAAATGCTTGACTACTCTATATAAAAAAATTTAAGTTCACTTAAACAAAATATAACCTTAAATTAACTGATCAGTATCACCCTTACACCGTTCTAATTTCAATATTTTTAAAAGTATATCGTTCTATAGGATTCTTAATTAAATCATTCAAAATCATGAAAGGAGATCCTTTTGTAGGCTAAATCCACATAATTTTCTCGAGGTATTTAACTGAAAAATCTAATGGTTTGCCCATAAATGAAATGTCTTCCAACTTGATATGATAAAATACAAACAAAACAACTGATTTCCTGCAAGTTTCTCCACTTTAAAATCACTCTGTTAATGAAAGAAATCAAATATAAAACAATATTCAAAAGAAATAAGTGCAATTGAAAACGAGTAGGTATAATAGTTTCTATCGTTCCAAATGAAAAATTGTACTATTCTCCCCCCTCCCCCCCCCCGGTCATCACATCATACTATCGAAAGTATGTCCGAAACTATCGATAGTTTTACATCGCTACTATATCGGAAATGACGAGGACCTTGGTTCGATACCTGGCCGTGGTTGAATTTTTTCTCTTCCAATAAAATTGTTTAAAAATTATAAATTAATTATTAAAAAAAACTTATCTATTTATATATCGTTATTGGCTCTGGCTCGTTTACAACTCATCTTCAAGAACCTGTAGTCATCCTTTGTCTCGCTTCCACAGCACATAATTGTCCCCTATCACTTAAAGTAATTGCTGTCTATTTTAGTGCTTGTCTGTCCAGTCCATGGCTCTTCAACAGGTCTCAGAGGTCTTTGCGTTCTGTTATTTATATAACTTAAGAAACCTTTTTTAATATTTATAACAAATTGTTCATAGGATTTCAATAAATAATAAATTCTTTAAATAATATAAGTGACGCAGACGTTGTCTCCACTCGATTGCCTAACAGTTAACTTTTCTTTGATCCTCAAAAAAAAATTCTATTTATTGCCCAGGAGAAAAAAATAGAAATATTCCGTCAATTCTTAAAACACGTTGAGCCCACGCATGCGCAGCACGCCTTTAATGACAAACGATTTTTTATGATTAATGGAAATTATTTGTTTCTAACTGTTGATATTATTTGTTTCATATTCATATTTTTGAAGTTTTCAACAACTACATACATAGAGGATTATAAAATCAGACAACTTGGAGTATTATGCTTGCATTGCCGAATTGTCACAAGTATAAACTTTTATTTAATAATAAAAAAAAATTAGTGTATTTTATAGAGCAAATACAAACAAGAAAAAGTAAATGAAGTGGAATTTGTGTGTTGCACGCATCGCACCAGATTTTTAGATAATGTAATACTGCTGCTTAAGGCCTGGTGCACACGGACGACACTTTTATGCGTTGCGGACTATAAGCCAGGTCAGGGGTACCTGGAGTACAATGGACCGACCGGATTTACCATTATACTCCAGGTACCCCTGACCTGGCTTATAGTCCGAATCGCAGATAAGTGTCGTCCGTGTGCATCGGGCCTAATGTCGAAGTACAATGTTTGATATTTTCTTACAATTAAGTCTCAGAAGAAGAGTAAGGTCCTATAATGAGGGTGCAAAAACAAATACCCCCTCCATTCTGTAGTACATCCATGTACTGTACAAATCCATGTGCAGCAGTATATAATGGACGCTATAAAAATGGACTGAGCGTGTAGTTGGTATTAGTAAATTGGGCTGTTGTGAACCAGCCTCGGAACCGATTGGAGTGCTGATCGGCCTCAGTAATGTGTGTCACATTAGGTTCGCCTAAATGGCACTTATCGGTAGCTTATGGCTTCACTGTCTGTCGCTCTTGGATTTTTGCTACATCAGTTATGTCTGTCTAGCCCGGAGTATTTAATTCATATACTACAATATTATTTATTCATAAAAAATAATATTTATTTATTTATTTTTAACTTATAAACTGATTAATGTTCAACTGTAACAAAGTTTTTATAGGGTAAGTGTCTTCTGCAACTGGTAGTGATGTAAAACTATTGATTGTACTATCGGGATAGTACGATAGTTTTAAAATATCGAGACTCGTAAGCACCCATGTGGCATATAATAAAAAAATAAACAAAATGTAGCATTGTAATTTCAAGCTATAGTTTTTAACTATTAAATTATGACAAGGGTACTCAGCCTATTTTATTAAAAATACTTTGTGATCACGAATGCTTATCTTAATACTGGCATGAGTGCCGAAACGTTGAACAAAGATTTGTAAAAGTTCAGGTAAAATAAAGGATCTCAAAGAAACTTTTCAAATACAGTAAACCCTCATTATCACGAACTCGGATATAACGAACACCTCGATATAGCGAACCAAAATTACCATTATATTTCTGCTGAACCCCTCGATATAGCGAAATCCTCGGTTAGTGCGATCTACGAACTAAATTTGATGCCTGAGAATTATTATACTCTGTTAAAACGAACTGCTAGAATTGTTATTAATTTTTTTTTTACCGTATTACGTAGGATGAGCGCGGGAAGACGAAGTAGCTCCAGTTTCTAGAATTGAGGTGTCTTTTTACTCTTAACTAATCCGATTTGCTTTTGCTCTCTCTCTAATTCAGGCAATAAATAATTGAATCTCATTGTTTAATATGTAGTTTATCTAAAAATTAATTACATACATGCGATTTAATTTAATTAGTTCTAATGAATGAATTTTCTTCGAAATATGATTAAATTATTGCGGCCATTAGCTACAAAAAATATTATAAAAAAGGATCTTCGGTTATAACGAATCTCGTTGTAGCGAACTATGAAAATAAATCAAACTCCCTACCAGTTCGGTATATCTTTTTTTTTTTTTTTATTCGGTACCCCTACCTGGCCATGTGTGGCATACGGGGGGTTACCCTACAGGTATAACCAACCTATTCTAACCATGGTGGGAGGGTCGAGATTTATTCTGTGGGGCCTCCACGAAATAAAAGTCAACCCTCCCAGGGCGGATTCCAGGTTCGATATACCCAGTTCGGTATATCGAGGGGTCACTGTATAAGTGTTACATTATTAAGCAAATAATAAATGTAATAGAATTTTTTAAATAATAATTTAAATATTAGTAGTGAGGTTTGACATGGCAAAAAGCTATTCACTTTGACTTCACCCTTGACGAAGCATTGACTTCTAGCAGACTTTGATCTTAGGTCGTCTTTCAGGGATGTCTTTCATGCTTCATCAACTCTCCGAATCTTATATCCTCTAGGAATTATTATATACTTCAGTATTTTTTTTATTTTTTTTTTTTTGTGGGGGTCTAATTAATTACTGAACCTTCAGTCAGTCAAGGACTAGTAGTGACGGAAAAATTTGGGATTCTTGGGATACTCAATCCTCACTGTTTTTAAAGAATTTATTGAGAAAAATTATTATTAGTTGTATATGATTAAATTCTATTTTATTAAGATTTATTAATTATGGAAATTTTAAATATATAAAAATCATCGTGTAGTTTATAATTAAATAAACTTTCTTCCGCAATGATCTCATGAAAACTTATCAGAATTCGAAAAACAATACATAAAATTGCTAATTCATCATAAAATACTTACATTATTCTCAAAATACGTCTACATATTTTAAGTTTATTTTAAAAAACATTTTAAATTTGTATGAACAAAAGTATTTATTCAATCTTGCTGGTATTCGTGTAAATGGATTATTAACTAATGTAGAGCTAAATTGATGAACATGTTATGCATGTATCAAGCTAGTGAATTTGTGATAATTACTTTTAATGTTTGCTATTAGTTTCTACATAACACATTTAGCATTTCACGCAGTACCGGCGTTCCACGAACAGGTACTGTTCCTATAGGCTTGTGGTCAGGTGTACCTGGAGTATAATGGACCGACCGGATTATACCATCCCGGTACACCTGACCACAAGCCTATAGGCTTATAGTCCGGATCGCAGAAAAGTGTCGTCCGTATGCACCGGGCCTTAAACCGACGCGCAGCTATAACTTTACAGCTCACGCTATTCCGCATTCTGCTGCCGTCTAAATACTCCTGTTGAATCAACCTTCTTCGGCCCAAATATTCCACTCAGTACTTTATTTTCAAAGACGTTGCTCATCCCTTACTGTCATTACTTAATGGATGTGTCCATAAAGGACCAGTCGGTAGAATTATTTTTTTTTTTAAATTTAGGAACAGAAGGCGTGAGCTAAGTAATTTTGAAACCGATAAATAATCAGGAATTTCCCTCCTTTAACAAAGCCTTAATTTCCTCTTCAATTTAGTTTTTTTTTAGTTATTGTAGATAGTAAATATCTATTTTTTCCGGCGGCTTCAAACATTTCCTGTTCTACGTCAATATCGCCAAAATCGTCACCGTTTCTACAGCTAATCATATTTTGTTTTTTCCGTATTTATTTCTTGGCCTACTTCTTTACCGGCTTTCCTCAATGTGTTTGTATTTAGTTCGGTCGTAAATTTTACTGATATACATTTATTTATTTCCCTAAAAGTCAATATTACCGTAAGCGACAGCAACAGTACCGAAGCATGGCCGGTTTTAGCTTTTATACTTTTTTTTTCAAAATTTCAAAATGTAAATTATAATATTGAACTAAAAATTTGTTTATATATTGGAAAGATTATTATTGTTTCTATGTTCTTATAGTACTTAGAGAAGTAATGGTATAATTATCTTATCGTTGTAACTAATATTTTTCATGATATTTCTATAATTAGCAGGTTATTCACTATTAGAGAAGAAAAGTTCCCAGGCTGTACATCCTCTTATTTTAATGCTTCCTTTGTTATTTATACTGCGCATTGAATGCATGATGACCCACGAAGGCCGATTCGCATTCACCTCGTAGCCAAGTGAACTTATCTAATAAGTCATATACTCCGGAATTGCGGGGCAGCTGCAAGGAGCGAAGCCTTGGTCTCATGCATTCGCCTGCATAACCGCGACACCTGCAGAATTCCAAGTGTTGTTTCACGTCTGTTGCATTACCTTATTTATTTATTAATGCTAACATTACTAGGCTAGTAGTTTGCGAGGGTCAGTTCCTGTCGAAGTGATAGTAGCTTCGGTTAGTATGTCCTGTTCTAAGGTACATAAGGTACTGCTCCGAGTGTAAGGTTCATCCTTCAGTGCTCACCTTACTTTTCCGATTGTGGTCGTAATTTAAATTTAAGGAAAGGTATAGCATGATCTTAGTCCTAAGTCTTAGACCATATTGGTTCGCTTGTTTTAGGCCCGGTGCACACGGACGACACTTTTCTGCGATCCGGACTATAAGCCTATAGGCTAGTGGTCAGGGGTACCTGGAGTATAATGGTATAATCCGGTCGGTCCATTATACTCCAGGTACACCTTGCCTTAACGTCACTGTTAGCCACGAAGACTAATCACTCGTTGCTACAGTTTGAGTCCTCAATTTTACCTCCCCAGGTATAATTAGGATAGGGATCTTTAACGTGTACGTGACATCTCGGGACCTCCAGTTTACGTCCTATCCGAGGGACGGCTATAATTCTTGGCTATGATTTTTTACTCACTTAAAAAAATCCCAGGGTCATAACGGGACGAGAACCTTTAGGATTGTAGGTTGCTATGCTAACCTCTACACCACAGGTGACCACGGATCATTTTGGTTCTGAGCTGTTCTCATCTCAATGGTTCGTCTGTTTGTTTTTTTTTTTTTTTTTTTTGATTCTGAGTTATTGCAGTATAATTAGGACTAATTATAGGGGTCGGGGCAAAATAGTGCCAAGCAACATTTTTAGAAAAAATACACTGTGGGTACAGTTTGCTGTATATTACGTTGGATTATACTAGGTTGTTACAAAAGTCCTTGTGCATATCAAGTTTTTTACATTGAGGTCTCTGATTTAATCCTTATTTAATCTCTGACGAATACAATTCTTATGTCAATGTTTACATTAACTAATCCTCTAATTATTATAAACTATAATAATAATTATATCTATGTACGCCAACTGTCCCTGCCTTTCATTCAGTTTATTAAATTTCACTAGAAAAGTCGGAAGAAAAATTTGTCATCCGCGGCCTTCTTAGGCATTATTGGAAAAAAGGTTTTAGTGCAAAGGCCTCAGCCGAGGAAATTTGTGCAGTGGAAGGGGAAAGTGTGGTGCATCGAAACACGACCGCATTTTAGTTCAGGCGGTTTAATTCTGGGAATACAAGCCTTGAAGATGAACCTAGATCAGTTCATCACACGTCCTTCAGTCGTCACACTGCACTTCGAGCTGGTTCCAGAGGGCAGGGCATCGCCGAGCTATACTGTGAACAGCTCAATAGGGTATATGAAGTTTTAAAAGTGAAATACCCCGCTTTGATTAATAGGAAGCAAGCGTTATTTCAGCAAGACAACGCCCCTGCTCATCGCTCACGATTAGTTAAAGAAAAATTTTCAGAAATAAACGGGATTAGCGTCTTGCCCCACCCTCCTTACAGCCCAGACGTCGCAACGTCTGAGTATGGACTTTTCAGGTCAATGGCGCATTTTCTGAAAGGTCGGCGCTTCGAAAACTTCGATGATGTCAAATCTGGATGCGAGGAGTTCTTTGCCTCGAAAACTGCAGAGTGGTATCAACATCAAATACAACTTTTGGCTGAAAGATGGGTTAAATTAGTTGTAAATGATGGCCTGTATTTTGAAGAATAAATTTGATTTGTAAATTTTTTGCTCACATTTGAATAAAATTAATTTTGTGAACAAGGACTTTTGTAACAACCTAGGCGGAAATGCCACCTAAATATGATTATATAGAGCCTCTTCAGTCATATTTTTGTGGCATTTCCTCCATAGACTTATAGTCCTACGTAATATACAGCAGACTGCTGCTACATTTAATTTTTGTTAGAAATGTTGCTTGGCACTATTTTGCCCCGACCCCTTCAATTATAAATAGTGATAATAGAATAATTTAAGTGCCTATTGGAAATAATATGAGACATCATGATTCAGATTTGAGACAAAACTAAGTCAATCTTGAATTCTATTACTACTTTTTTTCCTATGTAATTTCTACGATTTTCAACTTAATCGGGTTATAGTTATACCAGAAATAGATAAGGAATGATTACAACATCCACATTAGCAAAAAATTTTACCCTCACCCTACATCATAGATGCAAAAATGAGAATAATTTTAAAATTTAAGATTATATAGATTTAATATTTACGATAATACGATAGATCCCTCGAAAATTCAGATTGTTATATTGTTAGAACGAGATATTAATATCTTCATGAATGCAAATACCTTTAAGTCAATGTTTGAAACGATTATTATATGCTTATACCCGATGTGAAAATTTCGCATAATCCTCATCGTCTTCCTTACGACCAAAATAAACATGAATGTCCATTGTGCGAATAATTCTCATGCACCATTCAGAAACCTAATGCTTCTTTTATTATATTCTGTAAACAAACTATATTATTCATGAATGAATTTGTTTCCACCATGTAAATTACAACGTTGTTGAAATTAACAAGGTTGTAACTTTGAAAATCATAATCCGATTTTCATATATTTTTTACTTTCATTTACCTGTATAGGAGATCTATAGTAAGGGAAACTATTACGATCGTGAAAACTTTCGATTTTCAGTTTTCAACGGTCCTCTGAGTCCAAATAAACAAGTTCCGCGAAAAGGTCTGTGTGTTTATGTGTCTGTGAACAGAACTGAAATTAGGCATTTGAGGTAGGTATATGCCAGCGACGTGACACAAAAATTTCGTCAAAAATTAGTAAGTGGAAGGAGTACTTTATTTTATAATTGTTAGCCCATTTTTACGTTTCTTTTTTAGGATTTTCTCACTCCTCAAACTGCTGTTACGATTTAATGAGAATCAAGTATTCTTTAATATCCGGTAGATTTTATAATCATACATGTTCTTAAGGGGCTTAAATGGTAAAGTGAAATCTTCCTCCTATAAATTTTCATCACTGGTCTAAATTCCTGTATTTGCTTGCAAAATGAAAAGAAAAAAAAGATCAGGGTCTTAATTATTAAAGAAAAAATAATTATTAATTATGAGATTAATAAAAAATATTTGGGGTCTGTTTCGGATTAGGTGAGCCAGTGATTTTTTTATAAATAATTATTACATAAAGAAGAAAATACACCTCAGAAACATATTTATTTGTACATATAACTTCAAAACAGAAATATCCTAACATCAGATAAATATAAATTACTTTCAAAGGCGAAAATCGGCGATGTTCTTCAAAATAGCATTCCTTCTCATACCTACGCCTCCAAATAAATTCGCATAGATAGGAATCTAGCATGCTTCTATTTTTCCCGCATTCTTTCTTGTTTCTGCGTTTGACCGAGGCCCAAAGTGATTCGATCCTCTGGGTGTGAGCACCTGTGGTCACCTCTACGAAATTTTTCGAATGATTTACTCATTCCCTAAATTAACAAAACCATTTGGATCCTCTTTCATGCAGTCTTAAAATCTTGGGATGCCCTTTTTTGCATACCTTGTTACTAGTTAGGATATCCTTCCTCTGTAAAAACTTAACAGCGGCTTCCTCATTCTTCACGTGTTCACTTAAATCAAAGATATTCATAACTGGACTGAATTAGAACAATTAACTAATGGTAGGTACAAATGGTGTTAGAAATCGAGATGGCATCTGAATTAAAGATATAATTGTTAATTGTTAATTGAAACAGATGATTGGTAGGTTATATGAAAGATGTTACCAATTGAAATGAGATGTTAAATTCGAGTTTAAATGAACGTTAAATTAGAGATGCTAAATGTTTTGATTGTGTTTTTGTTTATTGTGAATGATTTAACTGATTTGTTTTGATTAAAATATAAAGTGTATCAAGTTTAAGTGTCTTATTTTGTACCTAGAATTTTTGAGCTTGGTGAACTCAATAAAATTAACTATAACTTGGTGGAGGATAAATCGATTGATTTATTGCAATCCCAACAAATGGAAAGGTTAGGCAGTAAAATTATCGCATCATACTTTTACATATGTAATTAAGTCAGAGTAATTTTAATGAAATAATCACGGTCACTTAAAAAAATCTCTGGCTTACCTAATCCGAAACAGACCCAATATTTGTATCAAATTTCTTATTACTTTTCGTGAATTGATTCGTAATTTCTTAAAGTTTTTTTTTTTTTTTTTTTTTTTTTTTTTTTTTTTTTTTTTTTTTTTTTAGAATTACGATTGTCGGGAACATTCTAGATTGTTCTAATTCAGACTAAATGTAAGGAGCGGTGGACTGGAGAGTTAGTCTTGCTCAGAAGCTCGAATGATATGATTATTTTTGCGTTACTGATGAGTTACTAGTTCTTGCTTTCTCATTGCAGTAACCCTGTTACGAGTAACTTTATTTCTACGAGTACCGTCTTACGACATAACGCGTATTTAATTACATATATACATATTCAATTAACATAATAGTTTGTCATATAACATTCATATATAGAAATATATGTATAACTTATATAACATACATATATGGATGTACAAATATGAGAAGGAAAAACTGTATCTAATAATATAAGTTATATATAAGTAAACAGAATAATAAATAATAGAATAGAATAATCAGAGAAATAATAGAATCAAAATAATAGAATGTAATAATCATAGTAATGGTTAAAAGGAATAGGTTTACCAATCAGGATGATGTGGTAATTTTAACAATAAATTATTTCTCTTTAGTATATTGCCAGATTATTTAGTGATTAATGAAATTAATGAATGAAGCTGAATAAAATATACCTAGGAAATCCATAGATATCATACCATAATCATAGAATAACATCATACCATTTCCTTCTACCTTCTTTAGATTGTTAGTTATAATCAAAAGAAGTCCCATGTAGCGTTCCTCGTTGTGATTACGTTAGAAACCTATATTTATATTTAGCACTCCGGAGTGGAGAGCACTAGGTCCCCGTATAATTGTTCACAATTAGAAGAGCCTTCGTGGCGAGGCTAAAGGTCAACAGGCTGTGAGGTCAGGGGGGGGGGGGGGGTCACCCATCCATCTTCGTACCCTCAGTGGGTAGTGCTCACCATCAGTGGGTAGTGCTCACCATCA